>NW_024121344.1:1197392-1464892 GCF_016745375.1 Pimephales promelas | reverse complement strand
GCTCGGGCTGTCTGAGAGACGGCTTCGACTGCCTCGGGGAGAAGGGATCCTGCATGTGAGGAACACACACACACACACACACACACTTAAAGTGAAGGCTTAAAGTGTTCCCATTAATTGCAATGCAATATGAATATGTAATTGATGCTTCAAGTGAAATGTTTCTCTCAGTTCAGGGCACATTCAGTACTGCCGAAATCATTATGACAACGGCTTCTGTGACAAGGGCTGCAGCAGCGCGGCCTGTGGCTGGGACGGGTCCGACTGCTTCCAGAACCAGTTCCCCGTGTGGGCCAGAGGAAGCCTGTTACTGCACACCAGAAGCCCAGTGCACTCGGGTCAGAACCAGAACAGCTCTCTGCTGTGGGCCCTGAGCACCGTCCTGCAGACCAGCGTCAAGCTCCGAGGAGCGGCCCCGCTGCGGCCCGGCGACGACCTGCTGACACTCGACACGCGACAGCTGCAGGAGCTGCACACACACACACACACACCCGACGACGACAGCAACGGGTGAGCCATGCTGGCAGATGAAGGGGCCATGTTATTTATTTCAAGCTTTTATTTTATTATATTTATTTTATTATTTAATATATATAATTTTTTTTATTATTATTTTATAGTATCAAGTTTTTATGCACCAAGATTTTAACATTTTATTTTCTATTTGTTTATTTTATTTATTTATTTGTTTTTTGTTTATTTTATAGTACATATTAAATCGAGTTTTTATGCACTAAGATTTTTAACATTTATTTTCTATTTATTTATTTTGTTTTATAGAACATATTTGAAGAGGCAAAGGATATTAAATCAACGTTTTATCACTATAAATTCTCATAATATAAAATAAATATTATAACCCCACAAAAAATACACCTAAAAGAATTTAAAAATAAATAATTTATTAATAATTTATTATTATTATATTTTTTATTGTTTTATAGTACATATTAAATCAAGTTTTTATGCATCAAGATTTTAACATTTTATTTTCTAATTATTGATTTTATTTATTTATTTGTTTATTTTATAGTAAATATTAAATCAAGTTTTTATGCACCAAGATTTTAACATTTTATTTTCTATTTATTTATTTTATTTATTTGTTTGTTTGTTTGTTTTATAGTACATATTAAATCAAGTTTTTATGCACCAAGATTTTTAACATTTATTTCCTATTTATTTATTTATTTGTTTGTTTGTTTATTTTGTTTTATAGAACATATTTGAAGAGGCAAAGGATATTAAATCAACGTTTTATCACTATAAATTCTAATAATATAAAATAAATATTATAACCCCCTAAAATACACCTAAAAGAATTTAAAAATAAATAATTTATTATTAATTTATTATTATATTTTTTTATTGTTTTACAGTACATATTAAATCAAGTTTTTATGCACCAAACATTCTTCTTCTGAAGAGCCCATTTTATACAATTCAAGCTTTTATATTATTTATTTTATTTTATTTCAATTTATTTGTATTGTTTTAAGTACATATTAAATCAATGTTTTATGCACCATAAATTCTTATAATATAAAACAAAAATTATAAACCCCTAAAAATACACCTAAAAGAATTTAAAAATAAATAATTTACTTTTTCACAGCTATTTACCAGCAACGGGTGAGTGAAAGCTGTCAGACTGACTTCTAAAGAGGCCATATTTTACATTTCAAGCTTTTATTTTATTTTAATTTATATATATATATATATATATTATTGTTTTATAGTGCATACTAAATCAACGTTTTATGCACCAAAAATTATCATAATATAAATCAAATATAATCAACCCTAAAGCATACAGTAAAAATGTATAATTTAGTTTTATACAAGCTATTTTCCTTAAATTAGGCTTTTATTGCTATTGTGCCTTAAGATTTCTTAATGTAAATGATCTTTGTTTTAATAAGCTAATCCAATTTAGGACACTTCAGTGTTAGATTCTAAGCATATACTTTATCCTTAAAATGCATTTTCTTTTATATATGATTGCATAATACCTGATTGTCATTCACTCTTCAATAATCTCCCGGATCTGTGTTCTGCCGTCCAGGTCGGTGTTATTCCTCCAGCTGGATAACAGAGCCTGCTCCCGTCATCGCCACACCTGTTTCCAGTACGCCGTCGAGGCCGCCCAGTTCCTGCGGGCCGTCCTGGCCCTGAAACCGCCCCCGTTTCCCATGATCCCCGAGATCCAGGCGGCTGTGGTCAGTGTGCGTGGCGTGGACGAGGAAATAGGAGCCAGAGATGAGGTGAAACTGCCCAAAGAGGAACGCAACAGTATGTTTTTTTAATCTTGCATTGCCACAACACTAACTTCTCTGAAACTCTAATCGTTTGCAGTTACACTGTCATGTCAAAATGTCATGTTTCAGTTCTTGGAGCGTCTCCGGCCTGGATGTGGCCGGTGGTCGGCGTGTCGGCTGGACTCGGTGTGGCTCTCGTCCTGATTATCCCGTCACTGCTCCTGTGGTTAAAGGTGACATATTAAACCCCTTCCCTGAGTGTGTGATGTGAGTTAAATTTGTCCCTGATGTATGCGAGTGAGCAAAAACACGCCATTTGTGTCCCTTTAAATGCAAATGAGCTTTAGCTCCGCCTCTGTTCAGAAGAGGGCGGAGCTAAATGTCAGATGCTTTCTGAAAAGTCAGATATTGATGATATATCCCTCCCCTTTAAAGAGGAGACGCCAGCGGAGAGAAGGAGGCGAGCGAGTTCGTCACAGATCCATCGTGACCGACAGCAAAACCTGGACTCGGTCTGAGGAGAGCAGAAGCAGATCGGGACGAGAGAAAGACAGAAATGGGGCGAAGAAAAACAAGAAAGGGAAGGAGTCGGGAAAGAGACGCAAGGAGCCGCTCGGGGAGGATGCGATCCGAATGCGGTGAGTGTGTATGAAGAGTTTCACACTGTGATTGATGATGGAGAGGAACCATGTGTGTGTGTGTGTGATGCTGATTTAGGCCCCTGAGGAAGGAACTGGACATCGGAAGTGACACCGACGTGACCCAGAGCTCCATGGAGGACATCAACAAGACCATCTGTGACCACAGAACACCAGACCAAAAGCACTTCCAACCGCCACGCATGCTGGGTGAGAACGAGGAGCCGGCCGACACAAACTCACACACTTATACTCTACTTTACTGTGTGCGAGTGTTTGTATATATATGTATTTATCTGTACACACACACATATATATATATATAATAGCCTTTGTATCCACACACATATATTATACATTAAAACATAAAATGCAATATACAAGTGAAACTCAAAAATATTAGAATATCGTGCAAAAGTTCAGTAATTCAACTTAAAAGGTGAAACTAATATATTATATAGACTCATTACATGCAAAGTGAGATATTTCAAGCCTTTATTTGTTATAATTTTGATGATTATGGTTTACAGATATGAAAACCCCAAATTCAAAATTAGAATATTGTGAAAAGGTTTTCATATCTGTAAACTATTATAACAAATAAAGGCTTGAAATATCTCACTTTGCATGTGATGAGTCTATATAATATATTCGTTTCAGCTTTTAAGTTGAATTACTGAACTTTTGCACCATGAACTCATTTTACGAGTTTCACATGTAAAGTAGTTAATGTGATTAATGCAGTCATTTTAGTATTAGTTGTATACTATTATAGCATTAGCTTTTATTTTCATATTTTCAGTTTTCGTTTTAGCAAATTTTTTATGTGCTCTTTTTTTTTACTATCAATTATTGCTATTTAGCTTTATTTTTTTTTTTTTGAATTGTAATACATTAAGAACTTACTCTATTTAGTTGTATTTTAGGTTTATTTTAGTTAACGTTTATTTTAATATAAACCAAAATTAAATATATTATAAACCAAAATTAAATATATATATTAAAGTTAATAAAGCCTACTAAAGTTCAAAATAAATCTAAATAGATTAGAAATATATGAAAAAGTACAAAAATGCATAAAAATGTACTAAAATTAAAAGGTAATTCAAAATATTAATAAATAAATACTACAAACTTGTACATTTTGCTACTGAAGTTTACATCCAGGACACAGCCTTTGAAAATCATATAAACAATAAATTTGTATATTATTTTCAATGTACTATGAAAAGAGGAAGAGCTAATTCTAATCTTGCACATAGAGATAAGAGAATAGTTGGGAATGGGACACATACAGCCAGTTAACTTCATCTTAATGGTCTTTCTTTGTAATTTCTCCTTTAGCTCCACCGAGAGGATGGGAGAGAAACCCTGTTCCTACACCTCAAAGAGCACCAAGAAATGTGAGCTTATATATTAGCTTCAACTTTTATTTATTTATAGGACATTTAATAGCAAACACATTTACCAAGCCTAGTATACGTTATTACTTCAATACACAGAATGACCTTAGTTTTCAACTGAGACTTAAACATCTCATTGCTGAAGCTTGCCGGAAATGAAGGGGAACACTGTAACACAACTTGGGAGCCACAACTGAAAAAGCTTGGTCACTCTTTGACTTCTTCTAGGAACAGCCAGCAAAAATTGGTTAATGTCCTCCTTAATTGGTTAACCTTAAAGGGATACTCCACTTTTTTTTGGAAATAGGTTCATTTTACCACTCCCCCAGAGTTAAACAGTTGAGTTTTACCGTTTTCGAAATCATTCAGCCGATTTTTTGATATTTAGAAGAATATCAGTAACCAGACAGTTTCTGGTCTCATTGACTTCCATAGTAGGCCTATATTTTTTTCCTACTATGGAAGTCAATGAGACCAGAAACTGTTTGGTTACTGATATTCTTCTTAAAATCAAAAGATCGGCTGAATGGATTCGAAAACGGTAAGACCCAACTGTTTTACTCTGGGGGAGTGGTAAAATGAGCCTATTTCCAAAAAAGTGGAGTATCCCTTTAATTGTCCTACCTGCAAGACCCTCAGCAATGTAGTTTGGGGACGTGTTATGCTGTGCTTTAAAAATCATTTATAAAAACCTCACACACACCTGAAGGGGTTTATTCTGCGATAACAACCGACTGGATACATTATGCCGCTTATTACACGGATACTTGCCACATCAGTAAATAATTAGACATGAAATATTGATCTGAGTTGAAATATTAGCTCTTTATAGACGCAAATCTCCGCGGAGAGAGCAGTTTCAGCAGCGAGATCAAACTAGACGGACATTTATATAATCATACCTCTTATTACTCAGCATTTCAAAACATAAATAATTATGGAGATTACAGATATTGATTTTAGATTAAACTGTTTTAAAATCGTACATGCTCGAATCTCATAATCCAACAGTGTACAAAACAATAGTCACAAAATGGCCGCCGCTGCGTTTGTATGAAACGAGAGAGAGCGAGTCCACGATACTGGATGGCATGATTCAATAACTACACAAAATATTGATTCGAGTTTTCATATTTTATTAGCTCACCATATGCAAAACTTCCACGAAGAAAACCCGTTCCTAGCGAGTGTAAGTTATAGCGCTGCTGACTTCAGTGACCGGAATCGGATGAGTCTGTGTTTCTGTTATCTGGGAATAACACACCGCTGGATGGCGCGATTGACCAATCAGAATCAAGTATTCCACAGAGCCGTGTAATAATACTGGAGTAATGTCTGGTCCCTTTTTTTAGTATATAAACATATGATATCTGTTATTGTAAAGAAATAGCATTTATTTGATTTCTGCATGCCCTCTGGAGCTGATGGTGTGTGTTGTCGTGTGTGTCAGAGCGCTCCGGTGCAGTGGTGCGGTCCCGACGGCTCGGTCGTGCTGATCCGTGCGGTCAGAAGTGGACTGGACCGGGTGGTTCTGGAGCTCCTGAGAGCCGGAGTCCCGGTCAACAACACCGACCACACGGGTACGAGCATCTAATGCCGGTTCTTCTGTTTAGAGCTGACTGAATTGATTCCGATTGATGAATCTGAATGTTACGGTGGCCGAGAGAGCTCAACAAGCTGCAACTGTAGAAAACACTTGCAAATAGAAAAACACCCGGATATTAAGAAAACATCTTCATTTACTTTAATTTACAACACTGAAATTTTTTATCACAAAATTCATAACGGAATATATTTTTTGACATATTTCGCTTAGCCTACTGCACACATATACAGAGTTCCCCATAGTTTGCAGCATGAAGGCTCTCCTTACTAATTATGTAAAAACTCCATAGTAACCATATGTGACAACTACCAACCACCTCACCATAGCAAACAAAATATACCAGAGCAACCGCCCTGAACACCTTAGAAACGCCCTAGCAACCACCGAAAATTCCCTAGCAACCATCCACAACACCATAGCAACTACCTAGCAACCACCCAAACACCCTAGCAACCACCTAAACACATGCATGAATAAGCCATTTCTCAGCACTAGAACATTGTACAGACATGTTTGTTGCATTTTTTTCTCCTACAGTGGTTCTTTATTTGTTTTAAACAGCAGACTTAATATTTATCAATTTCTGGTCATAATTAGGAGTATGAGCATATGAACCGTTGTGCCGTGCCCGTGATGTTTATATTTATTATATTTATATAAAAATGAGCTAAACCAGTCGTCTGTGGATGAGACTTTTACAATGACTGTGTTCTGCCGATTTTTGCTTCCTTGTCGAAAAATGCTACCGTAGCGCGAATTGATGACAGAATGCCGATTAAAGTCGTATGAAATACAATTATAATACAATTCTAAGTTATGAGTAGCTACTGTATACTGTAGATGACTATTTTTACCTTTAAAACAGTGTGAAAAGTAAAAATTATCATAAAATATACTTTGACTTGTCAAAGTATACCTTTCCTCATAGTAACTGAAACTTTGAGTTATTCTTTTTCAGCTGACCGTACAAATATTCATATGGTAGTAAGCATTTTTTTAAAGGGAAATTATATATTAGAACAGGAAAATGTACCTTTTGTAAAAAAAAAAAAAAAAAATTGTGAGTCTGCACATGCGCATAACCGGTAAGTAGCAAATCTCGATGGGTAGCATGAATTGTCAGAACAACGGCAGACGGACCGCTCGACACCATTCATCGGGAAGAACAGCACGTTCAGTGTCATTACGCTATTTCTATGTCATTGCACATGCGCAGTGCTTTCACTTTTCCATCCGATCAAGTGTTTAAATGTTCTCTCGATCGGATTAGAAAAGGAATAAACCACCCCTTTCGATCCTGATAGAAATCTCATTGGGATCGAGCTCAGTCGGATCGATTAAGGTGTTTACATGAAGGATTTTCAGTCCGATTGAGCCGTCAATCCGATTACTAACGGATAATTTGGTTGCATGTAAACGTAGACCTTACAGGAAGAGTGTTTGTATCGTTTGCAGTTGGGGAGTAATGTGTTTTGCCCTTTCTTTGTCCCTCTCTCTGTCCTGTCCTCCTCACTGCAGCTCCCCTGATAAACTCGTCTGATTCAGAACAGAGTTAATGTGCTGTAGCGCCCCGGTCAATGTGGAAATAATGTATTAACATTCCATGCCTTTGTTTCTCTCTCTCATGCATTTCCCTCTTTTACGGCAATGGTCGATGACTTCCTGTTTTCCCTTCCCATAACACATTCCTGGATGCTCTCACTTCATTTTTTTTGGCTTTGTCCACTATTTTGTGACCCCACAACACGCCATTACACCATCACCCTTTCACTGATCGAGATCTATTCCCTCTTGCATCTCTTCTCTCTCTCTCTCTCTCTCTCTCTCTCTCTCTCTCTCACTCCTCATCCAGGTAGATCTGCCCTTCACTGGGCGTGCTCAGTAAATCACCTCCCGTTGACACGGACTCTCATTCGCTACGGTGCCGCTGTGGACTTACAGGACCATAGGGTAAAGAAAACGACATGTTTGTATTTTCTGTACTTCTTTATAGCCAATCCTCTTAACCAGATAGATAGATAGATAGATAGATAGATAGATAGATAGATAGATAGATAGATAGATAGATAGATAGATAGATAGACAGACCGAAACATAGACAGATAGATAGACCGAAACATAGATGGATAGATAGATAGATAGATAGATAGATAGATAGATAGATAGATAGATAGATAGATAGACAGACCGAAACATAGACAGATAGATAGACCGAAACATAGATGGATAGATAGATAGATAGATAGATAGATAGATAGATAGACAGACCGAAACATAGACAAATAGATAGATAGATAGATAGATAGATAGATAGATAGATAGATAGATAGATAGATAGATAGATAGATAGATAGATAGATAGATAGATAGATAGACGGACAGACTGAAACAGATAGATAGATAGATAGATAGATAGATAGAAACATAGATAGACAGATATATAGACGGACAGACTGAAACAGATAGATAGATAGATAGATAGATAGATAGATAGATAGATAGATAGAAACATAGATAGATAGATAGATAGATAGATAGATAGATACAGACAGGCAGACAGACAGACAGACAGACAGACAGACAGACAGATAGATAGATAGATAGACGGACAGACTGAAACAGATAGATAGATAGATAGATAGAAACATAGATAGATAGATAGATAGATAGACGGACAGACTGAAACAGATAGATAGATAGATAGATAGATAGATAGATAGATAGAAACATAGATAGATAGATAGATAGATAGATAGATAGATAGATAGATAGATAGATAGATAGATAGATAGATAGATAGATAGATAGATAGACGGACAGACTGAAACAGATAGATAGATAGATAGATAGATAGATAGAAACATAGATAGATAGATAGATAGATAGATGGATAGATGGATAGATGGATAGATAGATAGATAGATAGATAGATAGATAGATAGATAGATAGATAGATAGATAGATAGATAGATGGATAGATAGACGGATAGATAGACGGATAGATAGATAGATAGATAGATAGATAGATAGATAGATAGATAGATAGATAGATAGATAGATAGATAGATAGATAGATAGATAGATAGATAGATGGATAGATAGACGGATAGATAGATTCCATCAATATTAATGAAATAAAACGTCCATCTTTTCCTATAGGGTGAAACGGCTTTGTTTCTCTCGGCTCTCCACGGTTGCTATGACACCGCACGATTCCTGCTGCTCAACGGGGCCAATCAGGATCTGTGTGACAGCAAGGGGCGTCGGCCACTGGATGTGGCTCGAGAGGGATTACATCATCATGTCCTCGAGCTCCTATTGGCCCACAGAGTTCACAGGGCCCCGGTGCCTCTGGACCCCTCCACTGAGCTGCTGTGGGACGATCGCACGTACGCCTTCTCTCCGTGGGTCGCGTCGCCGCCATGTCTGCCCGGGAGAAGTGCCTCGTTCTCAGGGGTCATAGGTCACAGGGCGATGTCAACACCGCCACCCACGTAAGTTACGACAATTCGACAAATACGACAAACTCACACACACACACCTGAAGGGGGTCATTCTGAGATCAGTTCTCATGGCTGGCGTGTTCTCATGTTTCATTCTCAACAGTGATTGGCAGATGGGCTCCTCCCCCCAGAACTGGCGTCCAGCCTCCAACCAATCAGCAACAGCATTGGTCAGTCCCAGGATTCTTGGCCGCCCATCTCGGCCTATCAGTACTCTCCAGGAAGTGACATCAGAGGCGGAGGATGAGGAGAGGGAAATGTTACAGGATGTTACTCGGGCAGCAACACCTCACTTCCTGTCTCCACAACCAGCGCCCCGACAACGTTCGTTCTCCTGTACCCAGCATGCACTGAACCGCCGCTCCAGTGGTAACCAATCAGAGGCGCCCGTAGCTGTGCCAGCCAATGAGCGCGTCGAAATCGTGATCGTGCCCCACCCGAGAGAAGTAACCAGCCAATCAGAGAGCAAACCCACAGAGAACGCCCTCGGCTCGCCTCAGACGGACTCTGAGAGGGACAATATGAGGAACTGCGTCTCCAAAATCCACAGCGAGAGGGTCAACAATGAGTCCGGCGTCTTCATCCAGAGCAGCATGTGAGACATGACGTTTGGGAAATGTACGTAACTGTTGTTTACAATACGTCAAATCATTTTACAGACTACAATAATCTGCTTCTGGAAAATTATCGGCCGAATCTCAGGAAAACCGCCAAAATCAAAAGCAATTGGAATATGTATGAAGAAAATAAATCTAGTAAGATTTTTTTTTTTTTTATTAAGATTTAATTGACATTATTTTCAGGACAATAAGGCACATTTTCTTCCACATGACTGTAATGTTTTACTTTATGTAATTTAGGATTTACTTTGCTGTAATAAAACATTGTTTTAAGTCACGAAAATAATATAATCATAATGTTATGTCTATCCTAATGAAGTCTTAGTAATAAACTTATTTCTTTTGATTTAACTTTAAAATGTTCACAGATTTTATGGAATTTACCCTATTATGTACAGTTAACAAGCTATGGAAGCTTGTTTCTGCCACAGAATGAAAAACAAAAAAGGTAATCGCGACTTTTTATATCCGAGTTAGAATTGCGAGATATCAAGTCAGAATTGATTGATATAAAGTTGCAATTTATATCAATCAAAGGGGAAAAAAGTTAGTCTTTTGTTTCCCTTAGATTTGGCCTGATAACTCACAATTGAAGAATGTATTCAATTCTGAGAAAATGTCAGAATTTCGAGATGTAAACTCGCAATTGTGAGAAAAAAAAAACAGAATTGTGAGATAAAAAGTCTCAATTCTGTCTTTTTCTCACAATTGCGACTTTATTTCTCAGAATTGCGACTTTTATATCTCGCAATTGCGACTTTATTTCTCAGAATTGTGACTTTATATCTCGCAATTGCGACTTTATTTCTCAGAATTGTGACTTTATATCTCGCAATTGCGACTTTATTTCTCAGAATTGCGACTTTATATCTCGCAATTGCAACTTTATTTCTCAGATTTGCGAATTTATATCTCGCAATTGCGACTTTATTTCTCAGAATTGCAACTTTATATCTTGCAATTGTGACTTTCTCAGATTTGCGACTTCATATCTCGCAATTGCGACTTTATTTCTCAGAATTGCGACTTTATATCTCGCAATTGCGACTTTATTTCTCAGATTTGCGACTTCATATCTTGCAATTGCGACTTTATTTCTCAGAATTGCGATTTATATCTTGCAATTGCGACTATTTCTCAGAATTGCGACTTTGTATCTCACAATTGCGACTTTATTTCTCAGAATTGCGACTTTGTATCTCAGAATTGCGACTATTTCTCAGAATTACGACTTTATATCTCGCACTTGCAAATTTATTTCTCAGAATTGTTACTTTATATCTCGCAATTGCGACTATTTCTCAGAATTGCGACTATTTCTAAGAATTGCGACTTTGTATCTCACAATTGCGACTATTTCTCAGAATTGCGACTTTAAATCTCGGAATTGCGACTATTTCTCAGAACTGCGACTTTCTATCTCGCAATTGCGACTTTATTTCTCAGAATTGCGACTTTCTATCTCACAATTGCGACTATTTCTCAGATTTGCGACTTTATATCTTGCAATTGCGACTTTATTTCTCAGAATTGTGACTTTATATCTTGCACTTGCGACTTTATTTCTCAGAATTGCGATTTATATCTTGCAATTGTGACTATTTCTCAGAATTGCGACTTTCTATAGAAAGTTGCAATTGCGAGATAAGTCGCAATTCTAATAGAAAGTCGCAATTCTGAGAAATAGTCGCAATTGCGAGATATAAATCGCAATTCTGAGAAATAAAGTCGATATAGAAATAATAGTCGCAGATATATCTCGCAATTGCGACTATTTAGAATTGCGACTTTCTATCTCGCAATTGCAACTTTATTTCTCAGAATTGCGACTTTATTTCTCAGAATTGCGACTTTATATCTCACACTTGCGACTTTATTTCTCAGAATTGCGACTTTATTTCTCAGAATTGCGACTTTATATCTCGCACTTGCGACTTTATTTCTCAGAATTGCGACTTTATTTCTCAGAATTGCGACTTTATATCTCGCACTTGCGACTTTATTTCTCAGAATTGCGACTTTATATCTCGCAATTATGATAAAAAGTAGCAATTATTTTATTTTTATTCAGTGGTGGAAACAAGCTTCCATATATAACTGATAATCTGCTTATTAAAACACTCTTCATTTGTCAGAGATGAATGTGTATACACAGACAGTCTTTATTGTAAAAGAGGTAGAGAATACAGGTGTTTCACTGTACAGAGAAAGACAGCACTGTTGATATACTCATTCAAACGCTAAATAAAGACAGCAAACACACCTCATTCATATTATTGATACATACACAAACCCAGTAAAAAAGAGAAATACACACACACACACACACACGCACAAAAACAACAATCTTTGGATTTTTCTCTATTGCCCCCTTCACCCAAGCCAATTCTATCTGAGCTTTGAATAAACAATATAGAGCAGTGATAATAATTAATAATAATAATAATATAGCTATAATGAAAGCAGTCTTAATGCAGGTTAAAAAGTTCCCCTTTCAACACCCAAACATTGCAGTAACAAATAGTTGAAGTTGTGATGTAGTGGAAATGTAAAAATAAAAAATAAAAGCCATGATCTCACCCAGCTCGTGTCTCTGACAAACACACTCATTCATCCAAACGGAGAACGGCCTTATTCATGAAACAGAAGCTGAAAATATACAGGTACAACTCCCAAAATTAGAATATGGTGCAAAAGTTCATTTATTTCAGTAATTCAACTTAAAAGGTGAAACTAATATATAGACTTATATAGCTTATGAAAACCCCAAATTCAAAATTAGAATATTGTGAAAAGGTTTTCATATCTGTAAACTATTATAACAAATAAAGGCTTGAAATATCTCACTTTGCATGTGATGAGTCTATATTATATATTAGTTTCTCCTTTTAAGTTGAATTACTGAAATAAATGAACTTTTGCACCATATTCTAATTTTACAAGTTTCACATGTAAATGTATGCATGCATGTATGTATGTGTATAAACACACACACACACACACACACACACACAGAGAGACAAATATACCGTAGTGTGCAAAAGCAAAGTCCGAAGTAGATATTTGGTTTTAATGACTGCACGAGTTGCTTAAACATCAAAATACGAGGAACATATTTTAGATTTTTTAAATATGAGCGAAGAACGAAGACTTAAACGTAATGTTTTTATCTGAGAAAACTATTTGGCAAAAAAGGCACAGGTTGTATTTTACAATGCAAAAAAAAATTAATGCATTCAAAAACAAAAAGCATACATTGACTACAACATTAATATTATTAATATATTTAGTTGTTTTTGCACTTGTTCATAATTTCTTTGTACGACAGGCCTGGGCTGCGTTTCCGAGACTATTTTTTAAGATGGCTCCTGTCTGTATACTCGAAGTGGACTGTCTTCATAAAATATCTTCTTATTAAACGGTCTGTACACTTACAAAGTTCTCAACGCTTCGTTTTGCATGTATGGACACTCATTATGTTTCTGTGTTAGTGTGGGGCTATTTTGAGCCTTGTTAGTGGTATAAACTAGCGATTTCTTTTTACTTACTCAATGCCCCCATTACTAGCATTATACGCTAAACAGTTTTTAGAGATAAAACTCTTTACATTCGATTATCATGAAAACAAATCTCAGAGAACGGTCGACTAGGTACCGATGTTTTATTAGACCAAAGGTTCATTGTTCGCCGGAGTTCTGCTTTAAGTGAATTTTTGGGAAACGCACGTGGAATTGCTGCGAGCGTTCGTAACCTTGCACGTAGAGAGCGCTCTTAAGATACATCGTTATCGGGAAACCCGGCCCAGGACAAACATAATGTCGTCGGCACAAGTTTTCATGATTCATTCATTGTGTCATCATCACAAATAAAACATCCGACTCCAAGTACAACTACACAATATGCTTCTATATTTAAATAAAGGGTGAAAATGTAAATTTTTCTAGTTCGGACATCATTTTGGCCACTAATGTGTGTGTGTATGTATATCTATATCTCATGTGGTTTTGAGAGCGTTTAGACCGAATTTAGGACATAGAAATTCACTCTACTCATGTTTAACAAACGAGGCTCATTCTTCTGTAAATTATTGCATTGAATGTACGGTAACACGACAATTTCCGTTAGAATAGTTTTATGAATGATCTACACTGAAAAGCTATGCTTGTGTTTCATGAATGAGGCTCAATGTGAAGTCCAATAAAAATAAAAGTAAAAAAAAAAAAAAAAACAGGCTAAAACCGCCGTCGTGTGGAGCGAGCGGCTCCTCAGTCGGAGTTGTCGGAGTGATCGCTCCCGGGTGAAGCGGCGGACGGCGGCGTGTTCGGCTCCTGCCAGCTCCCGTTAGTCTGGAGAAACACCAAACAACCAGTGTCATCTCATCTCTCAACACACACACACACCACAGGCCTATTCGCAGTGGGAACGGTGCATGAGAAACAATCGGGCATCGTTATTTACTTAAAGTCGCCATGAAACGGAAGTTGAGATTGAATCTCATTTACATTTATTCATTTAACTGACGCTTTTATTTTATTAAAAGCGACTTACAATTGCTATATATGTCAGAGGTCGCACGCCTCTGGAGCAACGAGGGGTTAAGTGTCTTGCTCAGGGACACATTGGTGTCTCACAGTGGATTCGAATAATAGACCACTACTATTCAGTGTGATTTTAGCTTTTATTTTTCATGTTAATTTTAGTTTAATTTTTCAAATGTGTGCTTTTGCCATTTTATTACTTATAAATATTTAAATATTTTAAATTATAAATATTTAAATTATTAAAATATTGCGATTCAGTGTGATTTTAGCTTTTATTTTTATATTTGTATTTTTCATGTTAATTTTAGTTTAATTTTTCAAATGTGTGCTTTTGCCATTTTATTACTTATAAATATTGAAATATTTTAAATTATAAATATTTAAATTATTAAAATATTGCGATTTAGGTTTAATCAGTTTATTCATTCCTAATTTTTGGGGTTTTTTTTAAGTTTTTTTAACTAATATTTATATTTTATTTTACAAAAAATTAAATATTTCAAAAGTTTTAGTAAACAATAATAACCCTGCTATTTTATCATTATACCAAGATATATTCCATTTTAAAAAAGCGAGTGAAATCTGCATAATAAGATCATTATTTACATTTAAATATCATTTCTCTGGATTCTTTCTCAAAAATAGGTTGTATTTTATATGCAAGCCCAAATATGTGCAATGCATCTTTGTTCATTTGTGTGAATGTTTCTCATGAAAATAATCATGTGGCGCGTCACACATGGCTCTTGATGTGAAAAGGCCTGGATTATAATCAACAAAGCGCTCATAAGCGTGTGCAGATCACAGTGATGCGGCGTAAGTCACATCACAGACACGAGCGAGCGTGACATGAGCTCCTCACCCGGCTCTCTCTGGTACTATAGAGTCTCTCTGAGAAGCGTGATTGAGCGTCCTACCAGAGAGAGAGAGGAAAAGGACATTTAGGCAAAGCAAACACAAACATCACATCACTCCCTCTAGGTGTGTAACGCTACACAAAGATCGCTGATCGGTGCGTGCCCCAGTTTCCAAGTTGCGGTTTGTTCGGTGTGTTTTGAGAAAAAACATTAAGGTTCATTAGTTAACATGAGGGTAACAATGAGCAATACATTTTGTAACTGTATTTGGTGAGCTTTATTAAAGGAGTTCACTTTTAAAAAAAAAAAAAAATTTGCTGATAATTTACTCGCCCCCATGTCACCCAAGATGTCCATGTCTTTCTTTCTTCAGTCAAAAATAAATTAAGGTTTTTGATGAAAACATTCATATAATGGACTTCAATGGGGTCCAAACGGTTCAAGGTCCAAATGAGAGTTTCAATGCAGCTTCAAAGGGCTTTAAACGACACCAGACGATGAATAAGGGTCTTATCAAGCGAAACCATCGCTCATTTAAAAAATAAATAAGCATTTGTGCTTATAAAACTTTTTTTTTTTTTCTTTAAATGACTGATCGTTTCGCTAGATACGTCATTTGGACCTTGAACCGTTTGGACCCCATTGAAGTCCATTATATGTCGAGTTACATTCAAGCTATTTTAAGGTATGATGAAGAATTTTTCATTGAAAAAAAGGTTTAAATATGTCATTTTGGTGATCAAAGATGAGTTTCAGGGATAACATTCTCACTGACGTCACGTGTGTATGAGATCGGCCAGCAAGCAAACCTGTTCTCCACACATGCAGAGGTTAAAGCAACACTGTATTTGTTCAGGACACACACGTACCGGAGCGAAAGTATGTGTAGCGATCCACGCCTAAATCCCTCTGATGTTACAGAAACACACATGCATGATGACGAGCAGCAGAAGCGCCGTAATGAGAGTTTGAGAGAGTCCTACCTGAGCGCCCATGTGATACGGAGGCTGCTCTCCGTTCATTGGAGGAACTCCTAGGAAGCAGTCAGCTGACCCTGACAGCGAGAACGACCCTGAGCCTGGAAAAAACGAAGGCCAGACACTCAATCTTGTGAAATTACCCACCACAATTTGTGTTTCCCCAGGCCTGTTGCTGTCTGCAAGTTTTCTAAAATATTGAATTCTAAAATCTGGACTCAAAAAAAAAAAAAAAATTTAAATAATGTTCAAATAATAATAAAAAAATAATAATAAAAAAAATAATAAAAATAAATAAATAAATAAATGTAAAAAAAAAAAATAACAAAAAAAAAAATAACAAAAAATAATAAAAGTTTGAAGGTTTTTTTTTAAACGTTTTTGTCACCATTTCTGAAAAAGCTTATGGTTAGGCAATTATATACACAACACGCTTACGAGTTTTTCGTTTAGTTGAAAACAGTATATATTTCTCTTGAATTAATGATTCAGTAACAAATAAAACATTTTGAAGTGTCAATTGTCTTTAGATTACACAAAGTAATCGATAACTGCGTTATTTTATATTATATTTAATATTTTTTATATTTAATATTTAACAATATTATTGATCTGTGTTGTTCTACTTTCATGTTATCACTGTGAAGCTGCTTTGATAGAATCTGTATTGTGAAAAGCGCTTTATAAATAAATGTGACTTGACTTGACTATTTTAAGCGCCAAGTTTCTATTAAAACCTGATTTACTCTTGATTATTGTGATCGCTACTGCACACATCAGGACTTTTAACTTGTATCCCAGTGCTTCTATGATAATTTGAACTATCGTATCACAGAAATAGTGATGCTATGAGGTTGAAAAGAAGCGGTTTCATGACGAGTCTCTCTCTGGTCAGCGCCAACACAGATTGTAATGTTGAGATATGATTTTATCAAAGGTTTAATAGAGCGATGAAATGGAAGATCATCGCGTGGTGTTTGAATCGAGATCACAATCTTTTAAAGATTAATCGTGCATCTCTACTGTCTTATCTCTCGCTCTGCTTTTCAGTGCGCTCAGTTTCACGACGCTTTCACGCGATTCCCCTTCAACGGGATGTCACGTCACTCAGCGCTCAGAGATAACGACACATTTCAAAAGGGGCAAACTCGTCAATTACAAATGAGTCAACCTTACAAACTCGTTTGTAAGCAAGGACAAAAATAAAGCCATTTCTGAATCATAACAAAACAAAATTGCGGTAGTTAGGTGAAACGATAATATATATATATATATGAAGAGTTCAGATGCAAAAGCCTCTAAATGCCATTTGAAATTTTCTTCTTTAATGATGATTTTTATCAAACTTGTATATTTAAGTTCAGTAATTTCACTTAAATGGCAATGATAATCACCTATTAATTGTTATTTAAGTGAAATCACTGAACTTAAATATACAAGTTTGATAAAAATCATCATTAAAGAAGAAAATTTCAAATGGCATTTAGAGGCTTTTGCATCTGAACTCTTCATATATACTGTATATATCAATTGTTTCCAATATTGATGACATCTGAGAATCAAATCATCATATTAGAGTGATTTCTGAAGGGTCATGTGACACTGAAGACTGGAGTAATGATGCTGAACATTCAGCTTTGATCACAGGAATAAATTACACTTTACTATATTTTCATTTAGAAAACAGCTGAATTAAATTGTAATAATATTTAACAATTTTTTCTGTATTTTTGATTAAATAAATGCAGGCTTGATAAGCATAAGACAAGTTTTTCTTTCCAAAACAGAATCGAAAAAAGGAAATGTTTCCAAACTTTTGACCGGTACTGTATATACAGATATGATAACCGTTTATTAATATGTATTGCATATATTGTCCAGGCATATTTTAAATCCCTAGAAACTCCCTCCCACATTGGTGCAAAACTTCATTTATTACAGTAATTCAAGACTTCATTATAGACACATTACAGGCAAAGTGAGATATATATATATATATATATATATATATATATATATATATATATATATTAAATAAAATAAGCTTTATTTTAAGCTTTTATTTGTTATAATGTTGACGATTATGGATTACAGATATGAAAACCTCATTTCAAAATTAGAATATTGTGAAAAGGTTTTAATATCTGTAAACTATTATAACAAATAAAGGCTTGAAATATCTCACTTTTTTATGTAATGAGTCTATATAATATATTAGTTTCAGTTTTTAAGTTGAATTACTGAACTTTTGCATGATATTCTAATTTTTCAACTTTAACCTGTGTATATATATATATATATATATATACACACACACACACACATTTAGGTGATAAATGTTAGTGTTTATTAATATGTATTGCATATATTCTCCAACTAACCAGTGGAGTTTGGGGTGTGTGGTGACTCCTCGCTCTGTGTCGCTCCTAAAGCCGTCTTCATGGCGTACAGATTGGCCTCTTCCTGGAACTTCCCAATGTTCTTCTTATAGCGAATCCTCTTGTTGCCAAACCAGTTGGACACCTGTCAGGATTTCAGACAGAGCTAAAATGAATCTGATCCCCCCGTGGTGCCGGACGCTCCCGTAGCGCAGCGAGAGCCGAGCGAACTCTTACCTGAGACACGGTGATGCTGCAGGTCTTGGCCAGCTCCTCTTTGGCCTCCTCGCTCGGGTAAGGGTTGGAGAGATGGGAATAGAAGTACTCGTTCAGCACCTCCGTGGCCTGTTTACTAAAGTTACGCCGCTTACGTCTGACAAAGCAAGAGTTTCCGTCAGATCATTGTCTTGTTTAAATGCAGAAAACAAAATACACTTGTGATCCTGATTCATTAGTGCGATAATGCAAGGTAAAGCATTTTAACAAAGTATGTTCTGCTGTTTCTGTCAAAATAAAAGTTTGGTTTCATGTCTGAAAATTAAGAAATTGAGCAGGTCATAAATAATAGTATTGTAATTTTACAGTTATATATTTTTTTTAAATAATCCATTTTTTTATTTAGTAATATTTCTTATTTTATTTTTTTATATTTACATTTAGTTATTATAATTATTATTAAATGGCTATATATTTATTTTGTGATTTATTTATTTTTTAAATCACAATCACAATTTATTTAAAAATGTTTTACAAAGTAATAAACATTCATTGTTTTAAATATTTATAGTATTTTTTATATTTTTATAAAGTTGTAAGGTAAAAATTTTTCTTAAATAATCCTTTATTTTAGCACTATTTCTTATTTTGTTTTTATTGAGCAATTATTTAGTAAAAAAAAAAAAGAAAGAAAGAAAAATTAAAACGCTATATTGATATATAATTCCAAAATGTTGGCCAAACTCTAAAGCCCTACAAACAAACACAGAAACCTGTTTTTTTTTAATCACAATCGAATTTCTATTAAAAATAAATAAATTAATTGTTAAAATAATAAATATTTGTGTTTTATTAATAAATATTAGCACTGTAATTTTTCTGTTGTAAGGTAAAATAAAATGATAATTTCTTATTGAGTTTTTGTTTCATTTTTATATTAATCCAACATTTATGCCAAACGCTGCGGCGTTAAAAACACAGCAATCTTTTTTAAATCACAATCACATTTTCTATTAAAAATAATTATATAATTAAATATATATATATATATATATATATATATATATATATATAAATTTAATTAAATAATTTATATAATATTAATAAATAATTTGTTTAAATTATATTTAAATAATTTGTATTCAAATTATGTTTGAATATTCAAATTTGTATTTTATTAATAAATTAGCACTGTATTTTTTCTTGTAAGGTAAAATAATATTATTATTAAATTATTTCTTAATTTCTTAAATAAATTATTTTTTTATTTTAGCAATATTTCTTATTCTGTTTTTATTTCATTTTTATATTTACATTTATTATTATTATTATATAGCTATATTGATATATTATTCCAACATTTATGCAAAACTGTGAATCCTTACAAACTAGCACAGCAAACCGTTTTTTTTTTTTTTTTTTTTTTTAATTGCAATCGCAATTTTTTATTTTACATGTTTTTCCCGAACGGAGCCATACACACTACATCAAAACTGCGATATGGCGGTGGCGAACGCACCTGGCGTCCAGAAAGCGCGAGCGCAGGATCATGACGGCCTCGCAGGTGCTCTGCTTGAGCTGCGTCTGGATGGAGCTGAACTTGCGGTGGATGATGTTCACCATGCGCTCGATCTCGCGCGGAGACACGGGCCGGGTGCGAGACTGCTCCCTCAGCAGGTTCATCACGTGGGTCGTGAACTCACTGCAGGCCTGTAGACAGCAATGACATTACAAACCAGCTCCTCTCTGTGTCACAGTGCATCAGACGTCCATTTTCTGTCCTCGCTGAAAGGAAAACGCTGTGCAAACTGACACAACACAACAAATCACGTTGCATTTTAAGCTCAAGCTCAATAGAAGGCAACAGTCGGGGTTCCAGAAGTAAAAATCACATTCATTTTCTTCATAAGGACATTTATTTTAAACAATAAACCATTAAAGAGAGTTGTGGGCTAGTTGTTAATCAATGTGCTTTTGTTGAAGCCATCAACTCGCATTATTATAATTTATTTTTTATAAACTGATGAAAAACTACATTCCCCAGGATCCCGCAGTGAAATCTCCACCAATCAGAGAGTCGAAACAAGCAAATAGCCCCGCCCATTTCCATCAAGCACTGCAAATGTCTCCCAAACTACTTGAATATTTTTTAAATGTCTCATTTCTCCATTGTTTTTAATCAATTACATCACTCGCAAAGCATCATGGGATTGTAGTTCTTTCCCCCATTAAATAGGCCTGAAATCCCTATGGGGAAAAACATGAATGGAAAAATACTTCCGGAACCAAGGCATTTAAAGCTTTGCGAAGCAGGATTTTGGACCAATGAGAGTTCCCTGAGGGCGTGGCCACCCAGCGCAGCGGCAGCGATATGTACCTGCTCGTATTTTTCCAGCTCTGTGTGGTAAATGTTCCGAATTTGGCTCAACTTGCTTTTATAGTCGGAGTGCTCCAATGAGCTGTCAGGTGACATCCCGCCAGAGCTGGTCGCCGCGGAAACCGCAGCGGCGGCTCCGCCCCCTTTTTCTGGCCCGGCCACACCTTCGGCCAGAAGCATGTTGTCCAATCGCACGAGCTGTGGGTCTGGAGGCTCCTCCTCCTGAGCATTTCTCATGGAAAGACCTAAGAGAAAAAATTCATACATTAATATTCAACATATTATGTTTGCCAGAAGCTCAATAGTGGGTTTCACACCAAAAGCGTGCGCACCACTGATCTACATTAGCGATATACACATGAAGCCGAATCTCAAACAGCTTGCGATAACCAAACTGACTTGTTTTCCGTGGCTTATAGCACTTAAAAAAGCAAATACATACAGAAATAGCTCAAAAAGTCCGTCTTGGTGAGTATTTATGCATATTGGATCTGTGCAGTTTATTGGATCTGTGCATAAACTCTTAAAGTGACAGTGGCCTCATAAACCTGCTGCCGTCTGCCATGTTAATCAGAGAACAAAAGACAAAGAGAAAATTGTTAAAATTTCTTAATGAAGGGAGCAACGAAAGACGACGTAATTTGTTCATTATTTTCACCTGGGATGTTCCCATGACAACGCAGCGTGACGTCCATCCATTTTTATCTATTTTTTTTTTTTTGGCCGTTTTTACGACAGAAATCTCTTATTATTGCTGTTAACATAATAACTGTTGCAAATAAATATACATTTTAAACAAAACAAGTTTTTAAAATATGAGTTATATATATATCTGTGCTATGTAAATATATATATAAATATCTATAAATATATATATAAATATCTTTATATATTAAAGATATTGTAGGCTATACAAAGTTATAAACATGTCATCTCTTTATGTTTTTGCAAAAGTTATTTTACATTTGATTTCTTTCATTTCTGTGATATTTCTAACCTAAATACTACTGTTAGACCCACCTGTAAAACTTAAAGCGGTGTGTATTTAATTTGTCTCTTTATTCTAAAGTATTTATTTGTGCTATCGTTTTTTATTTTATTACTGACTGTTTACTTATCTTTTTTTTATGTAAATTTAGTTCAACGGTTCAAATAAAGATATACTGCAATTAAATTACCCAAATCATACATTAATCATTTATGAGAAAATAACAAATTATCTGTATGTTGGAATATGCGGCAGTGGTACTGAAAATTGTATCGAATATTGAAATTTTTCAAGTTATAGTTATTATTAAAAGTTAAAAATTATAGTTATTATTTAAGTTATAAAACACATTAATAAAATATATATTTCAAAGATATAACTTGACTAAACAATGACACTGTTTTCTTTTAGATGTCTAGCCAAATGTTTGTTTAGCCGAAAGGAACTGTTTGCATAATTGAATCCTTTTCCTGTTATCACTGCAAAGCTTTGAAACAATCAAGCACAATAGAAATAAAGTTAACTTGACTAAATGCCAAACCAGCTCATTTAGCTATTCATGCCAAAACTATACTTTGGGTAATTAAAAATTAAAACAGAGATTAAATAAGATATTAAAAACCTTTTCAAGGATGTCAGATACTGTTAAGGCAGTCAAGATAAATACAAGATAAATTTGAATTAATTTCCATTACACTCTAATCATCAGTTTAATCACGAGGTTAAGTGCTTCAGTCAAGGGCAAAGCATTAAGCAGGGTGAGTCATTTTGACAGTACGCGTGTCATTAATGCTTGAACATTGCAACCACCTTTAAGTACAGCTTTATACTATTACACAGACCCTAACTGGAAGAGTTTTTATTTATATACTTTACAATGTGAAGGTCAGTGTTTCAAGAAAGCCCTGTGCAATAAACAGAGTACGGCAGGACTGTATGATTGATGACACACAGCATGCAATGCCATGGGAGCGTGCCAGACCACGGAAATTAAACGACTCCATTAGGCACGAAGCCATTTAATTACTAACCATCACAGTAAACATTTTAGTCCTATTATGGGATTCCCTAAACTTAGTCTTTATACAAACCAAAGACATTACGCAAACATTTCTGCAAATAGAAGGGGTTCTGTTGATATACTGGAGGGAGTAAAGATTATTTGCTTTTGTATATCACCGTTGTACTGCTATTCTTACACATGAAAGTGGTGTCACGTACAAACAACAGGGTTTGAGATTATTACGCTTGTATTGAGCCGATACTGCTGAATATTTGCGAGAAAAAAATGTTTATCTGGTTTTTCAGAACTGCAAACCAAACCCATTATCATTATGCTATTGTGTGTAAATAGTGCAATTCTAACATTCAAATAATTGAGTACTGCATGCAAACGACTGAGTGTAGAATATATTTACATACTAGAATTACCATAAGTTATTATTTAGGGGAAATGTTGTATTTTTATGAGATATACACTGTCTGGCTTTGTTCTTGCAGAACATGGCGCCTGTGCTGAATCCCCTGGCAACTTTAAAACTAATTATAAAGTTTCAGTTATGGCATTTACCAATTTTAACACAAAATATATGTACATACTCACCAGTTTTCTCTTTAATTTCACACAGGACGCTGAATAAAGCCGGTTTCATCCGATGACAGTTTAAAGCGTGTTTTCTGTCACAAAACAACAAACAAAAGTCAGTTAGCTAACGTTAGCATGCTACAATTGTGACTCGCATTAAATATATAAAGGTTGAAATCGTGTTGCACTTGCTACCAAAATATTTCACAACCCCAGCATTACACAACTAAGGTCTTTTTAATGCATTGAATAATCCTTAAATACTCCGATTCTCCTGGCAGATTAGCATTTCATCTTAGCTTCAGGCAGTGATTTGTGCTTTTGTGAATAAATATAAAGTTACTTTAGTAATAAGATAACTATAAGTGATTATACCTTAGCACATCTAACCGGGAATCATTATTTTGGGACATATGTATTGCAAAAATGAAGATAACGAGTTTGTTTTAAGTCAAGAAAAACGTAAACAATAGCGGCTAAGCTCGTGAACTTCAGCACACATGCTAATAATAGTTTAACTTTTTTATACATTAGGCATTCTTAAATATCAAATTAAAGAGTGTTTGTGTAGCTTAACGCGGGTTATGTCATTATAATTATTTTTTATAAATTATAGATCACTATTTATTTTAGCTTACCCTTGTCTCACGCGGTCATTAGCGCAATGCTAAACTTTTAAGTAAAAAAATAAACATTTTTAAATAACTCACTTTGCTTGAGCTTCGTCTAAACTTTGGTCGGTGATCGTCATGATCTGTTGTAGTATATCTCCAATGTCTCGGCGGTTGTCGTGTCCGTTTTCGCTGCCTTCGAGGCCCGCGGGGTCTCCATCGGGGCGGTGTTGTGAGGACGGGTGCACCGGGTTAAGAGGATGCATTCCCGGGTGGACGCTCAACCCGAGACCGCGGCTTGCGCTGGGCCCGTTGCCTGTGATGGGCTGCTGCGGCTGCAACATCCTGAGCAGTAGCCTACATTAACCTAGAGGCGTGTGTGTGACTGTGAGTGAGTGTGTATGTCCATGCATCACCACACTGGAGTCCCCTAGCGATTGACAGGCAAAAAACGTGGCCTTGCATGGAAACAGACATCTTGCAAATGCAGAAGTCAAGATATAAGCTAGGGTCACCAACTGTCCTGTCCTGTTTTCATATAACAATATAACAATTTTCTATCCATACAGAGGAGGCATAACCTACTTTAAATGTATTGAAATTAATAAGGTATCTTTGAGTAAACTTCGAGTATCATTTGAGTTGGCCCACGTGTTTGCTGGGCCGAGTGTCCTTTTGGTAATCAAAATATGGTCACCCTATTTAAGCACATCTTAGTATGGGTCAAATATTTCATCTGAGGTCTTTGTGAATGAATGTTCAGTTCACATTTCATCCAAAAACTAATAATTGCAAAGGAAACGTAATTTCAATAATGCTTTAATTTCTGCTGATTTAGCCAGAAGGCCTTGGTTGAATCATGACTTTTGAAGTAGCTTTTATTAAGATGCCTTCAAACTAGACATTACTGGTGTGACAAAACAATGACACTGATGATATGATATGTCAGTGCAAGTTGCATTGGGTTAAGACAGCTCAAACATGCATTTTAGACAGAGACTGTCTCGTCTGTGAAACCAGGCAAAATGTCATTTTATTACATTAATAATGACATGAATGAGAATCGAGTAGCTATAATGGAAATTAAATAAGTAAAAACAATAAAGAGATAGAGATATGAGAACACACAGAATCTTGAAAAGATGGATATAGAATGCAAATATATAATAAAAAAAAGTATTTCTTTATTTGATTTTAGGGTGAAATGTGACCCCTGAACCTGTTCTTGCCTGTTCTCGTGAGATTCACCCTTGCTCTAATTGCATAAGTTGCTCAACATGTACAAGATTCCTTTTTCTGCAGACACATAGTTTGCATGTCATCAGGTTATGGCCTGCAGGCTTTGGGTCAGAGATGTGTGATTACCATGGGGAAGAAACAGAACTTGTTTCTCTGTGCAAAATGAAGTGCAAAAATCTTCTTTTAAATGCTATACTGAATTCGTTGTCTTGTGCCTTGTCTATACCACCAACTTCTCTTTTTGCTTGTAGTCAACAGGAAATCTGCAAAACCACAGACTGTTAAACAAACAGACTGCCGGTTTCAACACGCAAGTCTTTCAGAGCTGCCGAGCGTCTTTAATATTAGTATAATAAAAAAGCACAGCATTCAAACTAAAGTTTGTTTAGCTGAGTCAGTGTATGTATTTCTATACAGGAGGCAATCTGCTTGTGCAAATGAAACGGGGCAAATAAATAGGGGTGGATCAGGGCCAAAAGAGAGGAACAGGAAGAGACAAGCAGACTGTGAGACAGTGAAGTTGTTG
The DNA here is from genome assembly GCF_016745375.1 of Pimephales promelas. The sequence continues at coordinate 1,438,569 of NW_024121344.1, read as the reverse complement.
AGGCATCGTGTCAGCTTTTAGCTCTTTTCAGATTCGTTTGTGAGAGGCACTCATAAGTTTGGCTGAGATATGTGGGAGTTAATGCATGTTCGTACACGGAGGTGAGATGCATGTGGGCTTTACTTGACATTCCGCTCAGAGGACCTCGTTTTAACTCTTCAAAGGTAAGCAGGGCCGTAAAACGTCACCCAACATCTAAGTTATCCGACTGAAATAAGTACAGATATTATTATTATTTTATGTGCATTGAAAAGATTTAATCTAGTTGTCATATTTCAGGCGTTAGATAATATATATATGACGCCAACGTACAGTGTGGCTCATGTGTCTTGACTTGTACACTATGGAAATTAGAAATCTGCATGTTTTAGGTTCTCATATCTTCTTCTATGGAGAGCTCTGCAGACGTTATGATGGATTTCTCCGAGGTCAAAGTTGAAACCTCAGCGGACGACAAGGATTTGGAAGCTCTTCTCATTCTGGAAGAAGGGGACGAACCTTCGGATGTGATAAACAGCGGAGAGAGAGGAAGGAGCGTATTGAGGGTTCGGACGGCTGATGAAAACACAGAGGGAAGCTCACATGATCACAACAATATCCAAGTAGGGAAAAGTGAGAGTGAAGCAATAGAAATGATCGAGGAGAGTCTAGAGCGTCAGGTGGACGATCACATGGGCTGTGAGAATGATATTGAAAATGAGGAGGGATTGACTGAACAAAACAAGATGCCAGAGGAAAAACCAAATGCTCAAGCTGAAGTAAAGCTGCGGCCCAAAGACAGATTGAGCCCTCATGATGCAAAGCCAATGGTAAAGTTGTATAATAATAATAATAATTACGTGTCTAAATGCATTTAGAAGATGCCATGGCTTGACAAATGCCGTTTCTTTTCCTGTGCTGACGTGTTTGAGGCGGGACTGTTGAAGGGCTCGTCTCTTCTAGTTTTTAAGCTGTGAAATATGCAACCAGATAATGCTAATTCATTTTATGTATTAGTATAAACACTGCTCAAACGTTAGGGGTCAGTAAGATTTCTTTAATGTTTTTTTATAGGATATCCTGCTCACTGTGGCTGTATTTATTTGATAGTTATTTAAAAAAAAAAAATTTTGCAATGAAAAATAGTTGTTTTCTATGTAAATATATAGTAAAGTGTAATTTATTCCTGTGATCAAAGCTGAATTTTCAGCATTTAAAGTCATCATTATACTGTATGCAATCCATTGTACTTTCGTAATCTTATTATCATCACATTATTATTATGAAAAAATGCTAATAATTTAAATATTATTTAAATATTTCATTTTCATTATAATTAATAAGGTTTTTCATATTGTTATTATTAAAAAGTTAATCATATTTAAAAAAAAAATATTTTGATTGTTATTATTATGAATATTTAATTTAAAAAAATATTATTATTAAAGTTTTTTTATTTATTTTTTATTATGATTTGTTTTTTATATATTTAATTTGATAAAATATACAATTTATTTTAATAAGGCCCACATATTTTTATTTTAATTATCATAATTAAAGTCTTTTATATTATTATTATTGTTATTATTTATATTATTATGGTGTTGAATAATTAGTTAATAATATATATATATATATATATATAAAGCTTTTAATAATTTAAATATTATTAGTATTATTATTTAAAAAAGGTGATAATAATTGTACTTTCGTAATCTGACATTTCAGAATCAGAATCAGAATGGGTTTATTCGCCCTGAATGCTTGTACATACAAGGAATTTACTTTGGCCGGAAGGTGCAAACATATAACATACAGCATATAGGGTACCTACTATAATAACACAGAAGTGTGCCCACATGGGGTACCTAATAAAGTAATAGTGCAGACATGATAAAGTGCAAAAATGAGTTCAATTTATGGGTGAATAACTATATTCAGTAAGAACATGGATATACACATATATATATTGCTCTGCTAAGCGATCTGAAACTAAGCCATATCTGGAATCTTGTGGATGTTTAGATGTGCTATGAACTGTTGTCCGTGTGCTCAGGTTCAAAGGTTATCTCCAGATTTCCCTGACGCTCTGTGTGAGCTGTTGTTCGCGTTACAGGAGGGCCGACGGCTCAACGACCAGCGCTGTTCGTTCCGCCTGGAACACCGAAGAAGATGCTACTCGGAGCCCAGCACTCCTCGCCACAGCCAGAGAGGTGAAGTATGATGTAACTTTAAAAGTATTTCTCCTACTAGGGCAGCAAAGAGTTTTGCCCAGAAACTTCCATTTCTGAACATATTTCCCAGTTAAATTCCGTGTCAATTTAAAAAAAAAAAAAAAAAAAAAACTTTTAACTTACAAAGTACTTAACAACTTGGCTCCATCATATCTTCTAGATCTTGTTCATTACTCCTTCCCGGCACTCGGACTCGGACCTTATGTAGCCCCGCCCCTTTTCAGTGCTGCGCTCGTCTTTTGACTTCCGGTCTGTCTGTTTATTTTCACAGCGATCTTGCATAGGTATGAATGAACTGCGCGTGAAAAATTCGCGGTCGACATTTGTGAAGACATCTGCTTTACAATGCTTATGATAAACATTACAATGCTCATGATAACTTTTGCTAACTCTACAATAAGTAAATCCACTTCACCAGCGATGCCATAGAAATATATACAGAGCGAGTTCAAAGACAATATTCTGAAGATGACGGCGCCTACGTTTCTCTGGTGCATAAGGAGCTCTTGGTTATGCAGCTCCTCGTTTAGAAACTCACTTCCGGTAGAAGTTCGCTAGTTGTAGGCCTAGTATTGTTCTTTTGGTCTGGGCTGTCTACAGCTGGCCACTTCATGTGTTTTCTGTGATCTGATAGCTATCCGATCGTGAAAAGACCAGCCTTCCGAAACGCATTTGAGCAGTGTTGTAGTCGAGACCACCTCACTCGAGTCCGAGTCGACACCGAGACCAGAGAGAGTCGAGTCCGAGTCAAGACCGAGTCCATAGAGAGTCGAGTCCGAGACCAGAGACGGTCGAGTCCGAGTCGAGACCGAGACCAGTGAGGGTTGATTACCTAATTTACTTTTATTTACTTAGAGAAATCCTTTTTTTTTTTTTTTTTACTGAATTTACTTAGAGTTTAAAAAATATGATCAGTTTAGGGTAAAAAGGCCACATAGTAAGTGGTGTTAAAAGTAATTTTATTACAATTTGTCATGCGCAGTTGCGCACTAGAAAATCACCAATCACTGGGCGTGTCAATCAATTTAAAGAAATATTTTATTAACATACATTAATAATCATGAAACATATTTTGAATTGAACTCGAGTGGACTCGGGAATAAGTCCGAGTCCTAAAAAAAAAAAGTTTGAGTACGAGTCAATTCCGAGTCCAAATGCACACGAGTCCATGACAAGACCAAGACCATTAAAACATGGTCTCGAGACCGAGTCCGAGACGAGTCCGATTCTCGAGTACTACAACACTGCATTTGAGACAGTCAGATTTGAATCCGATTGCTAAAACCACTTCGGTCTGGGCCGCATTCCAGATGAAACTGGACATGGATATGCATCTGGTTGAAACCAGAAACCACATATGTAAATTTTACTCCTCCCAAAAATGCTAAAAAATAAATGAGCAGGCCTGCTCCTGACGGTCTCTCTCTGCACAGTGGTGTTCTCCTCCATGACGTCCCTGCAGAAGGAGGAGTTCTTCGACCTGCTGGCGACCTCTCAGGGCCGTCGCCTGGACGAGCAGCGAGCCGAACTCCTGGACGCCCCCCCGCCCGTCCTTACCACTGTCGAAATCGTCAACGCCCCCCCGCCCGTCCTGACCGCTGCCAAACCGAGGAAGAGCAGCTGCAAGGTCACAGAGGTCACCCGAAAGCTTCCCACGCAAACACCCAAAGAGGACTTATACAACATGATCGTCAACTCGCAAGTGAGGGCTTCCGGGATATCCGAGTCACAAACACTGGGAGATATGCGTATGGGTCACTTAACACACGGGTTATGATGCCAAAAATATGATTTGTATATATTCATGTATAAAAAGACACATCTACACACTTGAAAGAAAATAGTTCACATGATTTTGAAAACATGTTTCCAGTTTAAACATTTTGGTTTTATTTTTTTTATCTATTATTAAGAAGTTAATAATAATATTTTAATATTTTTTATGTATTTTGTTAATTGACAATTATTAAAGTTTTTAAATTATTATTATTATTATTATTATTAAATTACTTTTGTTACCAGGCATGTATATATATATATATATATATATATATATATATAATTTAACTTTTAATATTATTAATTTATATATGGTGATGACATTTTTTTATATTAATAGCTTTTCAGTGTAGATCATTCAATGAAAGTGAATTTCAAGTGAATTTCTGTCTTAAATTTGGTCTAAATGCTCTCAAAACCACACACACACATACACACACACTATATATATATAGTTTTTCATAATTTAATTTATACAATTATTATTATGATGAATACAATTAATATTAATATTATGAAAAAATGATCATAATACAAACATATAGATGTATATATACACAAAATTATATAAATTTATTTTCAAAGTTTGTCATAATTTAAATATTATTATTATTCAAAAGTGAATAATAATTTGATGAATATTGTGTTCCCGGCTGCAGGCCCAGTTAATTATTATAACCAGGCGCACATTTATTTTTTAAATCTATCTATATATATATATATATATATATATATATATATATATATATTTAACTTTTTTATATTAGTATTATTCTGATTAAAACTTTATTATATACTATATATATATATATAGTTTTTTTATAATTTAATTTATTCAATTAAGTTATTTAATTAATTATTATGATTATTATTAAAAATGATATTATGAAAAAAACTGATCATAGTAAAAAAAAAAATATATATATATATATATATATATATATATATATAGGCCTATATACACACAAAATTAGTTTTTCATTAAGTTTTTCATAATTTAAATATTATTATTATTAAAAAGTGAATAATACTGAATCTTGTGTGCCGCTGCAGGCCCAGGGCCGTCTGGAGGAGCAGCGCAGCTCGGCCCCGGGGCCGATGGACGATGAGGATTTCTTCTCTCTGTTGCTGAAGGTCCAGGGAGGACGGATGGAGGAACAGAGAACAGACTTCAAACCTGCGCATTAATACATCTCGCTTTGCTGTGTGTGTGTGTGTGTGTGTGTGTGTTTGTGTGTGTGTTCATGATGCCAGACTCTTTCCTGTCCACATCTAAATAACTATAAAGATCAGACTACTGATATAAGAATATTTGCACTACTTTTCAACATTTATTGAGCTTTAGGGAGGATGAATATTTCTGCTTTACATGTTCAGGGTCATTTGAAGGATCTTTGCCTCTTTCTGTTGTGTACATGCAGTATTGAAATGAAAATAAATGTTTTGAGTGTTAATTGTAATGTTTACTGTTTTTGTATAATATGTGAACATAAAAGCAACCTTAAACAATTTGTTTAGTGAGAATTTCCACAGAGCAACTTCCCAGATTGAGCCACCAGGAGGAGACAGAGACTGAGCCTGCTCATTTCACCAGAGAAGGCCTGTGAGTGTGTAATACTGTAATACTCCATCAAATACTCCCATCAAACATGACGAAACGCATATGGTTTTGTTCAGTTCGGCGAGACGGTTCGAACGAGCCCGGTCTCCGACGGATACGTTGAGTTTTCGCCGAGATATTTGCATTTTTTCGCTTCCGGAGGGGCTTTGGGGGCCTGTATCTCGGGCCCCCGGGGGCCCACGAAGCTGAGGATGGTCTCTTTCGAAAGGTATCGGTCCGTTCTCCACTCGATAAAATTTGGCGTTAATATTTCAGAGCAGTTTTTGCATAAATATAAGAACAACCAAATCAGAGTCTTTTATTAAAACAAGATCAAAATCATCTTATAACATCCCGTTTTGAATGCTGGGGCATGTTGTCACAAAAGGTCAATGTGTGATTAATGAACATATTTGTTTTTGCTATAGACAATAATTTCAAAAGCTTGAAGGTTTGTCACTTTACTTAAAATCATTGATACGACATAATGTATGACGCATGTCATGCACCAGCAGGGGTTTGTTGTCAACTCCAAATCATATATACTTGCAAAAGTATTCACAGCTTATTTTTTTTTAAGTGTATATGCAATTTAATTAAAAATTTCAGTTTTTTTTATTTTTAATAAATTCGCAGATATAACAAATCTAGGCTATTTTTTCTTTGTCATAGTGGATTATGCTGCGAAAAATGTCATAAACAGTTTAACATATTTTTAAAATTTAAAAATGATTATCAATAGCATCTATTTGACTCTAAAACTGCCTCTAAAAACTAAACGTTTTGTGCATGTATTCATAAAGTAAATCTATCCTCAACATGGCAATGTGATCATCACATATCAGTGACGTATGTAGGCCTAGATATTATTCTGCGATATTTGCTGATTCTGGTGTCCGGTTATTATGGGTCTCTGTGTAAATCTGCTGTATTAAAAGCATCTCTACACGGATAATCTCCTGCTGGTTATTTACAAGTCTCTGAACTGATCACAGGGAGATTTATGGAAATACAGATGCTGATTTATTGCAGATTGAGCATGAATGCTCGAGGTATTTGCGGTAGTCGAGTCTGAATAAACCATCGCTGTGAGAATGACAAACATATTCAGTTTCTAAATGGCAGCATTCATTTATATATCTGCATAGGCTATTATACATGTTTACATTTTTTAATAAATGAATGCAAGTGTGTATATATATATATATATATATATATATATATATATATTAGTACGATATTTTTTGTTGGTGACAAAAATCAAATATATTGCAAACAGCAGAGCTTAATATATTTTACTTAATTAAAAATAGGCTAATTTAGTATATTTTTGGTTTAAAAAAAATCATATTATTCTAATATTTAAAAAAAATATTAATATAACTGTATAGATACTGTACATGTTTAAAAATAGATTCCTTTTTTATCAGTATGAATTACCCATAAAGATATTGGTAATTTTCAGAAATATTAGTCAAAATTAACAATTATAGCCTATTTCAAAATGTCGACTATAGGCTATATGAATATAAATATGACACTATAAGTGTCATAATATGAGTGTCATATATATATATATATATATATATATATATATATATATATATATATATATATATATATATATGCCTAGGTAGGCCTATCAATAAAATATCTGAAACAATGTGATGGACATTTTGCGCTGTATGACAATATTACAAAATTGCATGGATCGCGTCACGGATCAGACAGATTTCCACAGGCATCTTGAAGAGGATGTTTATGAGTTTTTGAGCTTCTGGTTTACAGGAGAATAAAATCAAAGGCGTTGTTTACCCCGGTGCGGCTTCAGCCCATAATCCTTTAACAAACAATATTTAAGCATCAAAGAATAGGCATAATTAATAACTTCCACGTCAGTATCCAGTGGAGCAACACTAATGCAACGCAACGCCCCTCAGGAACTGAAGAGCCGATCTGAGTCCGAGGATTTCAGTCAGAAGCAGAAGAACATTTCACTTTCCTTTTCTCTGTAATTCGGTGTTTATACAGGTGAAACTCGAAAAATTAGAATATCGTGCAAAAGTTCACTTATTTCAGTTATTCAACTTAAAATGATGCTGTAAAGAGAGACCACCAATCGGATTCACAAGATCTCTCTAGCTCCGCCCACTCGCATAAAGCACTGCGAAGGTGTTTTAAAAGCATTAGCCATAATAATCAAAATTATAACAAATAAAGGCTTGAAATATCTCACTTTTCATTCAATGAGTCTATAATATATTAGTTTTACCTTTTAAGTTGAATTACTGAAATAAATGAACTTTTGCACCATTTTCTAGTTTTTCGAGTTTCACCTAGGCTATTATTCGCAGTGCTTTATGCGAGTGGGCGGAGCTAGAGAGATCAGTTTCGACTCTGATTGGTGGCCTCTGTACTAAATCATGGGTAATGTAGTTTTTTTGTAGGTTTTTTTCGTGGCTATTTTTTAACTTTTGCTACTTTGATTGTATTGTTGATTACTTTCAATAAAGTATTAATAAAATGTTAACTGCATTGTTCCAGCTTTGATTGTGGTGTCCAACTTTCTCTCTCTATCTTTTTTTCTTATTGACACTGTTATTATTTACCAATTGCATTTTTATTTCAACTTTGCTGTGTCATTATTATTATTATTGCTATTATATTTTTATGTCCCATTGTTAATTAACATCATCTAAGGCCGTTTGTTCTGAGTTGGTTTGAAAATGTAAAAAATGCAAAATCTGTACAAACAATAGCATTTATCTTTGGAATAAACATAAAGAGAGAGAGAGAGAAAGTAGTTTTTCACCACAAAAACATGATCTTTTTTTTTTTTTTTAACTGAGTTGAAATAGTAGGCTACATTTCCACCAATAATGCAAAATGCTCCACCAAACACTATGACACGATAATTCACATTTAATAACAAACAAAAACACACAAATGTATCAAATATCATTTATTTCTTTTTTAGAAAAGCTTTTTTTAATTTCTTAAAAAAATCTGAATTTTCATTGTATTGTCTGTAATGCTGTATAATAAAGGAATCCAAGGATGAAGCAAAGAATCAAATGGAGTTAAAATGAATCTTCATGTGTGCTGAATACACACACGAACACGAGGCCGAGTGAAAGATAAACCGGCAGGAATGAGGAATGTGAGTGTGTACCCATCAGAGAAACTCCAGTGTTAGACGAGGAAAACAGAGAGAGAGGATCAGTGTTGTTGAAGGATAACAAAATAACCAGAGAAGTGTCTTGACAAAAGGCACGTTCGCTTGTAGACGACAAAAAGAAACGCGTGATTGAATCCTGATATATCCTCACAATACCGTTTTCTTATTCAGAGAACCGCTTTCCAGAGTTTCAACTCGATTCATTCATGCAAACGCACACGAGTTCAATTCTACATCAAAATGGCAACCGTGAACAACCAACACTTCCAAATGATGCGTTTATAGACGTTTATATATATGAAAAGGATAGACAACGCAGATTTATTTTCCACAGCCTGGTTTGCTCATATTTTCCTAATAATTCTGACCTTAATTACCACATTTCTATCATCTGGTTCATCCCATCATCTCCAATGTTTAACATTTAGCTGTTGCCTTCAATAGGGAGAATGTTCTTACAAAAGTATTTTTTTGTAATTGTAGGGACATTAAGTCAGGGTAGACGCCATATTTAATTTCAAGGACGAAGATCGTTCAGTGCAGTCGTGTCATTTTTATTGCCTTGTTTGCATTCACAAAGCATTAAATATGTCATCTATCCTGACTGAAGTGAATGATTTTTTTGGCTTTTGCCTCGTCTCCTCTCTGCTCCACCCATTCAATCCGAGAAGAACACGAGCGATAAAGAGTTAATCTCTCTTTCTGAACGGACGTCGTTCTCTCCTAATCAAGCATTTGTCAGTTGTTTCATCAATTTGCTCGTTTGTTTCTTCCGTCTACAACATTGAGAGTAAATGCAAAAACTAGTGTTAAATATCACTTTAAGATTACGTCGACTCGAGTCATTGAGTCACACACTAGCCACGTAAACACTGAAACAACACTGGGTGTCTCATGACTGACAACATCCATCATGTTTGAGGTTTTAAAGAAAGCAAACAATGCTGCGTTAACATTCAGAAATATCCGCGTAAACAGATTTGGGGGGTTTTAGTCACTGTCGCTGCATTCGTAAAAGCGGTTGTCTGAACTGAGATGTAAAATGCATGTCACTTTGAAATACACAAATCCAGAGCGGTCAGAAGAGGAGTGACATCTGAATTAGCTGCAGTGTGAACATGGCCGCTGATATGGAAGTTAATATGAGTTTGAACATTTTTGCGTTTTAAGTTTTCAAAGTTTCAGTCACTCCGTATGTTTTTCATTTTAAATGTTTAAATGGTGTAATAATTATTTGATTATGTACTAGTTCATTTGGTTGCGAGTGCAGTGCGCTTGCAGAGAGACTCCGCCCACAATCTGTTCTGATTGGCTGTGATTTGTGATTGATTTGGTTGTGAGTGCAGTGCGTTTGCAGAGAGACTCCGCCCACACTCTCTTCTGATTGGCTGTGATTTTTTATTGATTTGGTTGTGAATAGAGAGACTCCGCCCACACTCTCTTCTGATTGGCTGTGATTTTTTATTGATTTGGTTGTGAGTAGAGAGACTCCGCCCACACTCTCTTCTGATTGGCTTTGATTTGTAATTGATTTGGATATGAGTAGAGAGACTCCGCCCACACTCTCTTCTGATTGACTGTGATTTGTAATTGATTTGGTTGTGAGTAGAGAGACTCCGCCCACACTCTCTTCTGATTGGCTCGCTGTGATTTGTAATTGATTTGGTTGTGAGTAGAGAGACTCTGCCCACACTCTCTTCTGATTGGCTGTGGTTTGTAATTGATTTGGTTGTGAGTAGAGAGCCTCCGCCCACACTCTCTTCTGATTGGCTGTGATTTGTAATTGATTTGGTTGTGAGTAGAGAGACTCCGCCCACACTCTCTTCTGATTGGCTGTGATTTGTAATTGATTTAGTTGTGAGTAGAGAGACTCCACCTACACTCTCTTCTGATTGGCTGTGATTTGTAATTGATTTGGTTGTGAGTAGAGAGACTCCGCCCACACTCTCTTCTGATTGGCTGTGATTTGTAATTGATTTAGTTGTGAGTAGAGAGACTCCGCCCACACTCTCTTCTGATTGGCTGTGGTTTTTGATTGATTTGGATATGAGTAGAGAGCCTCCGCCCACACTCTCTTCTGATTGGCTTTTTTAGTTTGTCTAGTGTGGAGTGGACAGACAAATTGCTTGTCTTTTGAAATTGAAATCTTATCGTATCGCATCTGATTAGGACAAGGTGTAAATCTTCAACAACAACAAAAAAAAAAAAATAGGCTAGTATAATTATGTCAGTTTGGAAAAAATACACAAAAAGGCTTGTACAGAGAAAAAAACGAAACCTTTGGGCCAATTAGTGGAACACCTAAACCGCATCCAAACACAAGCAGCATGAACAAGGTGTTTATGCATTCATAGAAAACCCCTTCGGACTCCCAGATACGGTCCATCTGAAAGTTCAGGCACTGTGACGTTCTCCACGACATCCTGCGTTTACAAGAGGGGCGTAACAGCGGAAGGTGAACTGAACAAACATACAGGCGACCTCAGCAAAACCCACATCTGACATGATCCAGATAAACCCATGTGCAATAGTCCATATTCAGAGTGCATGTGGCTCTGTGTGTGTGTGTGTGTGGCTGGCGAGGTTGCCATGGTCACCGCTGTCATTGGCTAAGCATCACAAGAGGGGCTGTGGAAGACAGAAAGCTTCGCGTGAAACTCATCCGAATGCCAACGTCAATGCGATTGAGCTTCTTGATTCCATATATTTGTAGACAAATCTTCTTCGAACACAACACTCCCCGCCCCGTCTCAACGCGCTCCCTCCAGGAGGCTTTCCGTGCCCCCGTCGATCCGGTTCATCAGGCGTTTCCCGGATTTGTCAGAGTCGCTCGATGTCTCTGTACTTCTTGCGCAGAATCGATACCTGGTCCTTGAACAGAACGGGATCCAGTCTCATCTGCGAATGGACCAGGGGCATCGTGCCAAACCAGCTGGCAAATTTGTTCATGCACGTCTGCCGCTGGGCAAAGTGGTCCGGGTCGGCCCAACGAGACGCCCGGGACGTCTGAGGAGGAGAGAGAGTCGGTTAGCTGCTTTCTCTGCTGTCTTTAACCCTCTATGGTGCCGGGTTACTTTTAATAAAATGATATGAGACATCCATTTATTGGTCAAACATATCTCAGGCCAGGGCCAGGGGAGAAGAACTCAAATATAAATCAATGAAAGTACAGAAAAGAGGTCACATGACCCGCATTTTGGCCACATGACCCGCATCTCAGCTCACACATCATTAAACAGATGGAAATATGATGTTGTACCTGTCCCATCATCGTCTCCTTGTACTGTTTCTTTTGCGTGACCTTGATAGGCGGCATCTTAGTGACGGCGGACACCAGGAAGTTCATGAGGATGTCTTCACAGTTCGAGAGATGGTCAACCATAGTCTTTAGGCTGCCGGGCAGGTAGTGTGTGTACAAGTAGTTATAATACCTGGGTTAGAAAAAGATTCATTTAGCCCTATTTGGACGGTAACTGTTTCTCATGGGGTCATTTCATTTATTTATTTGGATGGGACGGTGCATATTAATTATGTAGTACGATTTAATTTGGTTGTGAGCGCAGTGTGCTTGCAGAGAGTCTTCGCCCACACTCTCTTCTGATTGGCTGTGGTTTGTGATTGATTTGGTTGTGAGTAGAGAGACTCCGCCCACACTCTCTCCTGATTGGCTGTGATTTGTGATTGATTTGGTTGTGAGTAGAGAGACTCCGCCCACACTCTCTCCTGATTGGCTGTGATATGTGATTGATTTGGTTGTGAGTAGAGAGACCCCGCCCACACTCTCTTCTGATTGGCTGTGGTTTGTTATTGATTTGGTTGTGACTAGAAAGACTCCGCCCACACTCTCTACTGATTGACTGTGATTTTTGATCGATTTGGTTGTGAGTAGAGAGACTCCGCCCACACTCTCTTCTGATTGGCTGTGGTTTGTGATTGATTTGGTTGTGAGTAGAGAGACTCCGCCCACACTCTCTCCTGATTGGCTGTGATTTGTGATTGATTTGGTTGTGAGTAGAGAGACCCCGCCCACACTCTCTCCTGATTGGCTGTGATTTGTTATTGATTTGGTTGTGAGTAGAAAGACTCCGCCCACACTCTCTACTGATTGACTGTGATTTTTGATCGATTTGGTTGTGAGTAGAGAGACTCCGCCCACACTCTCTTTTGATTGGCTGTGGTTTGTGATTGATTTGGTTGTGAGTAGAAAGACTCCGCCCACACTCTGTACTGATTGACTGTGATTTTTGATCGATTTGGTTTTGAGTAGAGAGACTCCGCCCACACTCTCTTATGATTGGCTGTGATTTGTAATTGATTTGGTTGAGAGTAGGGAGACTCCGCCCACACTCTCTTCTGATTGGCTGTGATTTGTGATTGATTTGGTTGTGAGTAGAGAGACTCCGCCCACACTCTCTTCTGATTGGCTGTGATTTGAGATTGATTTGGTTGCGAGTAGAGAGACTCCGCCCACACTCTCTTCTGATTGGCTGTGATTTGAGATTGATTTGGTTGCGAGTAGAGATATTTAGTAGTTAGATAGTTTATAGATATCTATATAGGCTAGATATAGTAGTAGATATATTTTTCTTGAAAATAAAAATTCACAATTGTTTTTATGAATTGAAGACTAATTTCATTAAGTCATCAATTCAGAAAAATAGAGCAGAAACTTTTTTCCATAAAAAAAATCTTGTAATTCTGAGATAATAAACTCGTTAATTCAGAAAAATAGAGTAGATTTTTTTTCTTCATATTTTTTTTTTCCTTCAGATTTTTTTTCTGAAGTTTTCTTCAAATTTTCTTATCAGGCCGATAACATTAAAACTGATCATATTTCCGCCAAAATTGTGGCCGATATATCGTGCATTTTGTTGCTGCTCATGGAGAGTGTATTAAATTATTATGAGATATGGTTTGTAAGTTAGTTATTTGACGGACCTGTGGTAGAAAGCCGCTCCGGTCAGCACCATGGAGTAATCATTGGTCCACTTGGAGGTGTATCCCCAACGCTCCTTGTTAGAGTCCCAGAAATGGCTACGCGCAGGGTATCCCACAATCCTCTCTGGGAAACTTTGCCAAACAGTAAAGGCAAAATCCACCTGTGGGAATGAGTGCACTATGAGTACATAGGGCCTACTGAACATGCAAACATTAACCCCAACACTTTACAATAAGTTCACATGTCACAAACAACCTTGTAAACAATCAGATCAACGTGTGATCCTCAACCAGTGGAGGCGGGGCTCATTTGCATATTCATAGAACTGCACATACAAAATGAGGCAAGGGTGTCGAGTTACAATCAAGATATTTTAAGGCATCAAAAAAAAAATTTAAACGAAAATTCATTTTGTTGATCAAAGATGAGTTTTAAGGGATAAAAAGATTGACTACAGTGGGACTTTAATTTAATTTGGAGTCATTTACATCTAAGATGGCCTTGGGGGTTGAGTAAATAATCCGGTGAACCAATCCTATAATGCTGATACTACAATTTAATAAGAGCAAATGAAATGTAAACACTTTCTAAAATAAAATGCTTGACCCGAAATTCACAAAAACTAAGCACTTAGAATCAAGACAAGCCGACAAAGTAGTCTTTAATAATGTCTAAATATATATACCCGAATGCAAACCCTTATTACATCTGAAAACAATGTTTCCAGCAACAAGGAAATACACAGCAATGTGTTTATATATTTACAGTCATCTAGTGGTTACACCAGGGTATTACAGATGATAAATGATGCATAAATCACATTCGGTACCATAAAATCCCCTTACAAAGCCAATTTTTGTTTATGTTTTCACTGATTCCTGTGATTGGTTGTAGCCAAAGTCCCTTTAATTCAAATCATTTCACTTGGTGGCCGTTTTTGAAACATTTCTCCGGCAACAACATTTGTTTTTCTTTAAAATCCTCAAATTATGACAAAAAACCTGCATTTTTCAGCCCATGAGCAGTCATAAGTGCTTCTAACGGCAACTGCTGTGATGCAATGGCTTTACCAGTCTGCAATTGGCTCTTTAATTTAGAAGGCGGGACTTATTCTGCCATTTTGCGTGTTGCACTTCTTATTGGACTATTGCTGCGTTCAAGTCCTCCTGGGAAGTTCGTGCGTACGAGGTGGGAAGTCGTGTTTACGACGTGAGGTGCGTTCAAGTCAGTTTCGTCGGAGCAAAATGGCGGTGTACCTACTTTTAATGAATTACACGAAAATACAGCAAGGTTTGTTAACTCTTCTAATAAAAAAAACGAAGAACAAAGAATGCGCGTCAGGTGTGTTTTTCTTTTTATGTTTTTATTAGCTTATGAAGCCAATGTAAACTCTATCATTAGGTATAATTTTTATATTATAATGATATCATATTTTGTTCAGAGAGCTTGCTTTATAAATGAAAAAGCCTTACAATGTCAATGAGTAAACATTGAAATTCAATTAAAATTTACCGTCAACAGACGTTGAATGAACGTTTCTCACTGACACGCCCCCAACTCGTACAGATCGGGGCTTACAGAAAATCCTGAACTCCCCACTGGTATTTACGACATTGTGGTGGCGTTCAAGTGCGTTCAACTCGTAATTACGATCTATACGAGATGACTTGAACGCAGCATATGAGTGCACTATCTTTGCATATCTAACGTCTATGTTTTAGGCCGCAGACTCACCTCAGTGGTCGAGAGCACAGTGTCTTCATCCAGACTCAACACTGCATCTGTTCTCATGGTGTCATAGGGCAGGAATCGGCTGCTCATCACCTAAACGCAGCCCAGTAACAAGACAGAGAGCATACGCCATCCACCATGTGTCAGGAACTTTATTTGATGAGATGAGAATATAAAGACAGGTTGAAGAGGAGATTCACCTTGCTCTCGCCCTCGATCACGACGACTGGAACCGAAGTCACGGGCCAGCGGTGCTTCGCCGGAAGAGGCTTGTCACAGTTCCACAGGACAATGATCTGATACAAGGTTATTTCTACTATTAATTACGGTGTTATATCATTTACACCACTGTACAAAAGTTTGAGGTCGGTAAGATTCCCACGACTGCATTTATTTGATCAAAAACACTGTAAAAACAGTGAAATATTTCATTAGAATTTAAAATAGCTGTTTTCTATGAGCATATATATATATATAGTAAAATGTAATTTATTCAAAAGGAAAGTTTTCAGCATCATTACTCTCATCATTACTCATTACGGTCTTCAGCGTCACATGATTCCTCAGAAATCACTCTAATATGATGATTATTATCAGATAAATAATAGCATTCATAAAGAACAGCAATCATCTGAAGTCTTTACTGTTAATTTGGATCAATTTAATTACTTTCCAAAAGAAAAAAAAAATCTTACTTTTGAATAACACTGTCTTAATAACTGTTCTTTTATCGCAATAATATCACAGTTAAATATCTCTACTTTGTGAATGTAATGTTTTTGGGAACAACATCCCATCCTGTTAGTCTTCTGTAAAAGGAAATGACCTCATTTCGAAGGGAAAACAAACAGCAGCAGCACAAACATCTGTAAGTATGGAGTTCTCTGATACCAAAATAGCAAACATAACTCTTATAATATCTTGAATATCGTAGAGCATATTTCTAAAAGGCTGATTTTTATGCAACAGCTGCTGAGCTATTTGTTGTTTCCAGAATTAATAAAACCGAAATAAACAAGTTTAAGTTGAAGAACGAAAATTGAACGAAAAACACAAAAACTGAAATTAATATAAATGAAAGCTAAATGTACATAATTTTTAAAAATGACAAAAGCACATAAAAACACTACAATTTAGCCTCAAAATAAAATGGAAACTGTAAGTATATATAAAAAACGATTTTAAAATGATTAATAATGCTAAAATAGATTTAATAATATAATAGCATATAAATAACTGACCTGGGCACAGTACTGTGATTTGGCCACAGCCACTAGCAACTTGAAAACCGGTTGCGACTGAGACACGAGAGGCGTCACTGCGTGAATGACGGCGGTGAATTTCTGCTGTGGTTTAATACCTGTGGAGACGAAGATCAATATATTTAATTAGACAATTCATATATATATATATATAAAACACTGACTCCATAGAGTAGATTTAATATGTTGTTAATGGTGATGTAAGATATTTTGGCTGCTGTAGGCTGCCTGTAACAGGAGAGAGTTTGGGGCGTGGCTACTGTAGCAGGAGAGAGTTTGGGGCGTGGCTACTGTAACAGGAGAGAGTTTGGGGTGTGGCTACTGTAACAGGAGAGAGATAGGGGTGTGGCTACTGTAGCAGGAGAGAGTTTGGGGCGTGGCTACTGTAACAGGAGAGAGTTTGGGGAGTGGCTACTGTAGCAGGAGAGAGTTTGGGGCGTGGCTACTGTAGCAGGAGAGAGATTGGGGCGTGGCTACTGTAACAGGAGAGAGTTTGGGGCGTGGCTACTGTAGCAGGAGAGGGTTTGGGGCGTGGCTACTGTAACAGGAGAGAGTTTGGGGTGTGGCTACTGTAACAGGAGAGAGTTTGGGGCGTGGCTACTGTAGCAGGAGAGAGTTTGGGGCGTGGCTACTGTAACAGGAGAGAGATAGGGGTGTGGCTACTGTAGCAGGAGAGAGTTTGGGGCGTGGCTACTGTAACCGGAGAGAGTTTGGGGACTGGCTACTGTAGCAGGAGAGAGTTTGGGGCGTGGCTACTGTAGCAGGAGAGAGTTTGGGGCGTGGCTACTGTAACAGGAGAGAGTTTGGGGTGTGGCTACTGTAACAGGAGAGAGTTTGGGGCGTGGCTACTGTAACAGGAGAGAGTTTGGGGAGTGGCTACTGTAGCAGGAGAGAGTTTGGGGAGTGGCTACTGTAGCAGGAGAGAGTTTGGGGCGTGGCTACTGTAACAGGAGAGAGATAGGGGTGTGGCTACTGTAGCAGGAGAGAGTTTGGGGCGTGGCTACTGTAACAGGAGAGAGTTTGGGGAGTGGCTACTGTAGCAGGAGAGAGTTTAGGGCGTGGCTACTGTAGCAGGAGAGAGTTTGGGGAGTGGCTACTGTAGCAGGAGTGAGTTTGGGGAGTGGCTACTGTAGCAGGAGAGAGTTTGGGGCGTGGCTACTGTAGCAGGAGAGAGTTTGGGACGTGGCTACTGTAGCAGGAGAGAGTTTGGGGCGTGGCTACTGTAGCAGGAGAGAGTTTGGGGCGTGGCTACTGTAGCAGGAGAGAGTTTGGGGCGTGGCTACTGTAGCAGGAGAGAGTTTGGGGCGTGGCTACTGTAGCAGGAGAGAGTTTGGGGCGTGGCTACTGTAGCAGGAGAGAGTTTGGGGAGTGGCTACTGTAACAGGAGAGAGTTTGGGGCGTGGCTACTGTAGCAGGAGAGGGTTTGGGGCGTGGCTACTGTAGCAGGAGAGAGTTTGGGGAGTGGCTACTGTAGCAGGAGAGAGTTTGGGGCGTGGCTACTGTAGCAGGAGAGAGTTTGGGGCGTGGCTACTGTAACAGGAGAGAGATAGGGGTGTGGCTACTGTAGCAGGAGAGAGTTTGGGGCGTGGCTACTGTAACAGGAGAGAGTTTGGGGAGTGGCTACTGTAGCAGGAGAGAGTTTAGGGCGTGGCTACTGTAGCAGGAGAGAGTTTGGGGAGTGGCTACTGTAGCAGGAGAGAGTTTGGGGCGTGGCTACTGTAGCAGGAGAGAGTTTGGGGCGTGGCTACTGTAGCAGGAGAGAGTTTGGGACGTGGCTACTGTAACAGGAGAGAGTTTGGGGCGTGGCTACTGTAGCAGGAGAGAGTTTGGGGCGTGGCTACTGTAGCAGGAGAGAGTTTGGGGCGTGGCTACTGTAGCAGGAGAGAGTTTGGGGCGTGGCTACTGTAGCAGGAGAGAGTTTGGGGCGTGGCTACTGTAGCAGGAGAGAGTTTGGGGAGTGGCTACTGTAACAGGAGAGAGTTTGGGGCGTGGCTACTGTAGCAGGAGAGGGTTTGGGGCGTGGCTACTGTAGCAGGAGAGAGTTTGGGGAGTGGCTACTGTAACAGGAGAGAGTTTGGGGCGTGGCTACTGTAGCAGGAGAGGGTTTGGGGCGTGGCTACTGTAGCAGGAGAGAGTTTGGGGAGTGGCTACTGTAGCAGGAGAGAGTTTGGGGCGTGGCTACTGTAGCAGGAGAGAGTTTGGGGAGTGGCTACTGTAGCAGGAGAGAGTTTGGGGCGTGGCTACTGTAGCAGGAGAGAGTTTGGGGCGTGGCTACTGTAACAGGAGAGAGATAGGGGTGTGGCTACTGTAGCAGGAGAGAGTTTGGGGCGTGGCTACTGTAACAGGAGAGAGTTTGGGGAGTGGCTACTGTAGCAGGAGAGAGTTTAGGGCGTGGCTACTGTAGCAGGAGAGAGTTTGGGGAGTGGCTACTGTAGCAGGAGAGAGTTTGGGGCGTGGCTACTGTAGCAGGAGAGAGTTTGGGGCGTGGCTACTGTAGCAGGAGAGAGTTTGGGACGTGGCTACTGTAACAGGAGAGAGTTTGGGGCGTGGCTACTGTAGCAGGAGAGAGTTTGGGGCGTGGCTACTGTAGCAGGAGAGAGTTTGGGGCGTGGCTACTGTAGCAGGAGAGAGTTTGGGGCGTGGCTACTGTAGCAGGAGAGAGTTTGGGGCGTGGCTACTGTAGCAGGAGAGAGTTTGGGGAGTGGCTACTGTAACAGGAGAGAGTTTGGGGCGTGGCTACTGTAGCAGGAGAGGGTTTGGGGCGTGGCTACTGTAGCAGGAGAGAGTTTGGGGAGTGGCTACTGTAACAGGAGAGAGTTTGGGGCGTGGCTACTGTAGCAGGAGAGGGTTTGGGGCGTGGCTACTGTAGCAGGAGAGGGTTTGGGGCGTGGCTACTGTAGCAGGAGAGGGTTTGGGGCGTGGCTACTGTAGCAGGAGAGGGTTTGGGGCGTGGCTACTGTAGCAGGAGACGCCAGTGTGTGTTCAGTCACACTTACCGAGTTCGGCGTAGAAGAAGGGGAAGTCGCCCAGATATGAGGAGTATTGTGGCAGGGTGAAGAGTCCTCCCGGCAGCCGGTTCCACATTAGCGTGCTGCGGCCGTTGTGCTGAAACACACGATCCTGGATGATCTGAAGAGGACATCCAGAAAGAGTTTGGAAAGTTACAAGATGTTCTGATCCAATTTTAATGACTTCTCTGAATCACTGTTGTTCATTAGAGCTATTACACCGTGTCCAAACCAGACGTGATGCAACAAATCTCCAGCAACAAGCAATTTGTCGGTCCACACCAGACAAAATCAATCAAAAATCACAGCCAATCAGAAGAGCGTGTGGGCGGAGTCTTTCTGCAAGTGCACTGCACTGCACCAAATCAATCAAAAAATCACAGCCAATCAGAAGATAGTGTGGGCGGAGTCTCTCTACAAGCTCACTGCACTCACAACCAAATCAATAAGCACATAATCAGAATCATAAATATTAATTTAAACATTATTGAAAATACACACTGAATCACAGATACAGTCATAGAATACAATTGTTTGTTTACAGTTCTTGTTTGCTTTAATTTTTTTTTTAAGATCTAAGATGAATTATCCATCGTCGCTGTCCATTGTATGCACACTTGAGAATCTCGCCGGAAGAAATCGGTAATTAGCTACTCTTTTAAGAGTCCTGTGAATTCGGACTCTTCTCACTTACTGTTTTTCGACTACTATATAGTAGGTAGATATTCCTTAATATTCAACAATATTATTGATCTGCCAGCATTGAGAAATGAACTGAGCTAGACGATTTCTCCAGAGCGGCTATATATATAAATTAACTCAATTATTCACTTTTTTTACAACAAAAATGAACCATCACTGAACTTCAGCTGGAGTGTGACGCTATTTTCTTCTAGATCTGCTGTACAGCCGAAACAAACTTTGTTGCATTATTTTCCTGTTCTCACTGTAAAGCTGCTTTGAAACGATCTATTATAAAAAGCACTAAGGGTGACTTGACTATTTTGAGATTTGAGACTTGAGATTAGGAATGCAGAATCCCTTAGAGTTTTTAAATCCTCCCTTAAAACGTACTTTTTTAGGGTGGCTTTTATGTGATTGTGTGATCACTGCTGTGATTGTTATTATATTTGCCTTTTATTTTATTGCTTGTTTCGTTTTTATTGCCTAGACTGTTGTGTATCTTTCTAATTCCATTATTTTTTATGTAAAGTGCTTTGAGATAATACTTTTAAAGGCACTATATAAAATAAAGTTTTATTATTATTATTATTATTGACTAGAAAAGCATGCGATTCGGTTGCAGCCTCTGATTAACATGTAATGGTAAAGATGCTTTTTATGCTTTTGTCACAGCATCGCATGACAAACATTAACAAGGCTCAAATTTCATGAGCGTTTAAAGAGCATATGTTTCATAAACATGAGGGAAGCTGGACCAAAGCCATGTTTATTCGGACACATATTAATGCTCGGTATCACAGATCCACCCTTCGAGACCTGACCCGGGTGTCCGCTTACACACCGACAGCAATCCAGCACATCTCAGAACTACAACACTTCCTCCAGGGACAAGTGTGTGAAACCAGAGCCTGAGACCGGCCAGATGGAGCTCCGTTTCATTCAGGAATAGCTCCCGAAATTACTGATCACATGCAATTCATTCTATTGGGATGGTAAAAGAATTTGTGCATTTTTTTTGCACAAATAAAAAATGATAATTTGTGCAAAAGCCACCCGAAAAAAAAATATTTTCCCATTTGAAAGAAAATTAACCCTTGTGCATCAATTAAAAAAAGTTAAAAAGATAAAAAGAGGACAAAAAAAAACCGTCATAAAAATGTGACGCTTTGGAGCACAGACTCATTTTAAAGAAGACCCTTTGCAGATTATTGCTGAAGTAAAAAAATAATAATAAGTAAATCAAAAAGTTATATAGGTATAAGTTTATGAAAATTATTTATAAAAAATACTTTTATATAAAAATTATATTTTATAAATCAGGTTGAACTCAAAACTGCAATAAAATCAAAGCCATAAATCTAAATAGGTTGTGTTCCAAATTTGAGGATGATATCTCAAAAAAATGAGCTTTCGGTAACAGTTTGTTTGGGCGTAGTAACATATTTTCCCCATTGGGTGGCAGCAAAACCCCACTGGAGCTCACAGTGATTGGATTTGAATTTGCAGTTTTTCTCTCTCAGTATTACAAACACACACATATTTATTTTATAACACACATACTAACCACACTCTGACATCCATACCAACACACCCACACAAATATTGTTGCATAATTTATCCAGTTGGCTCTATAATATGCCGAACCAGAAAACAGGAATAAAGCGATATTTGTTTTATAGGCCAAATTTAAAAAAAATTGCACCATCTGATAAAAAAATAGTAAAAAATAAAATTTTGAAGCCTTGCCATCAGAATGAAAGCCTCTTAACAAAGATTGCATAATTTTATAGTTAACTGAACCGGGGATTAAAAATGGCAGTTTTAATGGGGACATTTTTGTCCAAAAGGTGCTGAGAGGGAGTATTTTTTGTACCTAATGCAAAAAATATTTTTTTAAGAAAATGACGGTGAAATAGTAACATTTCAATAAAAATACACACCTGTGCCAAGTTTTTTGCAGTTAGCTTTAACACAGGCAAAGTGATCAAAAAAACAAAACTGAAAAGGACAAAAATGTCCATAAAGATGCACAAGGGTTAAGCTTTTTTATTTTTTTTTTTGCATTGTAACATTATGTGAGGGGAAATGTATACTTCTCATTATGGCATCTGTGACTGATTTTTATACATAATGAGCATATTTATGCTCATTTTGCCTGGATGATTCTCATTATGGCATTCTCATTAAATAAAATGATGAGAATTACAAACAAACCCATAATTACATCTGATTCCGGATGCATTACAGTAATGAGAACTGTGCTCAATAATCATGAAAATAATCAAAATGCAAAAATCTTGATGAGCCTCGTTTTGTGCAGTTTGTCTTTAGGGTAAATTATGAGCCGGGCAGGTTCATCCGATCATGTCTGTAATGCAGTGAAAGATGTTCACCTCTAATGTAGTGAGCACGATCTTCTCCACCGAAGAGAAGTACGCTTCCCACAGGAACTGCGTCTGCTGGCGGAGAGACAGAATGCGGTCTTGATGGATGGAGCGAACCGTCGATGGGATCTGGGAAGAGAGGCGAGCAGTTAACGTTACTCGACAGGCACCAGTTAAAATAACTCAGAGGAACTGGGATTACTGGGTTACTGAAAACGCAAGTAAAGGAAGTTTCGAGAGTAAAGGAAGAGTTCACCCCAAAAAGTGAAATGTAATTTCAGGCTAGTGCTTGGGTGATTGATTGAGTGAACTATAGAGAGCCTAAGTCCCGCCCCTCCGCTTCCGGCTCATGGGAGCTTATTTCGGAAAAAATATGAGTGGTAGTCAATGGCGAGAGACAACTTATCTTTTTATTCCGTCTGAACTGTGCCCTCAATTACACATATGATGTTTGTCAATTAAAGATAATTCTGAAAGTCAAAAACGTCGCAGTTTGTCATAAAACAGAAGAGTAACATTTAGTTTTATGTGAAAATCGCTCAATGAACTACATCTCCCAGGAAGCGAAACGAGATCCGCTGCTCGTGTGTGTGCAGTCTGGTACAACACACTCAGGCATGACGGCGTAACGTTACGATTATAACGTAAGACTGTAGAAACAATAACAGACAGCCTCAGTAAAGTTAGCTTCATTCATTGAGAGAAAATGTGCGCCTTTGGGGTTTGTAGTCTTTGTAATTACGTATTTTCACAGTCTTATACCTCAACGGTTTTACATCAAACTGCAACTTTTGTTACTTTAAAATTTATCTTTTAAATTGACAAACATCATATGTGTAATTCAGGGCACAATTCAAACCAGATCAAAATATTTCTCGTCTCTCGCCATTGACTACCATTCAATATTTTTCCGAAATAAGGTCCCATGGTGGTCGACCGGAAGGGGAGGGACTAACGGCACCTGATTAGTTGCTATGTGGTTGCTAAGGGGATGTTGTTGTGTGTGCCAGTCGATAAATTGCAGTTTCAGTGACTTCAGTGTTTGAGTGTTGACAGAACGCATGAGCTGCTCTCTAGTCCTGATATATTACCTGTAGAAGAAGTCTCTCGTCCCCAATGACGGCAGCCGTACGCCAGTCGATGATCTCTGAGAAGGGAAGCTCCCAGCCGTTACTGAGCATGACGGGCACACAAGCGGCCTGAGAGAGAGAGAGACAAGTTAAAACAGGCTGAAGAGAAATAAAGCAAGAGTCATGAAACTTTTATTAGCTTCTTGGACTGGAAAGTCTGAAACCCAGAGAAGCTGTGCCTGAAGAACCGTGTGTGTTTATCAGATCAGTCGTGTTTCCGAGCTCTGAGAAATCTGGCAGCGACGGAGCGAAACACAAAGCGTGACTCTGCCCGTCTGAACCGAAGCCTCACGGGTCACAACAATCAAAGAGGACGTCACATAATCAACAAACAGAGCCTGGCAGACAGTACAAATATAAAAATATATTTATAAAGAAATTCTAGGCTATAAATACACAAATATATATATATATATATATATATATATATATAATGTATGTTTATGTGTTTGTAATATATTTTATATATTAGAAACATTTATTTATTAAATTTTATTTATACATTATGTATTACATACATAGGGCTGTATATTATTGTTATTATATAAAATAAATAATTATTTATATATAATATAGGCCTATATTTTTATATTAAATGCATATATATATATATATATATATATATATATATATATATTATATAGATTATATATAATATAAATATAGTATATACAATATATATGTATATATATATATATATATATATATATATATATATAAATAATTATATATAATATATATATATATAGTATATATATATATATATAATTATATATAATATATACTGTATATATATATATATATATATATATATATATATATATATATATATATATATATATACACATATACATAGATTTTCCTGGTTAAATAAAGGTAAAAAAAAATCTTATTTATATATAATATAGGCCTAGTATTTTTATATTAAATGCATATATATATAAATATATATATATATATATGCATTTAACATAAAAATACTAGGCCTATATTATATATAAATAAGATTTATATATATATATATATATACAGAAATAAGTTTAACTAAGATTACTAAAAAACGAAATATATATAAATAAATAATAAAATAACATAACAACATAACAAAAACTGTAATAAAAATTATATAAATTATAACTATAATATATATATAAATTATATATGAATTACATAAATCATACTACAATAACCATGTCCAATAGTATGTTTTTTTAAACATGTACCATAGTATATAAAAGTGGTAATATTCAGCACTCAATTCAGAGTTTTAACATAACATCATTCTCAGACAATAAGACAAAATCCACTGTTTCCCATCATAACTGTGTGTGTATTTTGCACTGGCCTGTTGTCCTGTCCTTAATCTGTTAATCTGCTCCTCATCTGACCTCCTTCATCTCTAATATCATCCTGCTGTTATGGACTAATCCTTGCAGTGTCATTAACCAGCGCTTCAATCTGCTGAAATACATACAGACCAATACCGAGAGCTAAAGCCGGCGTGAGCTCCAACACACACACACACACACGGGCATCAAAACCCTCCGTCAGGCAACCCTAAACTCCCACACAATTCAAAACTCAATATATAATGGCCTGTTAAGCCTCATATCTGCACAACGCCAGACAACCTGAAAGAGCACAGCCACACAATAGCTATTACACGGGCATGAGCTTCACAGAATAGTGCTGGTTACGGATAAAGGTGTATTCTCTCTCTCTCTCTCTCTCTCTCTCTCTCTCTCCCTCCCGTTCTGGTCTTCAGTCCAAACTGAGCCCCATCCACACTACTGCGTTTCACTTTAGAAATGGAGAATTAAAACTAATATGTTTGTATGAATGTCTACATATGAATGATGTATTGTAGATCAAGCCTTTTCCCCAAAGTGTCACCGACCCTTTACATTTTTAAAACTAATAATATCCTATACTAAACTGACAAACTATATATAATTTAACAAGCTTACAATCTCTAGTTTCCATATTTGGTGACTGATTCTCAACATAAATTACAGGGCAGCAGTAATTTATCAATTTGCAACAAGAATATTTTCACACTCCTGAGGCGTGTTCAGACCTTTATTTTGAAATAGCGATGCAAAATCATGAAAAAAAAGATCATGTTTGTTTTCATGCCAAGAGTTCAAAAGATAGCATCCATTCAATTATTTTAGAAAAAAAGGTCTGAAAATGTTTCAAATATAAAGAAAAAAATGATGATTCACCATTTGTGATGTGGCAGCGAGCTAATGAACATGTGTGCTATTTTTCTTGTTTTTGATGTTTCTTAGAGGTTGAATTTATATTAAAACCTGCCAAACTTCTCATACTACTTCTAAATAGGATGTCTACTTCATAAATTGTATGAAAATAATGGTTCAAACATATGGAAATGGGGGCGCCCTTATATGGGCAGTGATGGAGTCTAGTTGTGCCCTAGTGGAAGCGTTCGGTACTGCGCACACTCGCACTGAAAGCTCATTTTTTAAAATATCAAACTAAAATTTGAAGCACAAGTCGTTCAGATTTTTGGCTTTGATTGTTTTGCAGTTTTAGAGTTGCCCAGGTTTTGAAAAAATATATTTTATATAAAATACGAATAATTAAATTTTTTACCTAAACTTTTTTTTTATTTCACTTATACAAACAACTGCCAATCTTATGTCTATATGCCAACGCATTCTTGAATAATAACGATTTATATAAAAAAAGGGGGGGGGGGTGGCACCTAAAGGGTTAAACTAGCATCTCAATAGGAAGAAACTGTCATTTTTATAATAAATACTGCAATATTCCATGATAAACCCAAAACAGCGAGTATACCTGCAGAGCCTCCAGGAAGCGGAAAGAGCCCAGGCGCCGTCCTCTCGGCACGAGACAAAACGTAGAGTTATGCAGCATTTCTTTATAGTCGTACCTGACGAGGAAAAGGAGGAAGAGTATATTAAGAACCGTCCCGAAAACATCCTGGCACGAGAAAACAGGAGGTGCACATCCTATTCACATGGAAAATCAGTTAGTGCTCATCACATCTCACACAGACGGCCTGAAAACACACATGCTCTGTAAAACAAACAATACATTTTCCAGTTTAAGGGACGAAAAACATAAAAGCAACAGAAATGAGTCAAACACAGATGAGTAACACTGCTGAAGAGAGTTTTCCTGCATGCATGAATAAATTATGCGGTTATAGGATTTTTTGAGGTACAAGCTTCTGAAACTGAAAATAAATCCCAGATATCTGTGCTTTGTTGTGCCTTCTGAAACCTGAAACTACAGCCCTATACAGCTAAACATAGCTATTATCAATGTATTGTGAATAAGATGAATTTATTGGCTGAATGTGCTTTATTATGAACAAACTACTTGAAAAGTAGTGACGCTGTTTAAGACAATAGTTGAGAGAACCTCAAATGCATCACATTTATCTGTGTTTTGCTTTAACCCTTGTGCATCAATTAAAAAAAGTTACACATAGGTAAAAAGACAAAAAACTGTCATAAAAATGTGACACTTCGGAGCACAGACTTAAGTTTGGTATCATTTTAAAGAAGACCCTTTGCAGATTATTGCTGAAGTAAAAAAAAAAATAAAAATAAGTAAATCCAAAAAAAAGTTATATAGGTATAATTTTATGAAAATTATTTATAAAAAATATTTTATATAAAATATACATTTTATAAATCAGGTTGAACTCAAAACTGCAATAAAATCAAAGCCATAAATCTAAATAGGTTGTGTTCCAAATTTGAGGATGATATCTCAAAAAAAATGAGCTTTTGGTAACAGTTTGTTTGGGCGCAGTAACATATTTTCCCCATTGGGTGGCAGCAAAACCCCACTGGAGCTCACAGTGATTGGATTTGAATTTGCAGTTTTTCTCTCTCAGTATTACAAACACACACATATTCATTTTATAACACACATACTAACCACACTCTGACATCCATACCAACACACCCACACAAATATTGTTGCATAATTTATCCAGTTGGCTCTATAATATGCCGAACCAGAAAACAGGAACAAAGCGATATTTGTTTTATAGGCCAAACTTAAAAAAAAAAAAAGACACCATCTGATAAAAAAACAGTAAAAATAAAATTTTGAAGCCTTGCCATCAGAATAAAAGCCTCTTAAAAAAGATTGCATAATTTTATAGTTAACTGAACCGGGGATTAAAAATGCCAGTTTTAATGGAGACATTTTTGTCCAAAAGGTGCTGAGAGGGAGTATTTTTTGTACCTAATGCAAAAAAATTTTTTTTTTTTGTTTTTTTTAAATGACGGTGAAATAGTAAAATTCCAATAAAAATAAACACCTGTGCCAAGTTTTTTGCAGTTAGCTTTAACACAGGCAAAGTGATCAAAAAAACAAAACTGAAAAGGACAAAAATGTCCATAAGGATGCACAAGGGTTAATAATAAAAAATGTTGGTTAGCTTGAGACACCATGGCGTTTAAAAGGGTTGCAGAGATTTATCTTCTTAATGCCGTGTTCACGTAGCTCTCAGAAGTCCCCGTTCAGGCTCTTGACCTCTCGACCTCTGCTTTGTGCGTTGGTCTTGCGCTACGGTGGGATAAAAGCTTCAGCAAATGCGTTTCCGTCGGCACTCGGATTAAGGAGCTGTTTGGAATTCCTAACGCGGCATTCCTCCTTTTCGGCCCGTCGGCTTCCCCTCCCTTCTTCTCTCTTACACATTCTCGCCGGCACTCCCACGTTCTTCTCCATCTTTCCTCCAGTGAGTTATCAGTGATGCTGTGCATTATAATGCGCTCTGGCTTCACCTCTGCTCTTGAATGAACAGACCCGTGGACCGACACTAGCGTAGTGCTGGGTGGGATGAGCAAACATTTATGTCACAGTATTATTCAAAATGATGGTGTTTTTTAGCCATGATTAGGTGAGTTAAACACATTTTCTACTGATTGAGAGAGGAGAAACTGCAGTCGTTTGCCCTATTTTACCGTCATGAGTGAATAAACATTTCACACTATTAATACAGGTTTGTAAGGCCCCATAAAATGATGCGGTTTACAAAGAGATCTGCCCGATCCCAACGGTAGGCCTACTTAAGATGGTATTTTTATGTGTCACAAACACACTTAGAAAATTAGAATATGGTGCAAAAGTTCATTTATTTCAGTAATTCAACTTAAAAGGTGAAACTAATATATTTTATAGACTCATTACATGCAAAGTGAGATATTTCAAGCCTTTATTTGTTATAATTTTGATGATCACGGCTTACAGTTTATGAAAACCCCAAATTCAAAATTAGAATATTGTGAAAAGGTTTTAATATCTGTAAACTATTATAACAAACTAAGGCTTGAAATATCTCACTTTGCATGTAATGAGTCTATATAATATATTAGTTTCACCTTTTAAGTTGAATTAGTGAAATAAATAAACTTTTGAACCATATTCCAACATTTCGAGTTTCACCTGTATGTATAATATTTTCAAGATTTGTTATCACAACATATTTTCTTTTGTCAAATCAACTTAAATAATTTATTTAGTTCAGATAACATATAATTTTGAGTTTCTGATTATTAAATTAATCTCCTTCATTGTATTAACTCACTTTTTCCAGTTCAATCAACTTAAAATTAAAGGCAAGCAGGCTACTTACTTTTTTAAGTTAAACCAACAATAACATTTTTTCTTTTGTCAAATCAACTTAAATAATCTATTTAGTTCAGATAACATATAATTTTGAGTTTCTGATGATTAAATCATTCTCCTTCATTGTATTAACTTTTTCCAGTTCAATGAACTTAATATTTTAAGGCAACCAGGTTACTTACTTTAAGTTAAACCAACAATATTTTTTTTTTACAGTGTCTGCTGCATGGACAGTGCAATTAATTTCAAAATACAAACACAAGAAGAAATAATTTACGAATAAATATAGATATGAAAAAAAAAGATTTTATTTGTTTTTGCAACAGGTTGCTACAAAAAAGTGGCAGTATGCAAGTGTCATGTGAGTATATTGAATATTCTTACTGATTATTAATTAAGTGAAGTCATATGATGTTAAAGAGACTGACTGAGACATTAAGCGACATACACTGATATTGCGGAATATTATAAATTCCTATCATAACAGAAATACACACTGGTATGGGTATGAACCGGTATCGCGCCCAATGCTACGCTAAAGCTTGCGGATGAGAGTCGGTCATGTGGGAATGACCTCGGATGACCCGTTGGATCAGTAGGCAACCTGATATAGGGCCGGGTAATGCACTCAAAAGACTTCATAATTCATCAGAAGCACAGGGCTTATCCTATCAGGTCATTGTGTGCGACTAATATTTTTAATATGATTCTTAACTCTTTCCCCACCAGCGTTTTTGAAAAAAAGTTACCAGCAAGCACCAGCATTTATTTATTTCATTTCACGAAAATGTCATGCCGTCCAGAATATTTTGCTGTGTGAATATCTGAACATGCAATACATCAAAACAAAAAAAGAACAGAGCCTCTGCTTTTTAAATAAAATAACATGTTTTGGTAACACTTTATTTTACAGTGTCCTTCTTACATATGTTACATGCTCTTACATAAGGCACGTTTAAACTGTGCAAACCTCTTCTATCAAGTTGACAAAGTGTGCAAAAGGCATCAGAAAAAACAGGGAACTAGAAACGAAAGGCTGCCAAACTGTCTTTGTTATGTTTACATTTGGCATTGTTACCATAACAACCAGTTGGCATGGGTGGCACTGTTGCCATAGCAGCCGGTTGTTATGGCTGGCACTGTTGCCATAGCAGCCGGTTGTTATGGCTGGCACTGTTGCAATAGCAGCTGGTTGGCTTGGCTGGCACTGTTGCCATAGCAGCCGGTTGTTATGGCTGGCACTGTTGCAATAGCAGCTGGTTGGCTTGGCTGGCACTGTTGCCATAGCAGCCGGTTGTTATGGCTGGCACTGTTGCAATAGCAGCCGGTTGTTATGGCTGGGACTGTTGCAATAGCAGCCGGTTGTTATGGCTGGCACTGTTGCCATAGCAGCCGGTTGTTATGGCTGGCACTGTTGCCATAGCAGCCGGTTGTTATGGCTGGCACTGTTGCCATAGCAGCTGGTTGGCTTGGCTGGCACTGTTGCCATAGCAGCCGGTTGTTATGGCTGGCACTGTTGCAATAGCAGCTGGTTGGCTTGGCTGGCACTGTTGCCATAGCAGCCGGTTGTTATGGCTGGCACTGTTGCAATAGCAGCCGGTTGTTATGGCTGGGACTGTTGCAATAGCAGCCGGTTGTTATGGCTGGCACTGTTGCCATAGCAGCCGGTTGTTATGGCTGGCACTGTTGCCATAGCAGCCGGTTGTTATGGCTGGCACTGTTGCCATAGCAGCCGTTTGGCATGGCTGGCATTTATGCCTTAAATCAGATTAGTGGAAATGAGAGTTGCTGGTTTCACCAACGCTGCCAACCCGCTTGTAATGACTGTGTAATCAGAACAAGATTAAACCCGTACTTAACGTCCCGCCCCGACACACACACACAACTTCATGATGTCTCAACATCCTCCACATCCACAGATGAACTGAAGATACTGAAGCTCATCCAGTCGGCCACAGATTTATGATGCTATATTAAAGTGTATTCACATAATATCATAAAGTGACTCGTCTCCTCATATGTGGCTTAATGTACAAATCTCATGGTCACAAAACAGTGTATTTGCAATATTATAATATTATTTGTATCTGTTAAATCCTCCGATACAATATTGTTCTGTGAGCTGCTCTTTTATAGCCAAAATAATCTTTAAAAATACATTAAAAAAGTATTAAAGCATATCATTCAAGCCAGGTTATTAAGCACTAGATGGAAAATCCACAACATTTGTATTTTTGAGCATGCAGTAATATGAGTAGTAATACCATGGTGCAGTATCAAGGTTTATGGCATCGCAATCATTCATTCAGTATCACTTTATTCAGCAAGATGCATTCAATTGATCAAAAGTGTCCCACACATGACATATATCGTGGCCACAAATGAACAATTCGTTCCATTGAGTTGTTAAGTCATTCCCTTTTTTTGACTGAACTAAAACACCGGGAAAAATTATTACAACATGGCAGGATTTAATAAAACGCTAAAGTTAATTTATTTCAGTAATTCAACTTAAAGGTGAAACTAATGTATTATATAGACTCATTACATGCAAAGTGAGATATTTCAAGCCTTTATTTGTTATAATTTTGATGATTATGGATTACAGTTTATGAAAACCCCAAATTCAAAATTAGAATATTGTGAAAAGGTTTTAATGTCTGTAAACTATTATAACAAACTAAGGCTTGAAATATCTCACTTTGCATGTAATGAGTCTATATTATATTAGTTTCACCTTTTAAGTTAAATTACTGAACTTTTGCAGTATATTGTAATATTTTGAGTTTCACCTGTACTTTTGTTGGATCTTATTGAGATTATTTTCTGTTGGATTTTTACACTGTAAAAAAATATTATCGGTTTAACTTAAAAAAGTAAGTAACCTGGTTGCCTTAAAATTAAGTTGATTGAACTGGAAAAAGTGAGTTAATTCAATGAAGGAGATTATTTTTAACCATCAGAAACTCAAAATAATAAGTTATCTCAACTAAATAAATTATTATAAAGTTGATTTGACAAAAGAAAATATGTTGTGATAACAAATCTTGAAAATATTTTTTACAGTGTATGGAGGGTGAAGCTGACTTCTAGATTGGCCTATAAAAGCATAATCACAGCCGTGCGCTCAGGGAAACACCCATCTGGATGGTTAAATGTTCTACATAAACCCAACGCAGGGAATTAGCAGCTAACTTTTAAACAAAGCACGTTTGGTATAAGAAACTAGGCCAGAGTCACAAGGTCTTCGGTCTCTCCAGTCCAGACTCAGGAAAAGTGCAGTCGTAACTTTCATTCGAGTTACTCTTGACCGGGGTGAAAGGCTAAAGGCTACTGGAGAGTTTATCCACGCTGTCATGGCAGATGGTCCACATAGATGTCTGGCCTCAAGGGCAAATACTGCGGATTAATTATCCACTGCAGACTGTGTCATTAATCATAACCACTAGAGTTAATATCATCCTGCGCTGTCCTGTAATTACGCCGGGAATTCACACTTAGGAAAACATGGGATTTATTCTGCAAGCTGCCATCATCAGAAAAACCCTTGTACTCGCCACATCAACTATCCAGGTGTGTTCATGAAGAGGACACAGGGTCAAAAAGTTTAAAACTAAACCTTTCAAAAGTGTAATTTACATTTTTTTTATATATGCTACTATATGCTGCATGATTTATCGAAATAAAATGGCTAAGTGCTTAAATAAATAAGTATACAGGTGATGTACAAAAGTTAATTTATTTCAGAAATTTAACTTAAAGGTGAAACTAATATATTATATAGACTCATTACATGCAAAGTAAGATATTTCAAGCCTTTATGTGTTAAAATTTTTCAGGTTATGAAAACCCCAAATTCAAAATTATTGTGATAAGATTTTCATATCTGTAAAGCATAATCATCAAAATTGTAACAAAAAAGGCTTTAAATTGTATTATAATTTTTACTGTAAAATACATTTCATTACTTATTTTTTATTTGTAGGGCCTATTATAATATATTTTTTTATTTTATTTCATATTTTTATTTAATAATAATCACAATAAAATTATTATTATTATTAAAATTATTTTGAAACTAATATATTATATAGACTCATTACATGCAAAGTGAGATATTTCAAGCCTTTATGTGTTAATATTTTGATGATTATGGCTTACAGCTTATGAAAACCCCAAATTCAAAATTATTGTGATAAGATTTTCATATCCGTAAATCATAATCATCAAAATTGTAACAAAAAAGGCTTTAAATTGTATTGTAATTTTTACTGTAAAATACATTTCATTACAATTTTTTATATGTAGGGCCAATTACAATATATTTTTTATTTTATTTAATATATGTATTTAATAATAATAATCACAATAAAATAATAATTATTATTATTTTTATTTGAATTATTTGGAATTTTTTAATTCGGTTAAGAGTGAATGATTCAATGACTCAATCATACCGACTTCACTTGTTTCATTGCAGGATGAATCAGCGTTTTTGAACAAATCATTTGAATTATTAAATGAAAAATGCATTTTTAACAATCACTTGTCGCCACCTACTGGTGATGTAACAGATACAATATTTTAAGCATCGAGTTACTTTCAAAAAGCGATTTACTTTACTTTTTTAATCGCTACCATATACATCAGTGTTTATATCCCAACTATCCCAGTATTTCTGTGATAATCTGAATTATTGTAACAGAAATAATGATCCTGCGAAACAACGCTCCTGCTTTTCCTTTCTCCGTGAGAAGCACAGCACAGTCCTGTCTTTGAGATTTCCCGTCCTTATTAAAAGCGGAAAAGGAAGGGTCAGGGGTCAGTGACCCTGGCAGCGGCGGGTCGCGAGTCACAGAGACGCTAATGATCAGGCTAGCTCTGCCGAGGCCCGACACTGGCGGCGGTCAACCAGCTATGGCTATCAGGAGTGTGTCTGCGCGCATGTCGCTTCCCGAAATAGGTGTGTGTGTGTGTGTTTTGTTTGTTTGTGTCTGGACGGGACAGGTTGACCCTGACCATCTGCTCGACCCCTAGATGCTGCTCACATCCAAATAAACCATCATGTTCTTTTGCTCAACATCTTGTTAATGTGCAACCAGTGCAAGTGCAGGACACATTTAAAGAGGAAAAAGCTGAAACTATAGGACAAACAAGGTGATTTAAAATGCACATCTGACATACTGACATGGATCATTTCAGCACACAAACAAGGAAAATCAACATAACAACATATTTTACTTTCCAAGTGACACTAAAAAATGATTGTGATTTTAATGGTAAAAGACTAGAAATGCTACACTAAAAAACTTTCTGTACTGTGAATAACTGATAGATCTAACTGTACATTTAATGTAATTTTACAGTAAAATACCGTTAAAATTTGGTTTTTGGAAGTGAAAAAACAAAACAAGTTGTACAATTTTTTTGTTATACAAGTACATTGTACAATTCCCAAATTCCCACAATTCCCTGCGTGACACGTTGCATTTGATGTATTTTTGTTGAAATAAAAGTTTGTTTAGTTTTTTTCCAATCAGGCATGTACATTAGGGTTTTATGTTACGTTTAATACTGTTAAAGTAATTTTTATTGCATTTTTTAAATTTCATGTGTTACTATGCTAGTGTTTAGTGTATGTGTGAATGACACACACTTCAATATATTAATATTAACTTTCTCATCTAGTGGAAAACCGTTGATTGATCATGTGACTCATCTCTGCTGTGATTGGTGGTTGTCAGTGCATTACAAAACAGATTAGTTCTTCAATAGATACTGAAAAACGTCTTTTGCTGTAAATTTAAGTTAGGTTTGTAAAAGCTAAAATGTTGCTACCATATTTTTATGGTAAATTTCTGGCAGGTTTTTTTTTTTTTTTACCGTATAAAATTTTGGTACTTTCCTGTCATCCAGCACACAAACAAGAAAAATTTACCTATTTTACTTTCCAAGTGACACTAAAAAATGATTGTGATTTTAATGGTAAAAGACTAGAAATGCTACAGTGAAAAAGTTTCTGTACTGTGAATAACTAATAGATCTAACTGTACATTTAACGTAATTTTACAGTAAAATACCGTTAAAATTTGTTTTTTGGAAGTGTACAATTCCCACATTCCCAGCGTCACACATTGCATTTGATGTATTTTTGTTGAAATAAAAGTTTGTTTAGTTTTTTTTTCCAATCAGGCATGTACATTAGGGTTTTATGTTACGTTTAATGCTGTTAAAGTAATTTTTATTGCATTTTTTAAATTTCATGTGTTACTATGCTAGTGTTTAGTGTATGTGTGAATGACACACACTTCAATATATTAATATTAACTTTCTCATCATGTGGAAAACCGTTGATTGATCATGTGACTCATCTCTGCTGTGATTGTCAATGTATTACTAAACAGATATTAGCACTTCGATAGATCCTGAAATCAGATACTGAAAAACATCTTTTACTGTAAATTTGAGTTAGGTTTGTAAAAGCTAAAATGTTGCTACCATATTTTTATGGTAAATTTCTGGCATGTTTTTTTTTTTACCGTATTATTATTATTACAGTGCAGATATTCAACGATAAAAACGTGCATCAATGAATCTAAGATAAGACCTTCGTAAATAGTCTATTTTGATTGGACGTCGACTCATAAACTGCTGCTTCTGTCACTTGCAAAATGATCAGTTACATTTGAATAAATCCACGCTCATGTGTGCATCAAAACCAACTCTCTTCACTTAAATCTGCCATTGTATTCGATTAGAATGAAAGGAGAGATGTAAGCAAATCTCCTGTAATCCATCATGAACCTCCCTGGAGAAAACATGAAGTCCATTACAGTAAGGTCACGGCAAACTGAACATAATCTGTATGTTTATGCAGCATAACATCATAACATATGCAGCATAACATCTTCTAATATAGATGTGAGGAATGAGAAGAAGAGCGGGAAAAGTTCGGCTCACACGTGCCGCTTTAGCGTGGCTTTTAGCAGGCGATCGGGACACTGGCGTTGTGTTGGCGTGTGTTGGAGACCGCGGGGAAGCTAAAAATAAATGAAGATGGAGTTGAAAGACACTCTCATAAATAACAAAAGAGCATGGGGATGAATTTGTGCTGTCTGGATCTGAAAGAACTGCTGTGTGTGTGTGTGTGTGTGTGTCTTTAATCCCTCGTGGAGAGTTTTGTGTCGCTGAGCACATGAGTTCAACCTAAAGGAATGCCAGACTATGAGGCGAACAGACAGAGACACACACACTCTCTCTCTCACACACACTCTCATGCACACACACTTAAGCTCATACACTCACTCACACTAACTCTCACAATCATCAAGCTCACCCACTTAAGCTCACACACACACACACACACACACACACGAATATACTCACACACACAGACACACACATACTCTCACACACACGCTCACACTCTCATGCACGCTTAAGCTCATACACTCACTCACACACACACTCTCACAATCAAGCTCACACACTTAAGCTCACACACACACACACACACACACACACTCATGCACACTTATGCCTAGTTCACACTACATGATTTTAAAATGTCGGGCTGAACTGTGCAGTTTACACTACATGACTTGCTCTCAGTGAAATCATGAGTGTTCAAGTTGTTTAGCTGTTCACACCACACAACACAACGTGATTGATCCACAACAGGACGTAACTCACTACACGAGTTAACAACGCACTACATAGAGATACAACCACGATCGGATGATAAGAGCATATCATTTGTGACTCAATGAGAGCTGTTTCAGTACTATAGTACGGTCTAAATCCTGAAAATAATCAAACAAATAACGAGTTGACAACAACACGATTCTATCTGGTCTAGAAACCATGTTTTGCCACGAAAAACCACGCAATAAAACGAACCAGAAATGACGCGAAACTGCAGAGAAGAACACAACACGCCAATATGGACGTCAGACAGAAACTAGTGCTGCACACTGTTTGCTCGACGATCTGCTCTGAGAAAAAAAAATGCAAAAAAGTAAGATTTACCTGGTGTCCTCAACCCATGCGTTGCTATGATTGGCTGTACTCATGACATCACTGAGATTGAGTCGCGCGACTGCTCGAGATATCTAGCATGCTAGATATTTTTCTGAGCTCGGTGACCTGTCTGCGAGCTGTCTTTGATGCGTTGTTGGCTCTTTCACACTAACGGATTTACGAGCGTTAATCGTCCGCTAATCGCCCGCGGTTTGAACGCGATAACACCCTGACTTGCCGGCGACTCAACGATTTGCAAATCGGGCTTAAATCGGGCTTAAAATCACGTAGTGTGAACTAGGCTTTAGTGTGTGTGTGTCTGTGTGTGTGTGTGAGCTTGATTGTGAGAGAGTGTGAGAGTTAGTGTGTAAGTGAGTGAGTGTATGAGCTTAAGTGTGCATGAGAGTGTGTGTGTGTGTGTGTGTGTGTGTGTGTGTGTGTATGAGCTTAAAGCCTAGTTCACACTACGTGATTTTAAGCCCGATTTAAGCCCGATTTGCAAATCGTTGAGTCGCCGACAAGTCAGGGTGTTATCGCGTTCAAACCGCGGGCGATTAGCGGACGATTAACGCTCGTAAATCCGTTAGTGTGAAAGAGCCAACAACGCATCAAAGACAGCTCGCAGACAGGTCACCGAGCTCAGAAAAATATCTAGCATGCTAGATATCTCGAGCAGTCGCGCGACTCAATCTCAGTGATGTCATGAGTACAGCCAATCATAGCAACGCATGGGTTGAGGACACCAGGTAAATCTTACTTTTTTGCATTTTTTTTTCTCAGAGCAGATCGTCGAGCAAACAGTGTGCAGCACTAGTTTCTGTCTGACGTCCATATTGGCGTGTTGTGTTCTTCTCTGCAGTTTCGCGTCATTTCTGGTTCGTTTTATTGCGTGGTTTTTCGTGGCAAAACATGGTTTCTAGACCAGATAGAATCGTGTTGTTGTCAACTCGTTATTTGTTTGATTATTTTCAGGATTTAGACCGTACTATAGTACTGAAACAGCTCTCATTGAGTCACAAATGATATGCTCTTATCATCCGATCGTGGTTGTATCTCTATGTAGTGCGTTGTTAACTCGTGAAGTGAGTTACGTCCTGTTGTGGATCAATCACGTTGTGTTGTGTGGTGTGAACAGCTAAACAACTTGAACACTCATGATTTCACTGAGAGCAAGTCATGTAGTGTAAACTGCACAGTTCAGCCCGACATTTTAAAATCATGTAGTGTGAACTAGGCTTAACTCTCACACACACTCTCATGCACGCTTAAGCT
This sequence comes from Pimephales promelas, assembly GCF_016745375.1. The sequence continues at coordinate 1,399,736 of NW_024121344.1, read as the reverse complement.
CATACACTCACTCACACACACACACACACACACTAACTCTCACACACACACACACAGACAAATATACTCTCTCTCACACACACACACACACACACACACGCTCACACTCTCATGCACACTTAAGCTCATACACTCACTCACTTACACACTAACTCTCACACTCACACACACTCTCTCACAATCAAGCTCACACACTTAAGCTCACACACACACACACACACACACTCTCACAATCAAGCTCTCTCACACACACACACACACACTAACTCACTGGTGGTGTTGATGGTAATAAATGGTTATTTTGCACATGTGCACACACACACACACACACACACACACCTATACATTTACACACTTTTGGAATTCTGAAATCACTAGATTGTTTATTATTGAACTATTTTGTTCTGAATGTCTGTCTGTTACATAATAAAACCTATTTAATATCATTAAAACCCAAATGCAATCAAAATAATGAACGCACAACATCCCAAAAGCACGGCAGAATGACTTCCTCGCTCCATCACTAATTATGAGCCGCAGAAACAATGGCGTGGCCGGCTCAGAGCTGCGATTACGATGATGAAGGAGTGGGCGGTCAGAGATCTCTCAGCCTGTGGAAACGACAGGTCATCGCTGTGGAAAACCCTGCTCCTGTTTGTTCTCCTCTCTATTAGTCATGTGTGCTGCTCTCGGCTGCTGGGAACCACAGTCTTTCCATAAACGGGGAAAAACAATCATCGGACAGTGAGACATTTAGTAGGAATGCGTTCTGGGTGAGTTTGTACGACTGAGCAGACAAAATATACACTCGCCTAAAGGATTATCAGGAATACCACACTAATACTGTGTTTGACCAACCCGGTCTCATCCCAAGACGTCATATAACTGACGTTTTGGGACGTCTTTTGACCATACGTCAATATTCGCCTTTTTAGGGCCCCCTTAAACGTTGGTAGATGAGGTTATGGGATCCTAACTCTACCCCAGACCTAAACCTAACCCGTCACCTAACTGACGTTAAAGGTAAAGCGTCAGTTGTATGACGGCCCGGGATCGCCATCTACCGACGTTTAAGGGGGCCCTAAAAAGGCGGATATTGACGTATGGTCAAAAGACGTCCCAAGACGTCAGTTATATGACTTTTTGGGATGAGACTGTGTTAGTTTGACCTTCAGAACTGCATTGATTCAACAAGGTGCTTGAAAGCATTCCTTAGAAATGTTGATAAATATTTTCAAGATTTGTTATCACAACATATTTTCTTTTGTCAAATCAACTCTATAATAATTTATTTAGTTGAGAGTTTCTGATGATTAAATCATTCTCCTTCATTGTATTAACTCACTTTTTCCAGTTAAATCAACTTAAAATTTTAAGGCAACCAGGTTACTTACTTTTTTTGAGTTAAACCAAAAATATTTTTTTTACAGTGTAGTAATAACAACATTTTTTTTTTGTCAAATCAACTTAAATAATTTATTTAGTTCAGATAACATATAATTTTGAGTTTCTGATGGTTAAATCATTCTCCTTCATTGTATTAACTCACTTTTTCCATTTGAATCAACTTAAGATTAAGGCAACCAAGTTACTTACTTTTTTAAGTTAAACCAACAATATTTTTTTAAACATTTTTTTCTTTTGTCAAATCAACTTAAATCGTTTATTTAGTTCAGATAACATATAATTTTGAGTTTCTGATGATTAAATTAATCTCCTTCATTGTATTAACTCACTTTTTCCATTTGAATCAACTTAAAATTAAGGCAACCAAGTTTTATCCTTTTTAAGTTAAACCAAGAATATTTTTTTACAGTGTAGTAATCACAACATTTTTTTCTTTTGTCAAATAAACTTAAATAGTTTATTTAGTTCAGATAACATATAATTTTGAGTTTCTGATTATTAAATTAACCTCCTTCATTGTATTAACTCACTTTTTCCAGTTCAATCAACTTAAAATTTTAAGGCAACCCAGGTTACTTACTTTTTTAAGTTAAACCAAGAATATTTTTTTACAGTGTAGTAATCACAACATTTTTTTCTTTTGTCAAATAAACTTAAATAGTTTATTTAGTTCAGATAACATATAATTTTGAGTTTCTGATTATTAAATTAACCTCCTTCATTGTATTAACTCACTTTTTCCAGTTCAATCAACTTAAAATTTTAAGGCAACCCAGGTTACTTACTTTTTTAAGTTAAACCAAGAATATTTTTTTACAGTGTAGTAATCACAACATTTTTTTCTTTTGTCAAATAAACTTAAATAGTTTATTTAGTTCAGATAACATATAATTTTGAGTTTCTGATTATTAAATTAACCTCCTTCATTGTATTAACTCACTTTTTCCAGTTCAATCAACTTAAAATTTTAAGGCAACCCAGGTTACTTACTTTTTAAAGTTAAACCATCAATATTTTTTTACAGTGTAGGATTTGATGGAGATTTGTGGGATGGACATCCAGGGCACGAAGCTTCATAGTGAAGAATAAGAGTAAATTACGGAAGCCCTGAACCGCAACCTGAAAAAAAAAAAATATATGTAAAAAAAAAAAAATTTGTAAAAAAAAAAATCTAGCATTCCGACTTTAATCTCGAAACATTCCGACTTTAATCTCGAAACATTCCGACTTTAATCTCGAAACATTTCGACTTTAATCTCGAAACATTTCGACTTTAATCTCGAAACATCTCGACTTTAATCTCGAAATGCTAGATTTTTATTTTTTTTTTTACAGATTTTTTTTATTTTTTTTGTACTGACTTTTTTTTTTTTTTTAGGTTGTGGTTCAGGGCTTCCGTAGTAAATGGGTTGGAAACGGCATGAGGATAAAAATCACCTAAACACTAAAAGTGTAAATAACGATAAAATTTATTTTTTTTAGGTGAAATACAACTTTAAATTCAGATATTTCTCCAATATAGTAAATTCCAAAAAATCTAACAGACACTATCAAAGACTTCCCGGCGCTCATCTGTGATTCCCAGATCCCTCATTTGTTGGACGGGTTCAAAGGAAGCTTCATTAAACATTTACAGCAGCTCTGCGTGTCTCTCTCTGACCCGAGGTTAATTTATCTAATTACTGCACAAAGCATTCGCATTCACAGCCCGTTTCATCCACACCGATTCATCACTCCTTCATTTGCCCTCCGTTCCCTCCCTTGCTTCAGTCTAATGGCTTACATGAGTTTAGCACAGATCTATAGCATCAATTTCACATTATAGAATTGGTGTTAAGTGATGAGCAAGATGGGAAAATGCAATAGTTTGCAACCTTTAGTTCAGAGTGATTTTGTTCTGAAGGATCATGTGACACTGAAGACTGGAGTAATGATGCTGAAAATTCAGCTTTTGATAAAGTAGAGTTTGAAGGGGTGGTATAATGCACTTTTCACAAGATGTATAACAAGTCTCTGATGTCCTCCAGAGAGTGTGTGTGAAGTTGTATCTCAAAATACTCCATAGCAAGTTAAAATTGTCACTTTTTGAGGGTGAGTAAAAACACACCGTTTTTGTGTGTGTGTCCCTTTAAATGCAAATGAGCTGCAGCTCCCAGAACAGGGGGCGGAGCTTCAAGAGCTTGTGTCCTTTTACGGGTACCTCACACACACACACACACACACATATATGCACTGAACATTTCAAAAACTTTTAGCCTTTTATGTAATTTATGAAGCTTATGTGTAGTTATCTTCTTGTCATGGATTAGCATATTGTGTCTTAACCATCTATAAATGTTATGGGGGCGGGGTTTACGGTTAGTGATGTCACTAACCCGCGAGGAAGCTCGTGCTGTTAAGTCTTTAAAAGCAAATATCGCCCTTTGCTTTAAACTTTCAGATGTTGTTTATGCTCAAACAGCAACATTACACACTAACTAAAGTTAGAAAACCACCCCTTTAAAATACATTCACATAGAAAATAGCTGTTTCAAACTTTAATATTATCATGTAAATGCAGTTGTGATCAGCATTTTCATTCTTTTAAAAATATTTAAAGGGATAGTCCATCTTAAAATGAAACGTAAATCATCATTTACTCACCCTGGTGTTGTTATAAAGCCGTACGCCCTTCTTTCTCTTTTGAATAATATCACATTACATAATCCATCATTACATTTTGGTTTGTTTTTCATCAAACCCCATCATACCCGTGGAAGATTTACGACATATATAAGCATCTTTTTTAAAGATCTCTATTCACTGTCATGAAATGGACGAACGTGAGCGAGACATTTTTATTTTTTATTCTCTTTTTGTGGTCTGAAAAAGAAAGGCGCAAGGCTTTAGTACAACACAGGGTGAGTAAATTATGACATAACTTTCATTCACAAAACACTAACTCTATCTGTGCAAAGTTATATACAATTTCACAACATGCACCGAAAAAAACTATAAGAATGAGAATTTATCTTCAGCTCTAAAGCCTCAAATAATAAACGAGTGCTTACTAAAATACAAGTGCCTTGATTTCATAATCATAACCTCCGTTTGCCTTATTTAAGTTGCAATTATTTTTTGTGGTAATCAACAATATGCCACAAATGTCGATTGAACGCATTATATTATTTAAAAATGACTTTTTCATCTAAAAATAACATTTTTGGCTGCAGTCGTCTTCTAAACCACAGCAGACGTCAGCTACAGAAAGGCCCTTTCTCTATAAAAGGATGAACTGACGTGGAACGGTGAAACGTGAGTCCGGCTATCTTTGCTTCCTGAAAGAGAGCCGTCGGACCGGGCAGATAATTACAACACATGAGGCATTCGACTGATCTCCAGCCAGCCGGTGGTCAAACATCTCATTTACCTTCATTACATCCAGACCAGATCTTAGTCCAATCAAATCTCAAGACTGCAAATGATCATTGAAAAATATTGAAATGAAACATCAGCTAACATAAACGAAACAATGTATTATTTATAGCACTTTTATTTTCGCCTTTGTCGGGTTTTTCGCTTTTGGCTTGCTCAGTTGGGGACATTTAATTTATTATTCAACAATATCATTGATCTGCCTGCATTGACAGCATTACAGATGAAACTTGAAAAATTCCAAAATCGTGCAAAAGTTAATTTATTTCAGTGATTCAACTTATATATGAAGAGTTCAGATGCAAAAGCCTCTAAATGCCATTTGAAATTTTCTTCTAGAATGATGATTTTTATCAAGCTTGTATTTTTAAGTTCAGTGATTTCACTTAAATGGCAATGAAAATTACCTATTAATTGTTATTTAAGTGAAATTACTGAACTTAAATATACAAGTTTGATAAAAATCATCATTAAAGAAGAAAATTTCAAATGGCATTTAGAGGCTTTTGCATCTGAACTCTTCATATATAGACTCATTACATGCAAAGTGAGATATTTCAAGCCTTTATTTGTTCTAATTTTGATGATTATGGCTATATTAGTTTCACCTTTTAAGTTGAATTACTAAAATAAATGACAAATAAAGCCGGACGATGACATCATGGTTAACTAAATTAGTAACTTTTTTTTACAACAAAAATGAACCGTCACTGCACTGTAAAAAAATATTGATGGTTTAACTTAAAAAAAGTAAGTAACCTGGTTGCCTTAAAATATTAAGTTGATTGAACTGGAAAAAGTGAGTTAATACAATGAAGGAGATTAATTTAATCATCAGAAACTCAAAATAATAAGTTATCTCAACTAAATAAATTATTATAAAGTTGATTTGACAAAAGAAAATATGTTGTGATAACAAATCTTGAAAATATTTTTTACAGGGGTTCCAAATACGTAGCGCTGATAGAACCTTTTAAGGTTCTATATAGAACCTTTTCTTCTAAGAGTGTATATAGCACTTTTACAGACCCAATGGCAACCAAAGCACTGCCTCACATTCACCCACTCACTCTTTCATGAGAGTGTAAAAATTGCATCCGCAACAACACACTTCACCAAAAGTGAAGACCCAACAGTGGATAATGAAGGTTTCACTGAGGACACATGAACCCGATCGATCATCAGAGAGTCACAGGAGAACAGCAGGGTTATCGGCTCGTGTGACGGAGGTCATCGCCGGACTAAAGTGAACCGTCCACATGCATAATTCAGCACACAACAAAGAGACAAGCAAAGACATGCAAATATTGATTGCACCGTCCTGTAGTGCACACACACAACACACTCACTCGCAAACAACAGCAGCACGAAGGGTTAATATAGCCAACGGAAGCTTCACTAACACCATTACCATAAATAAATACGTAAAATACACTTGAACATAAAACAAATGTTTATATCAATAGTGAAAAAACTTTAGTTTACTTTAAATTATGTAGTAACATAGCTCAAACTAAAACATTCAACATTTAAAAAAACGCAGAAAACTTGTCAAAAAATGAGAAAAAAAAACACACAACAAAATTACTAAAACTGAAAATGAAAAAGGAAAAATGTAAAGTATCTCAATGACACTAAATGCCACCAAAAATGACAAAAATACCTCATATTGATATAATGTGATGGTGATGAGGTTATAATAGCTTGTAATATGTAAAGATACTTTATACTTTGTTGTTTTGATTTAGAATATTAACAGGAAATTTCAATTAACTGATTCAATTAAACTATTGAACATAAACGGATGATATGTTGTGCATTTTTTATGATTAAAACAGGTCAAAATGACAAACAAAGTTTGTATTTTAATGTTATATATATATATATATATATACACACACATATATATTTAATGTTATATATATATATATATATATATATATATATATACACACGTTTACTCAGCAAAGTTCCATTGCATTATGAAAAAAATAATTTCTAATAAATGCTGTTTATTTGATCTTCATATTCAATAATGTATCACAGGTTCCACAAAAATATGAAGCAGCATAATAACTGTTTTCAACACTGATAATAATCATAAATGTTTCTTGATCATGTGATCATCATATTAGAGTGATTTCTGAAGGATCATGTGACACTGAAGACTGGAGTAATGATGCTGAAAATCACAGGAATAAATTACATTTTACTATATATTCACATAGAAAACAACTATTTTGCATAATAATATTATTTCCCAATTTTACTGTATTAATGTTGATCAAATAAATGAGCAAAAGAGATTTTTTTCCCAACACTTTTGAATCAATATTTCACGTTCATCTATTTGTTGACTTTGTAATAAGGAAGCTTTTATGAGTACAATTTTTACTGTAAGATCAACACATGGATGCATTTCTAGTTTCCAGGACCTTCCAGAGCATTCCAGCTTCAGGTTTCACTGAGTTTCTGACCCACAGGGCGAAAGAGCAGCGCATTAGAAGAGGGAACGAGATCTGGAGGAATGCATTCGCACCAGTGCGCCACAATCCGCTCGGGTCAGGGAGAGGTCGTCGGGTTTAATGAGGAACGATGGGAACACGGGGGTCCTGCCGTGCCGGCTGGAATATAATGACGAGATCCCTGTTTTCCAGAGCAAGGAACGGTTTCAACAGAGAACCGGCTGCTTCGACACCCGGAGAGACGAACTCAGACCAACGCCAGACTACATTTCTAATTGCATTTTGATTTGACCCGGACTCCTAATGAGCCGCGCTCGACGAAGCCCATACTCACCAAACCCAGAGCCGGAGTTGAAAGCGGCTGACAAATCATGCCAAGGAAAGCCTGGTTAACACTCTCCCCGGCCAGAACGGCGGGCGGGTAATTAGTTTAACAGCGGGTGGGATTAACAAGCGAGCTTCCAGCCGAGGTCTCTGGTTATAGACTCTCACAGGGGAGTCCAGCACAACGTTTTTATCAAGCATGCATGGCCAATTTTTGAGTACGGGATCAGAGCCTCGCTAAGGGACCCGGTGCAAACATATTTAGCTTTTCGATTATTAAATTCCATAATGCATTTGATTATCATAGTCAGATCAACATATGAAGGTACTAAGGGTGTATTGCAATACAAAATAATATGCAAAATGCAATATGTATCATGGATACTACACTGTAAAAAAATACTGATGGTTTAACTTTAAAAAGTAAGTAACCTGGTTGCCTTAAAATTTTAAGTTCATTGAACTGGAAAAAGTGAGTTAATACAATGAAGGAGAATGGTTTAATCATCAGAAACTCAAAATTATATGTTATCTGAACTAAATAAATTATTTAAGTTGATTTGACAAAAGAAAAAAATGTTGTAAAAATATTGTTGGTTTAACTTAAAGCCTTAAAATTTTAAGTTGATTGAACTGGAAAAAGTGAGTTAATACAATGAAGGAGATTAATTTAATCATCAGAAACTCAAAATAAATAATAAGTTATCTCAACTAAATAAATTATTATAAAGTTGATTTGACAAAAGAAAATATGTTTTGATAACAAATCTTGAAAATATTTTTTTTACAGTGTATAGTGGCAATATGCATTGTGTATAGTTCACCCAAAATAAAAATTACTGTGTGAGAAAAATGTTTAGTTTTTGCACTGTAAAAAAATATTTTTAAGATTTATCACAACATTTTTTCTTTTGTCAAACCAACTTAAATAATTTATTTAGTTCAGATAACATATTATTTTGAGTTTTTGACGATTAATTCAATCTCCTTCATTTCCATTTGAATCAACTTAAAATTTTAAGGCAACCAGGTTACTTATTTTTTTAAGTTAAACCAACAATATTTCTTTACAGTGTAATGTTGAATATAATGTTTAATAATGCAATGGGGGAATATTTGTGGGTCCTCATAATGCCAAATGTCTGATTTTACCAGTAAAAGTGGCCTATATTATAAATATATGAAGAGTTCAGATGCAAAAGCCTCTAAATGCCATTTGAAATTTTCTTCTAAAATGATATTTTTTATCAAGCTTGTATATTTAAGTTCAGTAATTTCACTTAAATGGCAATGAAGATTACCTATTAATTGTCATTTAAGTGAAATTACTGAACTTAAATATACAAGCTTGATAAAAAATATAATTTTAGAAGAAAATTTCAAATGGCATTTAGAGGCTTTTGCATCTGAACTCTTCATATATAGTCAGTGAAAGAGTGCAATATTACTCTAAAATAATTATGTATTTCTTCAGCTTCAGAATCATAAATATTGTTATTCTGGTGTGTCTATTGTCCTGTGAATTGGGTTTCAGCACCAAGTCCAAGCCGATTCATTTACACACCTTATGTAATAAAAAAATGTAACATTTATCATATGTCTAGGAGTATCGCAATAATATTGTGAGTTCAGTATTGTGATATATATCGAATCGTGACACGAGGGTCTCGTTACACCTCTGGAAGTTAAAAAATGTTCCATCTGCAAAAGAACGAGAGACAGATATCGTGAGGAAGAGTGTTTCTGGCGATGTTCAGACAGGTTTAGGAGACCTACCCGAGTGGCCAAAAGTGCCAGAAAAACTCTGGAAATGTGCAACCTGATCTCCAGCAATCACCAGCTTTGCCATTAAGTGGACAAAGACCGAGACAAGTCCAGGCAAACGCCAACTAAACTCCAGCTGTGCGAGGACAAACTGGCTGCCAGAGACAAACAAGACCACGCATGCCGAATAAGATTCTTAAAGGAATAGTTCATCCAATGCTATATTGATCATTGTTTTTTTATCAATTATACCTATTTTTCTTAATTGAAATACTGCAGTCAATCAGACTCGAGTATTCATCCAGACCATGGTATAGAGAGCATAAGCCCCTCCCCTTCCGGTCGACCAGCATGGGACCTCCATGGGAGTCAATGGCGAGAGACAACAAATATTTTGATCTCGTTTGAACTGTGCTCTGGATTACACATCTGATGATTGTGTAAGTGAGTGAGTGTATGAGCTTAACTTTACTGATGCTAACTTTACTGGAGCTAACTTTACTGGAGCTAACTTTACTGAAGCTAACTTTACTGAAGCTAACTTTACTGGGGCTAACTTTACTGAAGCTAACTTTACTGAAGCTAACTTTACTGGGGCTAACTTTACTGAAGCTAACTTTACTGGAGCTAACTTTACTGGAGCTAACTTTACTGAAGCTAACTTTACTGAAGCTAACTTTACTGGGGCTAACTTTACTGAAGCTAACTTTACTGGAGCTAACTTTACTGGAGCTAACTTTACTGAAGCTAACTTTACTGGAGCTAACTTTACTGAAGCTAACTTTACTGGAGCTAACTTTACTGAAGCTAACTTTACTGGAGCTAACTTTACTGAAGCTAACTCTACTGAAGCTAACTTTACTGGAGCTAACTTTACTGGAGCTAACTTTACTGAAGCTAACTTTACTGGGGCTAACTTTACTGAAGCTAACTTTACTGGAGCTAACTTTACTGGAGCTAACTTTACTGAAGCTAACTTTACTGGAGCTAACTTTACTGAAGCTAACTTTACTGGAGCTAACTTTACTGAAGCTAACTTTACTGGAGCTAACTTTACTGAAGCTAACTTTACTGGAGCTAACTTTACTGGAGCTAACTTTACTGAAGCTAACTTTACTGAAGCTAACTTTACTGAAGCTAACTTTACTGGAGCTAACTTTACTGGAGCTAACTTTACTGAAGCTAACTTTACTGGAGCTAACTTTACTGGAGCTAACTTTACTGAAGCTAACTTTACTGGAGCTAACTTTACTGGAGCTAACTTTACTGGAGCTAACTTTACTGAAGCTAACTTTACTGAAGCTAACTTTACTGAAGGTAACTTTACTGGAGCTAACTTTACTGGAGCTAACTTTACTGAAGCTAACTTTACTGGAGCTAACTTTACTGGAGCTAACTTTACTGAAGCTAACTTTACTGAAGCTAACTTTACTGAAGCTAACTTTACTGGAGCTAACTTTACTGAAGCTAACTTTACTGAAGCTAACTTTACTGGAGCTAACTTTACTGGAGCTAACTTTACTGAAGTTAACTTTACTGATGCTAACTTTACTGAAGCTAACTTTACTGAAGCTAACTTTACTGATGCTAACTTTACTGAAGTTAACTTTACTGATGCTAACTTTACTGATGCTAACTTTACTGATGCTAACTTTATTGAAGCTAACTTTACTGAAGTTAACTTTACTGAAGCTAACTTTACTGAAGCTAACTTTACTGATGCTAACTTTACTGCCCTAGCCCTAATTCTGACTCAAAAGATTCAAATAACAAGGGTGACTCAAAAGCACTATTTGTGGTGAACGAATCCTCCACAGAAGCTCTGTTCTGCTGTAATGCACTGAGCCAAATTCATCATGCCTTCAGGCTCATTGTAACGGGTTAGTAATTAAAGCATATAATTGCCTTTGGAACGTAAAGTCATTTTTTAACTTGACAATAACCAATAGGCGACTATTCAGTGGCACTAATAATGTGGTATTTGATTAAAATTCAAAATGATTTAATAGCACAATGGTATTAATTTCTAAATCTTAATACTTCTCTGGGAGACATTGAAGAGCTCGAGGCGGGATCATTATGAAATATTTTTGGAAGCATATTTCTAATGCATCACGGACACTGACTCAAAAGTGGACTCAGAACGACTCAGTAATCCTCGTAGAGAATCGGCAGCTGTAGTTGCAGATTAATGGCTGGGATTTGCTTTACGTAATTCTCAAAAAACATTTCATCGGACAAGTAGGAAAAAAAAAACCTTGCAAATACCTTGTCATACCAAGGAAGCAAGTCATCACTGGCGGGACAAGCCCGACACGCAGTGGGAATATCTGATCTCAGCATTCCTCCTCAAATATATCACCTGCACAGCGCTTGCCAAGGCCTACAGATCCATCATGCTGTCAGGACACCTGGAGCAAACAAGCCGAAGACCAGGACGATACACACCGGCTTGAGGAAACACACCACCTAAACCCTAATCCAACCCTGCAATAGAACTGGTTTGCTTTAACCTGTGTTTCTCAAACAGTGGGATACATGAATTTACAGGGAAATGTTTACTCCTTGGATTTGGTTTTCAGAGACATTTATATTTTTATGTAGGGCTGCACGGTTTGGGGGAAAAACATCTAAATGTTTCTGATAAAAGTGGCACTTTTCATTGAAAATGGGATTTTTTTTTTAAAATACACGGTTTGGTAAAAAAAAGAAAAGAAAATCAAAATAATAATTATTATTAATATTATTATTAAATAAACTAAAATACAAAGAACTAAAATTACACCGCAAAAATGTAGAAAATTACACTGCAAAAATGTCGAAAATAAATATTATATAATAAAAATATATAATAAATATAAATTATAATATATATATAATTTAATGTAATTTATTTTTAATAATTTTAATATATATAATACACACTTTTATTTATTATTTATTTTATATATTATTTATTATTATATTTATTTGTTATTATTATTTATTATTGTTGTTGTTATTAATAAATAAAATACTAAAAACAGAAATATTACTATTGTATTACTATACTCACACATTAAATTGCATATAAATACAGGGTTAGGTAAAAAAAATAAATCACAATATTAATATTAATTTTTATTATTAATATTATTATTATTATTAACCTAAAAAAATAACACCACAAAAATTGAGAAAATAAATATAATAAAAATATAATAAACATAAATTATAAAATATAAAATATATATATATATTTTTTTTTTTACTATAATTTATTTTTAAATAATTTTAATATATAAATATATTTACACACACAACTTTATTTATTATTTATTTTGTATATTATATTTATTCTTCTTCTTATTTATTATTGTTCTTGATATTAATAAATAAAATACTAAAAAAAGAAATATTACTATTGTCTTACTATTGTATTAAAAACTTTTAGAAAATTAATATAATATCAAAAAATTATATACACGCACACACTAAATTACATATAACACATATAAACTTCAGGTAGCTCCTCATGCACAGCTGATGAACATGTTCCTCCTCATTAATGTGCATCAGCTGAACACACACTCGCTCCATTAGTCAGAGTCTGCAGTCGGTAATCCGTGTTTTTCGAGGGTCTGCTTGTTCACCAATCATCCATTTATCCTCCCACACACGCATATGGAAAATGTTGATTCAGCTTAATACATTAAACAAGGTGAAGAGCTCTGAATATTCAAACAGATTTACTCATGCACTGACATGCATAATGCACAAGCTGAAATGGATTGACATAAGTCGGGTCAAACATTTGGAGTTTGCACAGCCTCGATCATGTCACTTCATCTCTTGCCGTACTTCACAGCGCTCGTGATGGCACAGGTGAGGCGCGAGTCACCAGGGGAAGTGCGTGATTTGACCGTTTCTCTGGCTCTCTGGCTCTTCGGCTGTGGGGAAATGCTATCATGCGCTTCACTAATGCACTGCTAACGTGGGAGACATGAGCACACGAGCCACACACCGTTACAGGGATCACATTATGAACCTGTTCTGCACTGTCATTTTATTAGTCATTTTAACAGCGTTCGAAGCAGTTAAAAATAAGTGTATAATGGATTTAATAAAACGGATAGTGAGCGCATCACATTAGTGTTACACACACACACACCTGTGACCGCATCACATTAGTGTTAATGCACTGTGCATTAACACTATTTTTAATCAGTATCGCCCGATATGTTCATTTTTAATCAGTATCAGCCGACATATGTTCATTTCTTATCGGTATTGGCCGATGTATGTTCATATGTTCATTTTTTATCGTTATGGGACTATATATGTTCATTTTTAATAAGTATTGGCCGCAATATGTTAATTTTTAATTGTATCGGCAGATATATGTTAATTTTTAATCGGTATCGGCAGATATATGTTAATTTTTAATCGTATCAGCAGATATATGTTCAGTTTTAATTGGTATTGGCCGATATGTGTTAATTTTTAATCAATCAGTATCGGCCGATATGTGTTCATTTCTAATCAGTATCGGCCGATATGTGTTAATTTTTAATCAATCAGTATCGGCCGATATGTGTTCATTTCTAATCAGTATCGGCCGATATGTGTTCATTTCTAATCAGTATCGGCCGATATGTGTTCATTTTTAATCAATCAGTATCGGCCGATATGTGTTCATTTCTAATCAGTGTCGGCCGATATGTGTTAATTTTTAATCGGTATCGGACGATTTTTGTGTTCATTTTTAATCGGTATCGGCTGATATGTATTAATTTGTAATCGGTATGGGACGATTTTTGTGTTCATTTTTAATCGGCATCGGCCGATATGTGTTCATTTTTAATCGGTATCGGACGATTTTTGTGTTCATTTTTAATCGGCATTGGCCGATATGTGTTCATTTTTAATCGGTATCGGACGATTTTTGTGTTCATTTTTAATCGGTATCGGCCGATATGTATTAATTTGTAATCGGTATGGGACGATTTTTGTGTTCATTTTTAATCGGCATCGGCCGATATGTGTTCATTTTTAATCGGTATCGGACGATTTTTGTGTTCATTTTTAATCGGCATTGGCCGATATGTGTTCATTTTTAATCGGTATCGGACGATTTTTGTGTTCATTTTTAATCGGTATCGGCCGATATGTATTAATTTGTAATCGGTATGGGACGATTTTTGTGTTCATTTTTAATCGGTATCGGCCGATATGTATTAATTTGTAATCGGTATGGGACGATTTTTGTGTTCATTTTTAATCGGCATCGGCCGATATGCGTTCATTTTTAATCGGTATCGGCCGATATGCGGTCTTTTTTAATCGGTATCGGCCGATTTGCGTTCATTTTTAATCGGTATCGGCCGATATGTGTTCATTTTTAATCGGTATCGGCCGATATGTGTTCATTTTTTATCGGTATCGGCCGATATGCGTTCATTTTTTATCGGTATCAGCCGATTTGCGTTCATTTTTTATCGGTATCGGCCGATATGTGTTCATTTTTAATCGGTATCGGACGATTTTTGTGTTCATTTTTAATCGGTATCGGCCGATATGTATTAATTTGTAATCGGTATGGGACGATTTTTGTGTTCATTTTTAATCGGTATCAGCCGATATGTATTAATTTGTAATCGGTATGGGACGATTTTTGTGTTCATTTTTAATCGGCATCGGCCGATATGTGTTCATTTTTAATCGGTATCGGACGATATGCGGTCATTTTTAATCGGTATCGGCCGATTTGCGTTCATTTTTAATCGGTATCGGCCGATATGTGTTCATTTTTTATCGGTATCGGCCGATATGTGTTCATTTTTTATCGGTATCAGCCGATTTGCGTTCATTTTTTATCGGTATCGGCCGATATGTGTTCATTTTTAACCGGTATCGGCCGATATGTGTTCATTTCTAATCAATCAGTATCGGCCGATATATATGGTCATTTTTAATCGGTATCGGACGATTTTTGCGTTCATTTTTAATCGGTATCGGCCGATATGTGTTCATTTTTAATCAATCGGTATCGGCCGATATATGTTCATTTTTCATTCCTTCAGCTGAAACACTTCAGATGTGCACTGTTCGCTATGATGATTGAATGTTGAATTATGTAACACACGTCAGCCGCGTCTTACGTCAGCAGCGTTAGTGAACGCAGTTCCACAACAGAACCGGAAGACAATGCTGAAAAATTTTCGATGCTTCAAAACATTGTAATAACCCACTGATGTCACATGGTCTACCTTGATGATGTCTTTATTTCCTTTCTGAACAAGGACAGTATACCGTACACACATTTCCAATGGAGGGACAGAAAAGACTAAATCTAAAATATCTTAAACTGTGTTCGGAAGATGAACGGAGGTCTGATGGGCTTGGGACGACATGAGGGAGAGTCATTAATGGCTTCATTTTTGGGTGAACTAACCCTTTAAAACGTTTAGTATGTGAAGCACGACGTTGGAAAACAGCAGTAAGGCCCGTCCTGCTTTCCAAGCCTTTTAACCTTGCCTTGTTCCCGTCCTCGGGAGACACAAGAACATCTGTTCGCTCCCACAGTCGCTTTCCTCAGCGAGAAATACGGCTATTAATCTGCATCTGGGAAAACACACCTCGCTTTTTTACCATCCGCAAGCACAAAAGCAACTTTAGGCTGATTTCTGAAGGATCATGTGACACTGAAGACTGGAGTAAAGATGCTGAAAATCAGCTTTGATCACAGGAATAAATTATTCACAATATTACTGTACTTACGGCATCTAATTAACCCCAAACCTTAGTGTAAACATGAGACTAGTGTGATAAAATCGAACGTAATATCAATTCAATGCAGTAATGCATAAACAAAAACTCATTAACCTAGTAAAGTAGTCCCACATCAAAAGAACTTTGCATCTTAAATAATAAATGAGTTTTACTGAATAATTCATGCATAAATACAGTCTACAGTTTACTTCCATTAAAGGTCTTACTTTAACTGGAAAACAAAACCAGGTCACTATTAGATTGTGTATACTGACATCAGTCCACAAACAATAGGGTTACACTTTATTTTAAGATGTCATTGTTACAGTGTATTTAAGTACTGAGTAATATTATCAACATGTACTACTAGGGTTATGGTAATTTGCATATCATTTACTATGGTAAGTACTTATAACATATGAAACAACTGTAAAAGAAAGTGTTACCAGCTTTTCTAAACATTTATGTCTACAAGACTATTTTTAATTGGGGTTTTAATTGTCCTATAAAACACTGCAATGTAAAATCCTGCTTGTATCAGCAACCTCTATTTGTTCCCATGCTAAAAACAGAGATTTACGAGTTATAAAACACACATTGCTAGCAAATGTTGATCACAGAACCAAAGACGCCATGTGGGAAGCTCGAACATTTAATGTGCCACGGAAAAAATATTTTATTGGGAGACATCTGTATGGTCTGTAATTAAACATGTTGACTAATATTCCCCTTCAAAAGCTCAAACCCCAGAAGAACTCTTCGTAAAGCGAGCCTCTGACCACATCACACGCAATCCAGAGCAAACAGCACATCAGGAACAGGTCAAAGGTCACGGTTTGCCAGATCTACCACGACACCCAGATCATTCAACATCACAGAACGCTGAATAACATCTGGTTATATTCTAATCAAAAAATTATATTTAGCATCACTGAATCAACCGAATTTATACCAGCAAAATTGTTAAGGGTTAAATTAGGTACATATTCATCTTTAAGGTATTACAGGTTTACAGTGAATAAGATAAATTAATCTTTAGGTTTCACGTAAACCAAACGTGAATGTTAATCTGCTAAATAAACATAAAAGATGTCCAGAGAACATCCCAGTGTTATTTTAGTTTATTCATATTTTTTGAATTGGGTTTTATTTTTATAATTTTAGTTTTCATGTACACTTTTATTCTATTTTTATTAAGTACTTTTGTATTTTTATTTATTTAATAAAAATAGCAGGCTCTTGGAAAGGAGGGGCTTATAGAGAGACTAAATCTGGCCAATCAGAGCAGAGCAGGCTCTCGGAGAGGAGGGGCTTAGAGAGACTAAATCTGGCCAATCAGAGCAGAGCAGGCTCTCGGAGAGGAGGGGCTTAGAGAGACTAAATATGGCCAATCAGAGCAGAACAGGCTCTCAGAGAGGAGGGGCTTAGAGAGACTAAATCTGGCCAATCAGAGCAAAGCAGGCTCTCAGAGAGGAGGGGCTTAGAGAAACTTAATCTGGCCAATCAGAGCAGAGCAGGCTCTCAGAGAGGAGGGGCATAGAGAAACTAAATTTGGCCAATCAGAGCAGAGCAGGCTCTCAGAGAGGAGGGGCATAGAGAGACTAAATTTGGCCAATCAGAGCAGAGCAGGCTCTCGGAGAGGAGGGGCTTAGAGAGACTAAATCTGGCCAATCAGAGCAGAGCAGGCTCTCGGAGAGGAGGGGCTTAGAGAGACTAAATCTGGCCAATCAGAGCAGAGCAGGCTCTCGGAGAGGAGGGGCTTAGAGAGACTAAATCTGGCCAATCAGAGCAGAGAAGGCTCTCGGAAAGGAGGGGCTTAAAGAGAGTGAACCGTTTACTCTTTGAGAAATTAGGTGATGTGTGCATATACAAAATGCTGGGTTGTTTCAACCCATTTTTGGGTCAAATATGGACAAACCCAACCTTTGGTCAACATTTTTTTTATTATTATTATTAAATTTTAAACCCAACAGTTGGATTTGTCCTTATTTGACCCAAACATGGGTTGAAACAACCCAGCATTTTTTTACAGTGTATATTATGAGCAAATGAAAGTGTTTTTGACCTTTGATGCTTGTAAACCTGTTTTACAGGAGACTCCAAAACAAAACTAAGAACCTTTACAATAGCATACAGGGCACCTCAACAATAACAACCCAACATGAATGTGCTGGAGATGCTTATTTATGCTCTCTATTTAGATATATACGCTATAATACAAACCATATCAGTGTAAATCTGGCATGCAATCACTGAACTGAATCAGCCGCGGCCAGAAGGGATCAAATGCTCGCCGTACAAACGAGAGCTCACGTCACGCTTCTAAAGAAGACACGCTGCCAAACGAGAGACACATGCTAGTCGTATGATGCGAGGACAGCCTGACGTCGGCATGTATTTATAGAGAGGTTTAATCCACGTCTCTGGCTGAGATGCAACCCAACACGTTCACTCCAACACAGAACAAGACATGCAAATAAATGACCTTTCATTAAACACACAGTCTCCTCTGATAACAGATCACTGTAAACTGTAATGTGCACGCATGCTTTTTCTGTAAAGCTGCTTTGAAATGATGTGTATTGTGAAAAAAAGCTATACAAATGAACATGAATTGAATTGATTGCTGTCGTTTGTGATTCATTACATGTTGGCATGTTTAAAGAGAACGAAGAATTAAGCCTATTGTTGGGTTAATACAAGTCTGGCAACAATTAATGATTCACTGAATCAAGTGTTCCAAATCGATTCACTGCATTGGACAGTTTGAACAAACTCACATAAATGAATCAAACTTAAAGGAGTAGTTCACTTTAAAAAAAACTTTTGCTGATAATTTACTCACCCCCATGTCATCCAAGATGTCCATGTCTTTCTTTCTTGAGTCGAAAAGAAATTAAGTAAATTTTTCTCCATATAATGGACTTCAATGGGGTCCAAACGGTTCAAGGTCCAAAAGACACTTTCAATGCAAACTGCAAACTGTTCAAAGGGCTTTAAACGACACCAGACGATGAATAAGGGTCTTATCAAGCGAAACGAGCGCTCATTTAATGAATAAATAAATAACAAAGTTTAAGTTTTATAAGCTCAAATGCTCACCTTGCTCTGTTCTGTGATGCACGTTCGTGACTCTCCTGTTTGAACTCGTTCATCAAAATGAATCATGAATCATCGTCTGGTGTCATTTAAAGCCCTTTGAAGCTGCACTGAAACTCTCTTTTGGACCTTGAACCGTTTGGACCCCATTGAAGTCTATTAAATGGAGAAAAATCCTGGAATGTTTTCATCAAAAACCTTAATTTCTTTTCGACTGAAGAAAGAAAGACGTGGACATCTTGGATGACATGGGGGTGAGTAAATTATCAGCAAAAGTTTTTTTTTAAAATTTAACTACTCCTTTAAACTGAAAGCTTCATACGATTGCAAAATTTGAGAGAAAAAAAGTATTTTTTTGCAATCAATTTCAACAGCAAAACTAAAACTATCCTTAACTTACTCGGGTTTTCTTCAATTCTACTTGAATAATCTGTCTGTTAGTTTGAAACTGACTGAAGTTTCAAGTTTATTATAAGAGCAAAGGGCAATAAAGCATCTGTAAACCTCATACACAACACAATAAACATTCATTCTGCACCCACATCAGCTGACTTTGGGTTTGTCTGACTCGAGTCATATGCCGTCAGACTCAGAATATCACTTGGCCAGTTCATGTCCGTGTCCGTGTTTTCCCACACATCTGAATGGCTCTTCCCCATCTGGTTTCCTCATATCCATGGTGTGAGACAGGCAAAACCATCACTACATCCGACTGACACATTAGCTGAAGCCTCGACTCGACCCGGGACACATCCGCCCGCGAACACTACGGTCATGTTACCGTGAAATGCCAGCACGGCTAACAGAGACCAACACATCGATCCGAGAAAAACCAAATAATCAAACTGGATGTTCACATAGAAGAAATTTTGTTTGTCCTTGCAAAACTCATCTACATGATGTCAGGGTGTTTCTTTTTCCGAAGAGTTCAGAAAAAAGCCAATTGTCTCAGAGAGAATGAGAAACTGCCGATTTTCCAAACACAAGATGATCCACTTATGCTTCACACAGAAATTCAAATCAACTTCAGCCAGAAAAACCTAAACTACAATGAGCCAAACAATGCTCTCGACAGACTTATCAAGCCTAATTAGAGAAGTTTATAGTCGATATGAGCTCTTAAAGAGGCTTGGCAACGTTCTTATCAGCAGGGCTATGATTAATAATGGGGAATGTTTTGTCATTATTATCGCTCTCTCCAAAATGTTTTCATATCCCAGTGTATTAAGGTCTCGAAAGCTCGTGCGAAACCCATAATTGAGCAGAGGAGTGGAGAAGCCATTGATTTGTGAATAGTCGACTGTCCGCTGAAGTGTGTATCTTATTAAAGCTTCGGCAGAGCGCGAGTGCATAATTACAGCGGCTCGCGCGGGAGAAAGCAGTCGAATCTGCATTACAGAAGCGAGACAACAGCCTTCAAATTAGTGCTCGCTTTAGAGCTGACAAAATAATACGGGCACAGCTCTGGAATAGGCAAAGATCTCCTGGGAGAAGACACACAGAAGAGCCCGAGGGAAAACAAAGATGATATATTCTGACAAATTACATAAAAGCCAAATGATAAGTCAGAAATATCAGACAAAATGTAATGTATTTATATACATTTAAAGGTCGCAAACTCCACTGTATCAATGATATGAATCATAAAAATTCTAATAAATTAAAAATCGCAGGAAAATAGTGCTAGTAGAAAAATAGATGTGCACATCTGGCGCTCAATATTGCTATGATTACATTATTTTTTTCCCTGGAAATCTCCATGTGGCATTTCTTGTCAAACACAATCAATCAATCAATCAATTACTCAAACACTCAATCAATCAAACAATCAATCAAAGACTCAAACAATCAAACACTCAATCAATCAATCAAACACTCAATAAATCAAACACTCAACTAATCAAACACTGAATCAATCAAAGACTCAATCAATCAATCAATCACTCACTCAATCAATCAAACAATCAACCAATGACTCAATCAATCAATCACTCAATCAATCAAACAAACACTCAATCAAACAATCAAACACTCAATCAAACACTCAATCAATCAATCAATCAAACACCCAATCAATCAATCAATCAATCACTCAATCAATCAAACAATCAACCAAAGACTCAATCAATCAATCAATCAATCAATCAAACAAACAAACAAACACTCAATCAATCAATCAATCAATCAATCACTCAATCAATCAAACAAACAAACACTCAATCAATCAATCAATCAATCAATCACTCACTCAATCAATCAAACAATCAACCAAAGACTCAATCAATCAATCACTCAATCAATCAATCAAACAAACAAACACTCAATCAAGCAATCAATCAATCAATCAATCAATCAATTAATCACTCAATCAATCAAACACCCAATCAATCAATCAATCACTCAATAAATAAATCAAACACTCAATAAATCAAACACTCAATAAATCAATCATTCAATCAAACAATCAATCAATCAAACACTCAAATTTAATAAAATATGTATTTAGGAATTGATACAAATTGTATTAAATGTATTTTTAATTTCATAAAATAAGTACATTTAATTTTAACTTAACACGCATTTTCACTGAATTTTTTTTTTTGCATTAAAAGTTTTGGATCTTCTTGACAATCAAGATCATTAATATGTGAATCAATTGATCACGACAGACAGAGGCATCACATGATCAACATTGTGAGCAAAAAAACCTTAAAAAATAATAATAACAACAAACCTCACAACTGTCATTTATACAAAGTGTAAACACAGATAATCAAGCTCAGGGAAACGAGTCGATCTCCACCGTCGGGACGTTTTGCACGCCTGGTGTTTTCAGCCGCTGAGTCGAGACAATCACCACTTCCTTGTTATTAGTGACAGATAAAGGCGGGATTTCCACATAATAGGGGGAGGATCACTTCTGCCTTATTTAACCACAGACGGCCCTGTCCGGCGGGATTCTGGACGCTTGTTCTGGACACGGCCAACCATTACAAATCACTGTCTGATTTGGGTTTTGCATTTGATAAGCGTTCACATTCCAGCCATGTTCATTACACGTTTGGTCTGGATGGGTAAGTTTATCCAACAAACAAATATCTTAACTATGACGATTCAACAAAACCAAAATTCACACAAAAAATTCTTTTAAATAACAAAAAACTACAGATTTTTAAAGGGGTCATAAGTATAACATGATTTTTTTTCTTTGAGGTTCACTTATAATAATGTTTTTTTTTCCACACACACACACAAAACAAATATATATGTGGCTAAATTATTATTTTCAATCTTCATTCAAAGTCTCTGTCAGAAATTATCCATTTTTAAGGCGCGGCTCCTTTAAGGCTCGCCAGTGGGCGGGGCCTATGATGTGATGATGGATCACCATTGGTCGATGTCTTGTTTGCAAGGCGAGCATATGCAAATTTGTCAAAACAATCAAAACAAGCTGTTTTTGTAGCTTTATTACACAAAATCTTGATTTATAATGATGAGGATGTTTAAAACTATGAAACTTGCAGGACGTTCTGATGGTACAAAGACCTCTTATATGTCATAAGATCCAGGGCCACTTTAATAACAACTGGTTTGCTGTGATTTTCTTTAGTCAATGACATGATTTAAGCCTAATAAAGGATTGGGATTCGTTTAAGATGATTAGCTGTGTTAACAGGGCAGAGTAAATCCAAGGTTATGTAACCTAACCGGCATTGTCATCAACCGGTGTCCAAGAGCACTCGCCAATCAGATTACAGCGAACGGTCCCCACTGACAGACAGCCTGAGCGAGACAACGAACACACAACACACACACTTCATCAAGTAATTATTTGGTGCGTGCTTTGCTCTTTACATCTGTGATCACATAACTTTAAGAAAAAAATTAAGATTTAGATTTTTGAGTAAAAACATTCACAAGATTCTGCGAGGTTTAATCTTAAGAGTTGCAAGCAATCTTATTAAGTCATCTTAAAGATTCCTAACGATGTTTCCTACAATAGGTTTACATGCATCCAAGGTCATAAAAAGAGTCTGAAACGGTTCGTTTGAAGATTCAGTCTCTCTAAACTCCGCCTCTCTGAGAGCTGCTCTGCTCTGATTGGTCAGGCGGCCCAGTTTGCCGTGATTGGTCGACCACTTACAGCACATATCAAAAATGAAAAGCACATTACCGTGTCTTCCTCATCGCTTCGTACAAAATGCACAGAAAACCCGCATCTTTTCAACACGTCTTCCAGTCTCTGCTACAACTACTGATTGAGGGCGGGGCTAAGTAGAAGTTGTTCACAGGGAGCCAATGAAGATCTTAGGCTAGCAATATGCAAATTTGTAATATTTTTACCAAGTTTTTTTTTAAATTGTTTTATTTATTTGTTTAACAGGGACAATGCAGTCAAACATGGTTACAATATAAAACCCTGCAACTGATTGAGTTTATACTAAGCAAATGCTAATTTTCAACTCCTGTCCCTGGTTGGGCTTTTCATAAAACAGATACATATACGCTTGAGAATCGATCCTTTCTTTTAGACGACAAAAAATATTTGTCATGCACTTTGATGTTTTACATGAACAGACGACTATATTACAGGTGAAACTTGAAAAAAAAAACATTTATTTCAGTAATGCAACTTAAAATGTGAACTAACATATTATATAGACTCATTACATGCAAAGTGAGATATTTCAAGCCTTTATTTGTTATAATAGTTTACAGATATGAAAACCTTTTCATAATATTCTAATTCTAAATTTGGGGTTTTCATATCTGTAAGCCATAATCATCAAAACTTTGCATGTAATGAGTCTATATAATATATTTGTTTCACATTTTAAGTTGCATTACTGAAAAATGAACTTTTGCATGATATTAATTTTTGGGGGGATTTTGAAAAAAAAAAATCACAATAAAGGGACTTTAAAGACTTTAATTGCATGAAAACATCTTATTTCCATGCAGTTGAGTTTGGTTTCAAGCTAATCATTTAGTTTCATAATCCTTCATGAGCAAATCTGAAGGCCGAACTGAAATGATGCAGATGACTTTGTGCGCTCATAAATAATTCATGAAGATTCAGAAATTTTCAAGTGGAGAAAAAAAACCATAACATGAATAAAACACATCTGATCAATTATTCAGCGCCACGGCCGTCAGCATTTCACATTCACGAGAACGGTCATGTTGAACAACTCCAGCATCCGTCCTCGCTGAGAGAGGCCTATGGCTACAGCGGGAAACCAGAACGCATGAACATCCGCCTCCTCCAATGGAAACACGCCATTTCTCAAACTTGTCACACGGCACTTCAAGAGAAATGGTCCATGAAATTTCGTTTTAAATGTTTGAGACACAGCGCGCCTCGGGATGTCAAAAGAAGCACTACATTTCAACTCAAAGTGATGAATATTTGCTTCTTAATACCACACTTTATTATAAGGTGCGTCCCAGTTCATTTACTTATGCACTGTTCTGGGGTCGGTTTCACTTTGACTATATAGATAGACAGACTTCAGATAGACATCTAAATCAGCAAAGCACTGAAGACTCTGACTATCTTAAGTAGGACTACACTGCAATGCATTCTGGGTAAAAAGACACTTTTCAACACAAAAATATGGCAGATCGAGTAAGCGCATTCAACCGCTTAGTGCAGTTTACCCCAGCGGAAGATGTGTGTGTGTAACAGTGACAAGGACATTTTACTGGGGAAATTTAGCAGTAAGAAAAGTTAACAGCGTTAACCCAACTGTTAAGACCCGACAGAAAAGATACAAAAACATTGTACAAGAAGCCAAAAAGTAAGGGGAAATATCCAAAAACACCAAGAGGAACTGAAAGACACTGAAATGATGAATATATACGGTGAATATTCAGTCGCCGATGTTTTCTTTCGGCAGTTTGCAATGTAACCGATTTTTGCTGCTGGGTGCCACGGTAACAGAGTCTTAGTCCTAAGTTAGCCTAAGATGTGTAATTTTTTTGGTCTAAATTAAGTCAGTCTTTATTTTTGTGAAACAATCTCTTGCCTTACCACATTTTAGACTTGTGTAACACTATAGACCGGTCTAAACTAGCTGTGTGAAAGTGTGAAAATTCTGAAAATTCCAAACGGAATTTTGGAAAATTCCAAACGGAATAATAAACACTTTAAATTCCGATGATGCAATTACTTAACGGAAAACACCAAAGTGTGGAATGTTGGTGATGTCAAATGACAAAATAGCCATATAAAAATTCACAGTAAAAAATTATATGATCAATACGTTACGACAGCATATGTTTCAACTTTTTTTCACAAGTTAAGCTTCAACTTATTTTTTAAGTCAATTTATTATAATTTAAGTTTAAATAACTTGTACTTAATCGTTGTGGCTATGCCCCTGCTTCATTGGCACATACATGTTGGAACAGTCCCCACATCACTCTGTATTGGTCTAAAATAATTGATACTTTGTCAACAATTTTTAACGTTAGACTCCCATCAGATCCAGTATTTAGTGTTGTACCTACAGATATACATTTGAGCAGATCACAAATTAACGTAATGTGTTTTGTGATGTTGCTAGCCAGACGTCTAATTTTACTAAACTGGAAAAATAATGCTCCTCCTACTCATCAAAACCTTCTTAGAGACGTAATGCAATATTTACAGTTGGAAAAAATTAAATATTTTTTTTAGGAAAAAAGAACAAACATTTTACTTAATTTGGCGACCTACCTTTTATTAGTTATTACAATAAGTAAATGTGGACAGCCCTCCTAATACCTGATTCGGTATATTTTTATCTGTTGCTTCTAATGTGTGCACTATGCAGGGTTTTTTTATACATATATAAATTAAAATATTTTATAAATAATATAAATAATTTATAAAATAAAATAATTGGAAAATTTAAAAAATAAATAAAATAAAATAACTTATAAATAAATAAAATGTAAGTCAGCAACTGTTTTTTACATTGTGCATGGTTGAGTACACAGTGCGTGACTATAGTTTTAAACTAGTGCATCTGGATTTCAAACATGGCTCAAATTCTGAAAGCACAGCTATAGGAGTAACTTGACTATGGCTGACATAATCAACACAAGCACATGGTTCCCTCCGCATAAAAAACTCTGAATTACAGTTCTAGGTTACCACAAAAAAACACATGGAGAAACTAGAAAGGCTTCCACGACTGCTCTTGCACCCAAAATCAAAACACATGGCATGTGGGTAATACTGAACGAACTGCTGAATAAAGCAAACCTGTTACACAGATCGTATTGACGGATGTGCCATGCTGCGACTGTATTAAGACTTTATAAGCAATAAGACTTTATTTTTTTTATAATATTAAGACTTTATAAGCAATAAGCCACATGTTTCCATCCAAACTTACTTATGCACCACATTTAAGCATTTGTGAGTTTAATTCCCTCGACTTCAAGAGTCAAAACGGTCACTTTATATCACTATATCATATGTTATAAATAAAAAAACTCAACATTGTGAATCTCAGTATGTTTCTGTGTGAGTTACGATGTGTGCTGTTCTGCTCGTTTGTTTTGATCTCTCACAGAGACCGGCGAGTCTCAACAGCGCTGACAGAAACACATTATCATTATCAATCGCCGTTTGTGCAATAAAATCAGAATCATTCTCGCGATTCGATGCTTCTCTAGTTATTTGACGGACATTGACTGGAGAAATTTTAGCGGTAAATGTGACCAGAAATATTTAATCTGAATTTAAGATATTGTAAGAGTTTTTAAGGCCACCCTGACAGCTGTGCTTCGGTAGGGTTATTAACTGTGTGAGTGGCATGTGAGCATCTCCTGAAGTCCCCCAGAACAGACTGTCGATGGGCGGGATGACAGTGAGGTCGCGAGGGGTAGCGAGAGGTCGCGAGGGGTCGCGAGGGACACAGGCATTGGTGGGGTCTGGGAACGGCTGTTTAAACACAGAGAGAGCTGCTTTCCCCGACTGGCACCAGTGAACATTGTTCCCACTAATCCTTCAGAGCCGCCCGTCCCCGTCTCACCGGGACAAAACACACAGCAGGGAACCGGGGCCCGAGGCACCAACACACACACACAGATCACGGTGTGATCAAGTTTGACTTCTTAACACCTGCCATCATAACCATTGAGGAAGAGATTGCATAACAATGTTTATTGCAATCCTAATTCTGAACAAGAATACACTACTAGTACTGTCAAAAACTAGGAAAGATGCATTTATTTGATCAGAAATACAGTAAATCAGTGAAATACTTTTAGTAAAATACAAATCAGCATTTTGGAATGATTTCTGGAGGAGCGTGTGACACTGAAGACTGCTTGTTTACGCCACAGAATAAAACATTTTAAAAGATAATCGCAACTTTTTATCGCACAACTGCGAAATCTCGCATTTCTGACTTTATTTCTCAGAATTGCATGATATAAACTCACAATTCTGACTTTATTTCTTAGAATTGCATGATATAAACTCACAATTCTGACTTTATTTCTTAGAATTGCATGATATAAACTCACAATTCTGACTTTATTTATCAGAATTGCATGATATAAACTCACAATTCGGACTTTATTTCTCAGAATTGCATGATATAAACTCACAATTCTGACTTTATTTCTCAGAATTGCATGATATAAACTCACAATTCTGACTTTATTTCTTAGAATTGCATGATGTAAACTCACAATTCTGACTTTATTTCTCAGAATTGCATGATATAAACTCACAATTCTGACTTTATTTCTCAGAATTGCATGATATAAACTCACAATTCTGACTTTATTTCTTAGAATTGCATGATATAAACTCACAATTCTGACTTTATTTCTCAGAATTGCATGATATAAACTCACAATTCTGACTTTATTTCTTAGAATTGCATGATATAAACTCACAAGTCTGACTTTATAACATGCAATTGCGGGTTTAATTCTCGTAATTCTGACATCTTTCCTCAGAATTGTAAGATATAAACACGTATTTGCAAGTTATAAAGTCCAACTCTGGAATAAATGACTTTTTTCCTCAGAATTGTGACTTTACTTTATATCAAGCAATTCTGACTTTATATCTCCCAATTGCGTGTTATAAAGTTATAAATATGCTTTTCTGAAAAATAAAGTCCGCATTGCGAGATGTATACTTGCAATTGTGAGAAAAAAAAGACAAAATTGTGTGATAAAAATGTTTTTATTTTTTATTCTGTTGCGGAAACGAGCTTCTGTAGAAGACTGGAGTAATGATGCTGAAAATGCATCTTTGATCCCAAGAATAAATTACACATTATTGTATATTCACATAAAAAACAGCTGATTTACATTGTAATAATATTTCAAAATTTTACTGTATTTTTATCAAAAAAAAACAAAAAAACAGCCATGTTAAGCAGGAGAGACTTCTTTCAAAAACACCATAAAACCAAACTTTTGAATCAGTATATCCAGATAGCATGGGTGGTTATTATATTATGTCATGCACATTGAAAGCTTTTGCTTCCTACGGGCTGCACATCTTAATGCATTAAAGCCATTTCATGTGCACTTCAATTCGAAATGATATGTTATAATGACAAGCATCAGCTTAGGGTTTAAAAAAAATCACTGCATTAGAAAAATAGAAAAATTGTTTTTGATAATCATTTGAAACAAGCTCAACATGAATGATGCAAAACTGTAGATACTGTATATAACAACATTCATTTGTTTTTGGTAACACTTTCTAATCACACATGTTCATTAAAATAACACATTTAGTTTTGATTATTTGACAAAATGCTTTAAAGTCAATGCAAACACATCAGAAAAGTTAACTTCTTGATATTTTTTTCCCATCTAAATCAACGATTATAACACATTTTTAAGTGTTTAAAATCTTCACTTTGAACAATATAAATAAGAAAGACTTTACAATAAGGTTGCATCTGTTAATATTATAGTTTGAAAGCATTTTTTAAATCAACATTTAATAAAACAAAAAATTAAAAGTTAATAGACCTGAGTTAGCATGAACTAACAATGAACAGTTGTATTTCATTAGCTAATATTAACAAATAATACTGTAACTAATGTATTACTCATTGTTAATGTTAGTTACTGCATTAACTATTGTAAAGTGTTGTTTCATCACTACAAGTCTAAAACAAATTGCTTTAAAAATGCAAAAATCTTTTATTTAACATAAAAGACACTTGCTTTGATATTTTAATCTATTGCAATGACATTAATATATTCATTTTGCATTGGCAAATGCTTTTTGGGGCCACTGTACATTAGCATAACATAATAAGGATGTATTTAGTTAAAATTGTTATAAAGTGTCGCTTTATGGGAGCTGATTGTAAAGTGTTACCAATGCATCTATTGTTTCATCACTACAAATCTAAAACAAAATGCTTTAAAAATGCAAAAATCTTTAAATTTAACATAAAAGACACTTGCTTTAATATTTGATATCTATTGCAATGACATTACCACATTCATTTTGCATAAGCCGATGCTTTTTGGGGCCACATGATCTAATAGCTTAATATAATAAGGATGCATTAGTTAAAAATGCAAAAATGCAAAAATCTTTAATTTAACATAAAAGACACTTGCTTTGATATTTTAATCTATTGCAATGACATTAATATATTCATTTTGCATTGGCAAATGCTTTTTGGGGCCACTGTACATTCAGCATAATATAATAAGGATGTATTTAGTTAAAATTGTTATAAAGTGTCACTTCATTAACTAATGGGAGCTTATTGTAAAGTGTTGTTTCATCACTACAATCTAAATAAAATGCTTTAAAAATGCAAAAATCTTTAAATTTCACATAAAAGACACTTGCTTTAATATTTGATATCTATTGCAATGACATTAACACATTCATTTTGCATTAGCCGATGCTTTTTGGGGCCACATGATCTAATAGCTTAATATAATAAGGATGCATTAGTTAAAAAGCGCCACCGTTTCTCTTACCTGTCATATTCAGCATTGTCCTTGTCGCAGCGAGCGTCTTTATGTTTCTGCCAGTCTTTGCCATGTTTGCATGTGGTGAGCAGAACCACATCTTCAGCATTATGGACGTGGTAGAGCGCATTCCTGGTGTCAGATCCAATCCCAGTCAGATAGCGCTTGCCTTTAAAAACCAGCATGTATTTCCTAAACGGAGGGATGGTGTTGTACTTTAAATAGCCTCGTTCTCCTCCAGTCCGAGGGTGATCTTTGGAGAACAACGGGATGGAGATGTCAAACCTGGGTCTGAAGTTCTCGGTGCTGATGCTGGCTTTGGCCAACATGGCTTGTCCGATATCAAACCCCAGATCCTCCGTGTAATCCGGCCATGTGCCCGAATACAGGTTGAAGATCAGGTGGTTGCGCCCGTTATTCCACAGGTTCAGGTTCTGGATCTTGGTTTTGAGGTTGTGAACGTACTGAGGAGAAAGCTGGTCTCGGTCCAGGGTGTCGAGGTTCAGAACGAAGAGACAAGCCTGTCCCGGGTCCGAAGTGAAGAACCTGGACCCTTCGATGGAGGACAAGATGTTCTGGTAGCTCTCAGACATCTTCTCACCTTTCTGTTGAGGGTAGACGTAGACTTTGAAGCCGTTCTTCTTGCACAGGGAGAAGTCGAAGCACGAGTCCATTCTGCACTTGTGAGACGCAGGGTTGTCATCTCTTCTGTGTCTCGGAGAAGTTCGGACATTGTAGTCTTCGGCTTGGGTCTGATCCCAGGGAATAAAAGCTCGGAGCGGATCTGAGAAGGAAGGCCAGTGTGGATGAGGATCATCCCGCTGATTTGGACTCCTTCTGGAAGATGGTCCCTGCAGGTAAAAGAGGAGAATGAGACACACACCTGCAGAGGACAGAATTAAATAGCGTTTTTTGGCCTGCATGTGTCCTTAGGTCCAGATGGAGCGGTTTGCTGATGAATCTGGAGGTTTTAACTCTTGCTGGACAGCATCTTCTTCCACAGACCTGCAGGGATTTGATGCTCTCGACTTCCACCTTGTGATTCCGATCCCAAATCCAGAGCATGTGGGCGACTTGACCTGAACCCCTTGTTATGGATCTAGCTCTCTCCTTTCCAGTGCCTGGTTCGCGTTAGACAGCATCTAAACTACTGTCTGATGACACCTGACCTGCTCCGGGTCCACGAGAATCATCAGAAAGTACTTTCAGAGACGTGTTCTCGACATCCAGGCTCGGGGAATCAGAGAACTTCGCCAGTGACGGGTCTCACGTGATGTGTGTGGGTCAGAAAGATCCTGTCACAAACTTCCCGGCCGGATAAATCCCCACAAATCCGTGTGTTCTCACATATTTTACGGCTGGAATAAATCCCCCTTTGGAATCGAGCGGTTGTTGTTTTGAAAACATCACAAACGCGTTTTTCTATTCCGTGTTACGCTCATTCAAAGCGCTTCCGACGCTTGCCGACGATACAATGTAACATTCCAGCGCTTTAATCCGAAGCGTCCAGTTGCGATTGTTACATAGTAGCATTCCAATCCCCTCAAGACTCCCGGTGACGTCACGCGCCTCCATCACGCACCGCGCGCTGTGATTGGCTCGCGTCACATCCGCTCGAGCCGACACTCCTGTACTGTAACCCGTTCATGACCACATAGCCGATCTGTGTCTTACAGCAACAACTAGGCTACACATCACCGCAAAAAGTGGCATGTGTGTGTTTTAACAACAAATGTAGCCAAAAACTTTTATGTTTGGCACAGTTTGATATTAAAAGAGCTGTTTATTAATGACAACATTAAACAATGCATTAAAATAATTAACAACGTAAATATTTGGGTGCTCTAAAGATATATTAGGCCTATTATAGCTCTAAAAGATATTTTCAAACCAAGTAAGCTTGTTAGATTTCAGATTATAAAAATAGATGTACTCTTCAAAATTAATACAATTTTGACACTATTTTTTTGCTTGTCCAACGTTAGAATATGTTTAGGCTCAAATTTGATTAATTCGTGACATCTATTTAAAACAAAAGTAAATCATTCTGAAATTTCAAAGATGTATTTATCTTTGTGAATGTTTTCAGTGGCATAGGCTAACTCTCACGGGGACAAAAAATATCCACTGAAAGCATAATTTCTATAAAGTAGACACATATTTTACTAAAAACTTGACTGAAACATGAAACATTGCCAAAAACATTTATATGTGCCACAGTTTGATAGCAAAAGAGCTGTTTTTTTTATTGACAACATTATAACAATTTATTACAACAATTATGGCAAAATTAATTTTTGGGTGCACTACCCCTTTAAATGTGATTTTTTTTTTTTTTTTTTTGCAAGGGTGAATTAAGCTGTATTTTGATTAATATTTCTTTTAAAAGCAGTATTCCATATTTGGATAAAAAGGATCAATTTCAACAGATATAATTACAATAGCCATGTTGAATAGTTGACACTGATTTTTTTGAGGTGAAGTAAATACTACAGAAAAAAGTCATTTATACATAAAAAAAGTTAGTTCAGGCAAGAATTTTAAAAAATGGTAAATTCTATATTAGCCCTCAATTCAAGCGTGTAGAAGTTAAAGTAAACATAAACATACAAAATTAGGTAAAAATACTCAACTGAAACTGATGTTCCCATCATGCACTGGGCCTTGATTAATTAATTAGGCTGGGTTTTCACTGTTTCCCAGCTATTTCATCATTACTTGTGTTGTTAGGATTAGTAACATGCCATTTTGTGACTTTTGGATTCAGTTTCTACATTCATACACAAAAACGATTCATGAAATGTTACCAGGGTTGTGTATCATCCCAGTATTGAGCCCTCTGCATCCACATGATGCCAAACATGTGATATGTAGATGGTGTCTCACACAATATCTAATATATTAAAAATAAAGCATCTACTTTAAAACTGTGGTTTAATTCAAAGAAGCTATACAATTCGAGGTGAAATGAATGGCAAAGGAAACTTCAATGAAATAGATACCAAAGACAATTTATATTGTACATTTCCTGAAGAAAATGTGAAGCGGTGCTTGCAGTGGCAAAACTCTCTGTGTTGTACATTACGAACCAACAACCACGTCTGTACGATGTTCTGGTGCTGAGATATGACTTATTCATGTGTTTGTATGGTTACTAGGGCGTTGCTAGGATGTTCTGGGTGGTTGCTAAGGTGTTTTGAGTTGTTGCTAGGGTATTTTGGGGGGTTGCTATGGTGTTTGAGTGGTTGCTATGGAGTTTTTACATAGTTCATAAAATGTTTAGTGTGCATTTAAGGACTTTGATAGTATGGTGCTCAACCTTTCCAAGTTAAATTTTGTCATTTTCTTTGTTAATTTCACCTAATTTAGTTAAGTAGAGTTTACTTAATTGCTCATTGGAAATTTTGCTTAAAAAATATGTGTGCAAAAATGTTTTTCACAGTGGATTTTTTGGAGGAAACAAGGCTTTCTAAATGAACATGATTAACTGTGTGTGTTGAGTCGTCGGTCCAGCTGCGGGGTCTGAGACGGCCTGAGACGGGAGGTATTTAAAGCACATTCCTCAGAGGTTGTGGAGCCGTGTCAGGATTCGGGTTCTGCTCCGGGCCGCTGATCAAAGCCCAGATCCTTCTCCTCTCCTTTCTGCACGGCATTCCTTCCATACGCTCACTCTTTCCTCGGGAGATCATATTGCAATATCACATTTTTATTATTCAGATGTGTGAATGTGTGTGACTTCCACAGATTTGTTTTCTTTGGTGATTATTTTTGTATTTATGTTAAAACGTGTTAAACGGTGTGCTGATGACATGTTTAATGTAGTGCTGGGCAGCGATAAATTGCATCCAAAATAAAAGTTTGTGTTTACATTATATGCCTTGCTCTGACTGGCTGTAGCTCGTGACATCACGTGAGGTTGAGTCATGCAACAGCTCTGGATATCTAAAGATATCTTTAACTTAAAACAGTAACCTGGTTGCCTTAACATTTTTAAGTTCATTAAACTGGAAAAAGTGAGTTAATACAATGAAGGAGATTAATTTAACCATCAGAAACTGAAAATTATATGTTATCTGAACTAAATAAATTATTTAAGTTGATTTGACAAAAGAAAAAATGTTGTGATTACTAACACTTTAAAAAAATATTGCTGGTTTAACTTAAAAAAGTAAGTAACCTGGTTGCCTTAAAATTTTAAGTTGATTGAACTGGAAAAAGTGAGTTAATACAATGAAGGAGATTAATTTAACCATCAGAAAGTCAAAATAATAAGTTATCTCAACTAAATAAATTATTATAAAGTTGATTTGACAAAAGAAAATATGTTGTGATGACAAATCTTGAAAATATTTTTTACAGTGATGCTAGATATTTTTCTGGGCTCAGTGACGCGTCTGCAAGCGTCTTTTGAGGCTCAGATTGGCGAGTGTTCATTGCCCGCTAATCCCCCGTGATTTGACTTGTCGATTTGCAAATCAGGCTTAAAATCATGTAGTGTGAACTAGGCTTTACGCGTTTAGTCTATGTCAGGGCATTGTGACATCGCCACCTACTGGCCTGCCAGCAGAACACAGTGTTTCTAGCCATTTTCGTGGATCCATGTGAACGGGGATCGTTTTGACAACGTCGTCGACTGTATGCAAAAATTGCAAAAACGTTTCCTTTTTAGTACATCGTTGCTGTGCAAACGTTCCCTAAGGTGGGTTCACACACAACGCTGTTAGAACGAGAGACGCAGGTCAGTGCACGAGAAAAAGTGGCTGCGTTTTTAATAAGTTAAACTTGTTTTAACTAACGCAAGGTTTCTCAGGGGAACGCAAAACGTTTCGCAAGCGCAAGTTTTGCATGTTTCCTCCTTCTCATATTTTTGTCCTTTTAGGGGTGTAGCATTGTTTTTACAAAGTTGAAAATAATTAAAGCACAGCATTTTTAGAACGCTATTTCATGAGCTTGTACGCTGAAAAAAAGACGCGAGATGCAACGTCTCTCTAGCCAGTGTTTATATAGAAAAACAATGGAAAAATGGTTTGGAGTTTAATGGAAAACGCATTCTGTGTGAACGGCCCAAATTAAAGATGTCCACGTCTTTCTTTCTTCAGTCGAAAAGAAAATAAGGTTTTTGATGAAAACATTCCAAGATTTTCTCCATATAATGGACTTCAATGGGGTCCAAACGGTTCAAGGTCCAAATGAGAGTTTCAGTGCAGCTTCAAAGGGCTTTAAACGATTCCAGAAGATGAATAAGGGTCTTATCTAGACTAGGATCCTTCGAGTCATGACTCGAAAAAAGATTCGTTCATTTTAATGAACGAGTTTGAACAGGAGAGTCACGAACGCGCATCACAGAACAGAGTAATTTGTGCTTTTGTGCTTATAAAACTTAAACTTTTTTATCTATTTTTTCAATGAGCGATCGTTTCACTTGATAAGACCCTTATTCATCGTCTGGTGTCGTTTAAAGCCCTTTGAACAGTTTGCACTGAAACTCTCATTTGGACCATGAACCGTTTGGACCCCATTGAAGTCCATTATATGGAGAAAATCCTGCAGGTTTTCATCAAAAACCTTAATTTCTTTTCGACTGAAGAAAGAAAGACATGGACATCTTGGAAGACATGGGGGCGAGTAAATTAAGTGAACTACAATTCTTGGTTAGAAAAGTTGAGAAATAAGACTTTATGCACATACAAGGAAGACAACGAAACT
This sequence comes from Pimephales promelas, assembly GCF_016745375.1. The sequence continues at coordinate 1,363,842 of NW_024121344.1, read as the reverse complement.
GACTATGTAACTAATTAGATAGCCACACATTATATGATGACAAACCTATAGCTAAATTATATCTCTGCTATCAATAAACTACAAGAAAGAAAGTCTTGCACAATCACACTTGGGATGCTTTTTTCATGGTTTTCCCTGCGAGGAATATTAAGCAGTAATTTCCTTTAGTAATCTGTGGACCATAAAAAATGAGTTCATGTCATGTTTATCTTCATTCCTAGTGCTCTGATCTCCAGCAGATGTGTGTGATTGGGAAACATACGGATCATTGTTGACATGTTGCTGAAGGTCTGATAATATCTGGAGGAACACAGCTGACTACTACTCCATCAAATACTCTTTGACTCACAGTATTATTAATCATGCAACAAATGAGCCAGAACAAAAACAAGTGTCAGAGTTAACGATGGTTGCCATGATTCAATATGAGTAAACATTACCTCATATTCTTCACCTGAGCGAACGTTTTTCGCTGTGCATTAACGTGCGTTTGGCATTCATGTTGGTAATGATGTGCTATAAACAGCATGCATATTTATTGCCTATTTTATGTTATTTTACCTTGAACGTTCACTAAGCTCACTGCAATTCATTCTGGGATGCATATGATGCTTTAAAATGCCGTTTACATCAACTCACTGAGCTTTGGCAACAGGACAAGAGGGAAATATACATCAACAATGAAGAAAATGGTTCGTGAAAGTATACAGATATGTATGGAGTGATGAAGAGTTTGCATTGACGTTCCAACTGCTTGACAACGAGACAAATCTGATGTGAAAATTTGGCAAAACACAAAACAGTACGCTTGAGTTGAAGTCCATATCCAGCGGTTGTTTAACCAGGGATGTTTATATTGCCGCTTGTCATTCGTTCTCAACCGAACCTTCAGTCTATTGCGAAAGAGCATTACATGGTGCAATGAGCACATCAAAACACTGAAACCAGATACATTTAACAGTCCGGCCTAGATACTGTATGAATGACTACACAAGACAAGCAATACGAACAGGTGTAAAGACAACGTGTCTTTGTGTTATAATCCTCTGAGATCTAGATCTTTCCGTCGATAAAATCTGTGGCAGATTCATTTCGTCAGTACGGAGGTTTAATCTGACTGTCAAAGGCATGTTAATACCAGCTTCCCTCGTTGCGTACATGCAGAACAGCATCATATCAACAGAAGGCTTCGTCTAATCTCTGTGTGTGCTGTTTGGGGAATGAACAGGCTGACACACGTATGACTGACTCCATCGGATAGCATCTGACTTTAGAGTCGGGTGAAAAACTGTCAAGAAACTATTTTGGAGTTCAATGAACTTCAATAGGCCTTATTCAGAGCAGCGCCATGACAGGTATGAAAGTGAGGCTGTGAGGGATAGACTTACTGTGTTTCCAATGGCATCCGCTGTAAAAAGCTGAATAAAGCTCCTAGATTACTTACAATTTTCCACAGCTTTTTGTCAACTGACATTTCTTTGAAAGATATTTTTCCAGTGTTTCATGAGCAGAACAATCCGAAAACACATTAAATAACAGTACAGCCCATTGAAGAGATGCAAGTCTATCCCTCACAGCCTCGCTTTCATTCTCATTGAAAATCAAAGATCGCTCTGCCGTGAATAAGGCTAGGTGACTTCAGATGTACTCTTTTGTAATAGTTCATAGATATATATTTCTACGGCCTAAAAAACCTGTTGCACTTGCACTTGTTGCAGATTTTATTATTTAGAAAATAAGAAGTTTAGCAATAGGCCTTTATTTTGCACACTATTATTTCCACGACGCTCGTGCCATCGCGCGACTCTGTTGCTCTTTGAAGAAAGTTTGTGTTCGTCATCAACAAAGAAAGGAGGAACAGATGTCTGCAAACTGGAGTGAAGCAGAGACCAGGAGCTCCTCACCATCCGTGCTGAAGCGGAGAGATCGTTCACCAGCTTTGTGGGTATGCGCGTGTACATGTTTTCGCAGCGTACGTCATCCTGACGTCACGTGCCTTTCCGCGATATTTACGGGTTGTGTGTGAACGCACTCACAGATCCCGGCAAATCACTGGCAGTGTGAATGAACCGAAATCAAACAATCCTGGGACAAATGCCGGGTCACATTATCCGTGTATTTTCTGGAATCTCTGTGTGTGAAAGGCAGGGCCGTATTAAGAGCTCACTGGGCCCCGGGGCTATGAGTTACTGCAGGGCCCCCCACCACTTTAGGTCACCAACTACATGAGCTAAATGTTATATTATTATATGAGTCATTTTATCCATCTATGATATACGTCACAGTTAAGTTATGTTACTTTTAACACAATTTTTTTATCATATCAAAATGTATTGCCACTAAAATTTCATAATTATTGTGACCAATTTCAATATCACCAAAGTAGCTTAAGAAAATAATCTCAAGCTTACTGATGACAAGAGTCACAAATTAAAATAGAACAAAGGCACAATAAATAGACCTATGAAAAACTTAAAGCACTGAATAATATTATATTATATAAAGTAATCAAATATACAATACATGGTTTTCACTATAAATTCAACATTCATTCTTGTTAATTTTGCAAAAGTAATTCAGTCAAATGCAGTAAATTACTTTCTTTCTGATGTTTGATTAACATTATTGACACACATGGCGACAGCAGCTTTATTAGCAGCGTCTGTCACTTTGAGACCTCAGAGTCGGATTCAAGTGCGCTGTGCAAAACCGTCTCAAGTTCACCACAGTCTATGGTTCACCTTGGTCTCAAAACCAGCATTTACAAAATTAATTCTCCCGCTGCTCACTGTGGCTGAGCAGTTTGAAATAATTTGTATCCAAACCACAACGTTTAAAAACGAGTTTAAATGATAAACTTACATCATGATGGCGCAGCAAAATTTAAATATTTCTACCGGATATATTATCGCCAGTCCTTTAGGCGAATATATGTTTAATCAAACACTAAAAGCAAAATTATACATCCATCAAGTTAATATTCAAACTTACCGAAAGTTTGTGGGGTCGATGATGACGCTGTGTTTTAAGAATAGACTAGATTAGAATGAAGAGAAGTAAAGGCGATTTATTGGTTGATGTATAGCCTATTCTAATAAAGCGCAGGCAGCAATCATCTATAGGCCTACGTGCAGCAGCAGGTCGGTCGTTCACAAGTTAAATATAGAATAAATGTATTTGTCATATCAAATTAAAACCTGACGTTTCAATTTACCATGCCCTGCTCAGAGCCGTTGGCCCTGCATGCCTACGGGGGTTTGATTGACAGGTGGCCTGGCCAATCATAACGCCGAATACGCAACTTTGTCCGACAACAAAGCTGTCAGTCGGTGGACATGAACTTGAAAACGGTAATGTTTAAATTACTTAAATGACAATATTTGAAAGTTGAGACTTTGTTTCATATCAACAGTAAGCTCCTCTGAACTCTCTCTCGTAATCACTCGGTGTAACGTTAGTCTTTGCCCCGCGAAGTATTTTTCACTGCGTGAGTGCTTGAGAACATGATGTGCGTGACTCGTGAGAGCCGCCTGGCTCGTGACGTGGCCCGTCACATAGTACCTAAAAAAGGCGGGTCTTTGCGAACGTCTCTATTAATGATAATGATTCCATGATAATGCATGGAATATAAGGCAAAGTGGCACTAAATAACAGGGATAATTTGTGGGGGACGTTGCGTGGTAAGGCTTTGGTAATCAGATGGCTTGCAGTATCTGCTCTACAGCCAATCACGGGCCCCCTCCTTGCTTGGGCCCCGGGGCTTAAGCCCCGCCTAGCCCTATGGTTAATGCGGCCGTGGTGAAAGGGGCTTTACTAGGTCCCCAATCCGGCGTCAATGGGCTATATGCACGCATAAGTTCCGCATTTGACGTAAGGATGCTCGTCCATTTCCGGTTGTGTAGATTAAAGCGGAGGAAAACCGGAGAAAACGGGATTATGGCAGAGTCTTCAATATTTACTGTCCTCCCGTCTTTGAAACGAAACGTACATACGTTTAGATGTAATTTTATATATAGTTATGTTTATTTTATATAATTTTAAAAAGAAGCATAAACACAACGAGGGGTGTCTGTTTTATCTGTTTTTGTGACGACTACGTTTCATTAGTATAACCATGGAGTATAAAATTCAATATAAATTCTCGGTATTGCATTGGACTCTACGATCGGTGGAAGTTATCGAGCATCCTTAATCCTTCACCGGAAATAACGCCGTGCATAGAGCCCATAGAGTGCCGAAGTTACGACGTCACTCTGTAGGCCGAAACGTGGAAGTGAGTTAGCATTTTAGCACTACGGTTCCCTCGCTCTAAAGCCTATGGGATTTTTAAATGGGTTTTTGCTAAATCGCCTGAAATAAGGTCTGTGGTGAACAAAGCCTCTAAATATTTTCACGTTTTGATCTATGACACAGAACACACCGTTATAACCTGCTTATATGGTTTTTTAAACTTTATTGTGTCTGATTGTGTTTTTTAAAATCTTTATATAGGCTTCAAAATGTATAGCCTACATTTTGGATTAACTTGTAAAGATTAGACAAAACGTGTAAGGGTCACAACTCTTTGTTAAACACAGATCTTATTTTTTGCGATTTTCCAAAAGTCTATGGGGAAAATGCATGGTTTTCGACTGAGGGAACCCATGCGACGCTAGCTTCCGAGTTGTCCTACAAAGTGACGTCATCACTTCGGCACTTATCCCGGTATAAATCCCGGGTCGTGTTTGCGTTCACACAGAAGGCGTTCTGGCAATTTCCCGACAATTTCCCGGGATCAACGCGCTGTGTGAAAGGGGCTTAAGAAGAAGAAAACAAAGTGGGGAAATGTGGAACAAAGGAAGCAAGAACAGAAGAACTAAAATAAAACATAAAACGTTGCACCTCTCAACAAGACATGTTTTGAGGCATCCTTCATGACCAGGATGAGTAGCCTAATATCACTTGACTTTTTGTACAATATTAATACCTGGTTCCATACCTAACGCCAAAAGATCTGTTGTCAGCCCTGCGGTTTCTCAGCAGGCCAAGGAGACCATTTATATGCAAATACATCTGCCGGTTTCAATGTGTTCACCAACGTTTGATCAAGACGCATTGAGATCAGAGTGTTGAGGTCTCCAGTTGCGTCTTTTCATCTGACACTCACCTATAAATGCTCAGAACCGCCTTTCTCCATTTCTATGGTTTCTTGCGCTTCGAGCTTGCTGAGATTTATCACATTTAGCGGCATCTGAGTGCGGCTGCGGCTTTAAACGTAGACATAAATCATGTTGATGCATATGATATTTACAAGGTTTCATGAGCTTGATTAAACCCGAGGGCTCTTTAATATCTCAGTGTTTCTCATGGAGCAAATGAATTTTTGCGTATCTTATATTTTTTCAATCGACCCATGTCTGAAATCAAACATCAGATGTCTCATCAAATTATCTGATCCGAGCTGAGTTCCACATTCATCACGGCTCTGTGAAAACATACAACACCATTTCCCGGTCAGATATTTCATAATATCCGAATATTCAATAAAAAAAATATTATAATGCACAAAATGTCTGAAAAAACTTGGATGTTTAATGTTATTTATGGCAATAAGACATCAGGTTTCACAATCATGTCAGTTTTATTACAATATTAATTTTTATTTTAAGCTATGTAAATAAAATGTAAAAGTCACAGGCGATAAAAAGTCAAGAATATGATTTTAAAAGTCATAATTGTTAGATAAAATTCTAAAATATGATAGTCATAGGGCAGGCTAATTATGACTAAAATGACAAAATTATGACATACTAAGTTATCATGAGATAAAAAGCCAAAATTATAGGCTAGGATTAAAAGTCAAAATTATGACTTAAAAGTCCTAATTATGAGATTTTAAAAAAAGAATATCATCATTTTTATTTTTCATGTCTTAATTTGTAACTTTTTATGTAAAAATGTAAATAATGTAAAAATGACTTTTTATGTAAATTTTTTTATAGAAATGGGGTCCATATGAAGCAGCCTATAATGTTTTCTGTTGTACTATAAATATAATGAACATAAATAAACATCAGAGTATGTGGTAAAAAAAAACTGTCAAAAGAAGATTATTTAATATATGCACTAAATATTAAATGCATTAAAAAGTTTACACATATTTAATTTATATATATATATCATTTATTTATTAATGAAACTCAGTTCTTGAAACTTAATTATTTTAATTATTTCATTGAATCATTTTAATTAAATGTTAATTATATTCATAATAAAATATTTATCTATAAATATTTATCTATATATCTATATATATCTATGTATATCTATATATATATCTATATATCTATATATCTATCTATCTATATATATATAAGAAAGTCAGAGCTGTTTATTTATCATTCATAAGTCAAAATGTGTTTTCGGGGCACAGTCATGAATCAGGTCACATATGTTCATATGGCTAAACTAAAACTATACAAATTTTACACTAAAATATCTAAACACTAAATTAATAAATAAATAAAATATTTATATAAATATTTATATCTATATCTATATCTATATATATATATATATATATATATATATATATATATATATATAAAATTAGAAAGTCAGAGCTGTTTATTTATCATTCAAGTCAAAATGTGTTTTCGGGGCACAGTCATGAATCAGGTCACATATGTTCACATATATGGCTATAAACAAACAGATTCAGGCCGACACATATGTTGCTGTTCTCCTTGAAAACTGTACAATAGAGATTTTACAGTAAATGCTAAAAACCCAGACCACATGTCAGGGGGATATGAGATTGTGAACCCTGGGTGTCTCGCACATTTTTCAATTGAACCTGAGCATGTGTGGAATTTCAATTGGATAAAATGAATCAATTTACCGGGAGGTTTAATTTGCACATTTTGATTAGTCCCATTTCTCAAAGCTGTTCCAATGAATACAAACTGTGTCTGATATGCTAAGCAATGCCATCACCTTCGCTCATTACCATGCCAAACAGACATTAGAGGAGGGCAAGAGGATTGAACACGCAGACCTGCAGCACCTGAGGGTTTTGTTAACTCTGAGACTCTCCAAAGGCCCTTTTATACCCAAGTCACTTCACAGTCACACTGCGGACATCTTTCAATATCTTGATTTTGTGTTTGGTCTCTACTAGAACAGGTTTTCTGCTTGAAAGTTGATTATTCTCCTCATATTCTCCATTTTTTTTATTTTTTTTATTAATGCAATGTTAATAAACAAACAGAACAAGTCAAGACATACAAGCAGTAAACAATCTATCAAAACAAGGAGACATTATGATACCAAATACATTAAGAGAGAAGATATGAAAAGAAATAACATTATTTTACATTAAAATATTCTCCATTGCTGCGGCTCCTCTCTTCCCAGTCTGTCAGTAACGCTCTGTTTACTTTCTGTCTCTATGAAGCCCCTCCTTCTGAAAAGACTACTGTGCTCTGATTGGTCGGCTGGAGCAGTGTGTTGTGTCCCGCCCCTTTCCATAACCGCCAGTTTAACACACTACTAACTAACTCAACCAGGCCCCGCCCCTTTATTGTGCGCATTAATTATTATAACGAGGAATATTGTGACGTGGAAGAAATTCAAGACTACAATGGAGTCATTTCAGGGAGTTTAATGCTCAAAAAGCAACATTACACACTAAAGAACGATGAACATGGTAAAAAAGCACAATATGGACCTCTTTAATGCTGAGAACGCAATGCAAGTGATGATGCATCAATGCATAAAACTAGAAGACACTAAACTCACGTACAGCCTCAAGGCACACTAATGTACGTTTATGACTGTGCCATGTCACATTTACAGTGTTTCAGTGAAGCATTGCATTTCCAATGTGACTCAATGTCTTCCACTGTGAAATGAAATCTAAAAATGTGTCTGGAAATCCCACCGTGACTCAGTGAGGTCTCAATTCATTTGGTCTCGGTATCAAAGGCGCAGTAGCTAGATCAATGGCAGAGAATGGCTTCGGGTCTGCAGTGAACGACCCCGTAATTTAAATCAACTTAGCACCGTGACAGAGACTAGGGCCTTTAATGACTAGCCTTTGGTAACTGAATCAAATCCTTAATAGAAGCCAATCAAAGCCTGCAGCAAAACACAGGCAAGGAGCGAAATATATTATCCTCAACCACACATCGATCACGGGGAATATAGTTTGAGGGTCATGTTTAGATGTTGATGATGAGAGAGAATAGACTAATGAAGTCGTATTTTCCATTTTCTATTGCTTTGCCATGTATAAGGGAGAGCATTGTAGGAAAAAAGGAATATTGTTTTGCTATTGAATATCCCCTTACACTGCCAGTCAAAAGTTTTGGATTGGTAATGTTTTTTAAAAGAATTTTTAAATATTTAAAAGAAGATTAAAAAAAATGTAAACTAGCTGTTAGATGTGAATATCTAGTAAAGTGTAATTTATTCCAGTGAATTTTCAGCATCATTACTCCAGTCTTCAGTGTCACATGATCCTTCAGAAATCACTCTAAATTGATGATTAGATCATCAAGAAACATTTATGATTATTATCAGTGTTGAAAACAGTTATTCACATTTTTATTTCAGGATTTTTTGATGAATAGAAAGTTTAAAAGAACAGCATTATTCATTCGACTTCCTGTAGCTCATTGTTCGTTTAGTAACACAACACCGCCCTCTGCCAACCGCTCCACGATAGCCACAACCTGTCAATCACCAGCCAAGCCAAGCCCACCGGCACCTTCCATTGGAGCCACATCCTGTCAATCACCAGCTAAGCCCCGCCTAACAGCAGTTTCCACTGCAGCCATGAGCTGTCAATCACTGACCAAGCTCCTCCCTCCTTCAAATTTTGACTGTAAACATCCCGCCGAGTGCGCGCGCCATCTTGGTCGGATTCAATGAGAGGAAGCGCTTGCTAACTTCTCTCCGCGGGAGGGGAGAGAAAAGCCTGGCCGCAATCAACACGGATAAGCTAAGTTGAATGGTATGTTATGGAAAATGTGTATTTTTGCGGATTAATGTGCGTGTGAAGTCTAGTTTACGAGCAGGAGAATTAAATTTGACGCCGTTGCTAATCAACAGTTGGCTAATGCTAAATTGCTAACGATAGCTTGAACATAAACTGGCTGTGCAAGCAAGCTGATTTAAAATATAAATCCGTTGTAACTTTAAGTCGTCATAATGTGACAAAGAAAGATAATTTATAGTCATGTAACGTTATAATTTATAATTGATATAAGCATTGGTTATTTTAAAGCTAACTAGCTCAGCTTGCTAAGAAACAACTTAGCCAAACGCTTGTGTGGAAATTAACGCAATTGTTTTGCATCGTTAATAAATGCATTTTTTGTTATATTTTGCGTGCAATAAACCTTTTTAAAAACTTTGTATTGGATTATATGGCGCTTTGGAGCCGTGGACTTGTTTAATCTCGATTTCGTCATGTTTAAATGTTGGTGTAAAGGCGGGCAAAGCAGGCTAATCATGCAATACAGTCAATCTAAAGATGTGTGTGTGAATGCTTGCGTAAGATTTGACTTATGCATGCTTTAGATTAATCTACATATTCTGTGTCTCAAACCCTAGTGAGATGCTGTTAGATTACATTTGTGGCATGTTCAACTGCATGAGACTTTATTGTTGTCCTAGTTTTGAATGAATCCTCTCGTGTCTCCCCCAGGTGTAGCAGAGAGGTCTCAGAGGATTGACCAGACACCAGGGCAATGTTTTACGCCCACTTCGTCCTCAGTAAACGTGGGCCGCTGGCCAAGATCTGGCTGGCGGCCCATTGGGACAAAAAACTGACCAAAGCGCACGTCTTTGAATGCAACCTGGAAAGCAGCGTGGAGAGCATCATCTCACCAAAGGTTCGTCTTTCTGCTGCTTGTTGTCTGCTTTTGGATGGAGTGTGTGTTCATGCATATGGTAATTCAGTTTTTTCTACTCTTCTAAATAGGTGAAAATGGCTCTGCGTACATCTGGCCATCTTCTCCTGGGCGTGGTGAGGATCTACCACAGAAAAGCCAAATATCTTCTGGCTGATTGTAATGAAGCGTTTATCAAGATCAAAATGGCTTTCCGCCCAGGTATTGAATCCAAACACCCGTTATTGTGAAATCATTCGTTTTGGAGCCACCTGGGTTTGCCTGGTAATATTTACTGGAATGCATTGTGTGTTTCCAGGTGTCGTTGATCTGCCAGAAGACAACCGTGAGGCTGCGTACAACGCCATCACTTTACCAGAGGAGTTCCACGATTTCGACCAGCCTCTTCCTGATCTGGAGTAAGACTTTTTTTATTTTTATATATATATATATATATATATATTTTTTTTTATTACATTCATATTCTGTCTGTATTAATCATACTCGTATGGTAATTGTCTGTAAAAATAATTTACATGGCACCTAAATAATAAATAAATTCTAGATAGATAAAACTCGATTTACTGATTGTGGAGTGAGTTTTATAAGCACATGAAATGCTTTTTATATCCTTGCATTTTATCTCGAAACGATGTCATTTCTAATAATATGGAAATTAGTGGGAAGTTAATGCAGCTTCTTATTTACATGAGGTAAATAAAGCTGCCTATTTTTATTTTTAATTTTACGTATGATAGCCTACATATTTAAGTTGTATCATAAATTGCTGCCACTATAACGGCCCATTTCAAATGTGTACGTTTGTTCTCTCTCTCCTTTTTGTTCGCTGAGGTGGATCTATGATGAAGTGTTGTTCTTGTAAACACTCTCCAGCATGTCAGTAATAAGTGTACAGCGCTCGGAAGTGATCAAAAGGATTTAAACAGTGAATTTTGACGTGATATCTTGTAAATTCGGGCGGCAATACGTTGTCCAAAAAATGACATTTTGGATCCGGACGATAATAAAATCACAGGCTAACCCTGTAAATGTTGAATTTTCCGCCTGAATAGGGCTGTAGTCAGTGTATGGGTCAAAAACAATGCAATTTTGACCATTTTGCTTGATATAAAACTACATCGATGTCCTTGATTCCTTTTTAAAAGTAATACTTCTGTGATAATCTGCTACTACCGAATCTGTTCTCTTTGCATTTGTCATTTATAAGTTAAAAATGTGTGTTTCAGTGATATAGATGTAGCACAGCAGTTCACCCTGAACCAGAGTCGTGTTGAGGAGATCACCATGAGGGAGGAAGTCGGAAACATCAGCCTCATGACCGACAATGACTTTGGTAAAAACTCATGAGCTGTTTGTTTCTCACATCTGAACACCAGAGTCACACACACACACACATCCATCTGAACACCAAAGTCTACATATGGAGATTGCGATTAGTCGTGCAACGCTATTAGTAAGATAAGTGTTGCGGTCCATGCACTCCGTAACCTGACACTTGTGATGTAATGTCAGGTGACTTCGGCATGGATGACCGTGAGATGATGAGAGAGGAGAATGCGTTTGAGGTGGACATCATCCATGGATCCTCTGCCTCGAACCTGCTCTTGGAGGCGGAGCCGGGCCCCGCCCACCTGCCCGACAAACCCACGACCCTCGACTACGACGACTTCGGGGACAACAACCTGGAGAACAGCGACGGGGGCATTCTGAGTAAGTTCATGTGTGTCTGACCCGTGATTAGAGGTTCGGGAAACATGAGGTCATGCATGAATCGCGATCTTCTAACGCTTTGTATCCATTCACAAATTTCAAAAACTGATTTTCTAAAGCGTTACACTTTAAAATGATTTTTAAAATTATTTATTTCTTATTAATTTCTTGACGTGTGATTGACTTTGATCCTATATTTTCAAACACATTTTTCTGGGTAATAAAAGTATTTTGTTACACTTTACGGTTGTACAATTTAATTGCGAGAAATAGTAGTTCATGAAATGTGCTTACTAGTATATGGTTAGGGTTAAGGATTTCTCTAGTAATTTAGCAAACTTTACTGTAATAACTTTAGTAAGATGTAATGGTAACACTTTACAATAAGGTTCATTAGTTAACATTAGTAAATGCATTAACTAACATGAACTAACGATGAGCAATGCATTAGTTACAGTGTTTATTAATCTTTGTTAATGTTAGTTAATACAAATACAGCTGTTCATTGTGCGTTCATGTTAGTTCACAGTGCATTTACTAATGTTAACTAATACAACCTTTGATTTTTATAACGTATTAGTAAATGTTGGAATTAATATTAACTAAGATTAATAAATGCTGTAGTAGTATTGTTCATTCTTAGTTCATGTTAACTAATGTGGTTAACTAATGTTAACTAATGAACCTTATTGTAAAGTGTTACCGATGTAATATAAAGTGTCAAATATTTGTAATTTGTAATATTTGAGGTTCCCCCTCCCTCTGCGCCCTGGCTGTGATGATCACGTGATGCTGAACTCTGTTTCTGTTTATTTCAGTGGATAAGATCCTGAGCAATGACGATGGTGGCGGTATATTTGACGATCCTCCAGTTATCCCTGAAAGCGTGATGATGCCTCAAGATCACGGCGACGATGAAGACGACTTTGATAATTTTTCTCGTGAGTAGATCCTAGAATTATTCTTGGCTATTGAGTGAATCTATTCATCTTATTTCCCAACTAGCTGTTTTCTGTGCATGTGTGTGAACTATATTATAGGGTTAGTTCACCCCAAAATGTAAACTCTGTCAGTAATTAGTTGAATAAAGTCACTATTTTTGTTTATTTTCTGCACAACGCTTGATAAACTTAAGGTTGAGCCACTTGGACTATTTTAACAACATCTTTAATAACTTTCTGGGCCGGTGAGTTTCAATAACAGAAGCCTATGGAGGAGTGAGACAGCTCTCAGATTTAATTAGAAATATCTTAATTAGTGTCCCGAAGATGAACGAAAACAACATGAGGGAGAGTCATTACTGACAGTTTTCATTTTTGGGAACTAGCCCTTTAAAAAACTGTGAGACTAACTTGATGCACAGAATGGTATTTCTTGACATGTGAGTAACTTTATCCTAAATTTTCAAGCACATTTTATTCTTAAGGTTAAATGAATTACAATTAAATACTGAGAAATGAACTAATTACTTGGGGTTACCATCGGAAAACCTAACTTTTTCATATTTAAAAAATGCAAAACTTTCTCTGATACACACTCATGAGGGATTACAGGGATCATTTCTGTGATGGGAAATTTCTTGTTTTAAATGTCCAGTCAATTATTATAAATTACATGTATGAACGTAATGCCATTGCCCCTCATGACACTTGTGCATTATTTCAGCTCCTGGCGGTCCTGACAGTCCCGAGTCTGGACCAGTCGAGCCTCTTCCCAACACCACAGACCAGACCGAGCAGACCACACTGGTGCCCAACGAGGACGAAGCTTTCGCTCTTGAGCCCATCGACATTACTGGTAAAAATTAACCATAAATTCATATTTAACCCTCATCGTTCCCTCGGGTCATTTTGACCAGGAAACCATTAAAATTTTTAAGTTTGTGTTCATCGGACTTTTGTTGCACTTGAACCGCTAATACGCAAAAAATGTTTTAATGGATTTGAGGTAATTTTAAAAAGTAACTTTCTTCCCTCTCGGGTTAATTTGACCCCCTTAGGAATGAATGGGATGCGAGGAGTGCTTCGGTACACATGGAAAACATAAAAATGCTAACTTTACCAAGAAATTATTTTACAATGTCTACATGTGCATCTGAATGCATAACTGAAGAGAAAGTGACTTTAGGACCCAGCAGAACAGCTCATTTGCTCCATGTAGAGCATAATATAGAGCATATATAAGCCCATCTAATGGCTAAAGTCATGAAATATCATGGTATTAAAAATGTTCCACTCGAGGTCGGACAAGAAACCCAATGTAAGATGCTTTGAGCTGATTTAAAAGGTTTTTTTTTTTAAGTGAAATTAAGTATAATTTTTAGGACTTTGGGTCATTTTGACCCGCGAGCGAAGGATGATGCTACATATTAAATTTTGTGCCTGAATATCACTTAATACAACACTTGTGGTGTGTCCTCAGTGAAGGAAACCAAGGCTAAGAGAAAGAGGAAGCTCATCGTCGACAGCCTGAAGGAGCTGGACAGCAAGACCATCCGGGCCCAGCTGAGCGATTACTCCGATATCGTCACCACGCTGGATTTGGCTCCTCCCACTAAGAAGCTGATGATGTGGAAGGAGACTGGAGGCGTAGAGAAGCTCTTCTCATTGCCGGCTCAACCTCTCTGGAACGGGCGTCTGCTGAAGGTGATGGGTTGATCCTGCATCTCTTTTAAAGGGATAGTTCGCCCAAAAATGAAAATTAGCCCATGATTTACTCGCCCTGAAGCCATCCTAGGTGTATAAGACATTCTTCTTTCAGACCAATATAATCAGAGTTAGCCTATAATAAAAAATGTCCTCCTGGCTCTTTAAAGCTTTATAATGGGAGTGAATGGCTGTTTGTGTTCTAAAGTCCATAAAAGTGCATCTGTCCATCAATCTTTTATGATTGATGGATGTGCTTTTTTATGATACAGATGCGCTTTTGTGATGGACAGATGCACTTTTATGATGGATAGATGTGCTTTTATGATGGATAGATGCACTTTTATGATGGACAGATGCATTTTCATCATGGATAGATGCACTTTTATGATGGACGGATGCACTTTTATGATGGACAGATGCACTTTTATGATGGACAGATGCACTTTTATGATGGATAGATGCACTTTTATGATGGACGGATGCGCTTTTATGATGGATAGATGCACTTTTATGATGGACAGATGCGCTTTTGTGATGAATAGATGTGCTTTTATGATGGATGGATGCGCTATTATGATGGATAGATGCGCTTTTGTGATGGATAGATGCGCTTATGATGGACAGATGCTTTTATGATGGACAGATGCGCTTTTGTGATGAATAGATGCGCTTTTATGATGGATAGATGTGCTATTATGATGGATAGATGCACTTATGATGGACAGATGCAATTTTATGAAGGAAAGATGCGCTTTTATGATGGATAGATTCGCTTTTTTGATGGATAGATGCACTTTTATAATGGACAGATGCAATTTTATGATGGATAGATGCACTTATGATAGACGGATGCAGTTTTATGATGGATAGATGCACTTTTATGATGGACAGATGCACTTTTATGATGGACAGATGTGCTTTTATGATGGACAGATGCACTTTTATGATGGACAGATGCGCTTTTATGATGGATAGATGTGCTATTATGATGGATAGATGCACTTATGATGGACAGATGCGCTTTTATGATGGAAAGATGCGCTTTTATGATGGATAGATTCGCTTTTATGATGGATAGATGCACTTTTATAATGGACAGATGCAATTTTATGATGGATAGATGCACTTATGATAGACGGATGCAGTTTTATGATGGATAGATGCACTTTTATGATGGACAGATGCACTTTTATGATGGATAGATGCACTTTTATGATGGATAGATGCGCTTTTATGATGGATAGATGTACTTTTATGATGGATAGATCCGCTTTTATGATGGAAAGATGCAATATTCATCTAAAAGAAGAATGGCATATACACCTAGGGTGACTTGATGGTGAATAAATCATGGGCTAGTTTTAATTTTTAGGTGAACTATCCCTTTAACATCAGTGTGTTAAAGCCCAGGGCTGAAATCACAGTAAATGTTTGTGTGTGTTGCAGATGTTCACTCGCTGCTTGACTCCACTGGTGCCTGATGAGCTGAGGAAGAGGAGGAAGGGAGGAGAAGCTGATAGTCTCGAGGACTTCCTGAAGGAGCTGGAGAACCCAGAAGTGCCCAGAGAGGAGCCGCTGGGTCACAGGAGTGACGTGATTGGTAAGCTTTTGCGTCGCTACACAAGCTTAAACGTGCTGTGTAGTATATTTAGGAGGATCTGTTGACAGAAATGCATTATCAGTAGTGATGATCAGTTGGGATCATTTTACTGACTCTTGTTCGATCTCATTCATTAAAGTCAATTTGTGAATTTTGGGAGGTTATAAATGTTATACTTTTAACAGCCAAATTCCCCGAAAACATCCACCTATGTAATCTTGATCATATTCTGAATTAAGAAATCATTAAAATGCAATCAAAGTAATTGCTTTATCTTCAGAGTCTTTCGTTCATTTGTCACGTGACAGACGCAATGAACTGAATGAGCCTCCACTAAATATCATATACATAACTATGTTTTGAGTGGTTGCATAAGGACTTTACATAATGAACCGTTATGGTTTTATTACCTCAGAATGAGCCATTTCTATCTAAAAACCGAACGGACAAACTTTGATGGACAGCCTTGAACAGATAAACGTGTTTCATCACTGTTCGTTAACTATGTTAATGCTATGCTAATCAGTTTGAATAAGGAAAGCGATATCTTTGTCGTAGTATCCTTTCAGTGGTTAAAGTTACAGCAGTCATTGCATGTATTTTTGTTCTATTATTATCTATTTACCTTTTTTAGAATTTGAAAGATAATAAAGATTTGTCAGATAAGTGAGATCTCTGTAGTCCTTGAAAACCAAAAAAGTAGTATTACATTTTACAGTGCATGTAGGAACCCTGTATTTAGGGGTTCGGTAGCATCTACAAGATTGAAAACCCCAGGCTTTCTCACATGTTGTAGTCATTTAAAAAACATTTTTGTGCCCTACAGATCAGACCATCATGGAGGAGCACAGTTTGCTTCAGGCGTCCTCTATGGAGGGCAGCAGAACCGCTCTTGACGAGTCCATGATGCCTCCTCCATCTCGCCAGCGGGGAATCAAGCGCAAGTCGCTCGAGAAAGAAGCAGCGTTGCCTGTAAGTGACGTTAAATCAACCAGATAATTAGGGATGCGCCGATCTGGTGCTGAGCGGTATTGCCGGTTCATACCGAATACCCGTGTTTATTTTTGTGATAAAATGAGTTTTTAATATGGCGCTTTAACAACATTTGGAACGCGGCGTGACACTGTTTCTTGAGAGTTGTACTGGTGATGTGTGTTACTAAGCCTGACGATGAAGATGGTTTAAGATGGTTAAACTATAATTGATAGCTGTCAAATTACATTACAGTGTGTCTTATACATTGGTTCACAATATCAACACTGGCTGCCACAAATAGATTTTCCAAAAGGCTTTGACATCGTTGAATAAACATGAACACTGGGCGTTTCAAAGTCAAACCACGGCGCAGGTGTTTTTCTATGAGGGAACTGACTGTCTTCAGAAAAGTTTCAATGTTATTTTCATTCAATCTTTCCTGATAAAGCGACGTTTATGAGCGGAATCTGCTTTGTGTTCAGCCGTTACCGTGGAAACTGCTTTGTGTTCAGCCGTTACCGTGGAAACTGCTTTGTGTTCAGCCGTTACCGTGGAAACTGCTTGCCCTTTAGTGGAAACTGCTATGTGTTCACCCGTAACCGTGGAGACCGCTGTTTCTGCCGCTCCTAAAGTGCCCTCTTGCTGGCTGTAAACCGCATCATTTTGTGGTCCATTAGCTTGCTTTGTGGTTAGCTAGTCTATGATTATAATTTAGCAATAGATAACATCATACTGCAAATTGTAAAACATACATTTTCAATATAACAGGCCAAGAAGAGATGATTGAAGCGTGTTTTGTCCATTTTTATTTTATTTTTTAAATATTAATTTATCGGCCATTATAACTGCCGATAGCGATATTATGGAAAATGCCTAATATCGGCTGATAATATCGGTCTGGCTCTAGAGGAAAGCACCACATCTCAAACGCATTAAACAGCGCATGTATTTATCTGTCAGTCTGCAGCAGTATCCTTTTAGAGCATCTGACAGGACAAGCTGCTCTAAACTTGTTAACTATATCTTACCAGTCATTTTGAAGCCCTTAATATAAGCTTGTGTCATGTTTAGGACAAATTGTACACTGCAGCAGCTCACACTGCGACCTCCGCTATTTTTCAGATGTGCTCATATCAAACTACTGTATCGATATATATATATATAAATTTTGAAATGCCATTTGGAATTTTCTTCTAAAATTATCATTTTTATCAAGCTTGTATATTTAAGTTCAGTAATTTCACTTAAATGGCAATGAAGATTACCTATTAATGGGCTTTATGCCCAGCTGCACTACTTCCTGAACTTCAGCCAGCTTCTTGTTTCCTGTCTGCCATTATTGGCCAAATTGATTAATTCAGGTGTGTCTGATTATTGTTGCCATGACAACTGAGGTCAGGCACACCTGGATTAATCAATTTGGCCAATAACTGCATACAGGAAACAAGTAGCTGGCTGAAGTTCAGGAAGTAGTGCAGCTGGGCATAAAGCCCATTGTCATTTAAGTGAAATTACTGAATTAAATACACAAGCTCAATAAAAATGGTCATTCTAGAACAAAATTTCAAATGACACTTAGAGGCTTTTGCATCTGAACTCTTCATATATATATTCGTTTCACAAAAATATATCGTACAAACTTGATATACTGCCCAGCCCTACCATGAAGTGTAAAAAAAAAAGTAATTTTTTCCCCGAATTGACCAAAGCGCTCCAGAGGGATAGTAAATGTTCTGTGCACAATTGTCTTTCCAGCAAATGGCAGTGTTGGATCAGACGCTTCAGCCCGTGGATCAGTCGGTCCTTTCCCATGAGCTCGAGATGCCCCAAGTGGATCTTCCTCCTGAGGACATCACAAACCTCTCTACACTGGTGCCAGAACTGGACCTGCTCGACGACAAGGGCAAGGAGAAGGACAAGGACGACAGCGACGAAGAGGTGAAATCTCTCAAAACACTTCACGATTCTGAATAGACGACTAAACCAAATATCATGAAGTTTACTAGAGGTTCTGACAAAATGTTAATGTAGTCGATTTAAGAAATAATATTTTCATGATTCACTAACTTGCTCATGTGCAGTGTTGGGTAAGTTACTCTAAAAAAGTAATTAATTACTAGTTACTAATTACCTCTTCAACAGTGTAATTAGATTACTGTACTAATTACTCTCTCTGAAAAGTGTTTAATTACTTTTAATTACTAATTACTTTCAAAAATCTCAACCAGCTGAATAATACAAGGATAGACATGAATCTGTTTTAATTCTTTCAAATAAATACTATAAAATTGCATTAATTATCCTTAAACTGACCAAGGTGGAGAAGGTTACATTATAAAAACATACTTTTTAGCATCAGACAATACATTTTGATGTTAAACCCACGATTTTTTTGTGTCTGATCTCATGATATTTCACACTTTTTTCATACATATTTTACAATGAATTTGTACGAGTGCGGTCGTACGATTTAGACGCCTCATAAAATGCATACGAATCGCTGTGAGATCGGATTGATCTATACACAGTATTTACCTCAATTACATCAGAAGTAACTGTAATTAAATTACAGATAAATGAAGAGTAATCCCTTACTTTACATTTTCAAGGGAAAAGTAATTAAATTACAGTAACTAATTACTTAGTAATTAGTTACACCCAACACTGCTCATGAGGACTTCACTTGGTTCATTACAAGATGAATCAACATTTTTGAACGAATCTCTTGAATGAATGATTGAATGACAAGTACATTTTGAGACACTTTGTCGCAACGATGTAACATACAATCTTCATCTGAAGCAAAGATTATTTACTTTATTTGAACCGCTTCAGTGATGCAGTGTGTTTGAAAATGATCCCGTGTGTTTGCAAAGCAAATCGTTCACTGTGTCATTTCAGAATAAGCTCACGTGTGTTTGAATCGCGATCTTCTAACGATGCAGCTCCAATATTGGTGTTACTGATAATTGTTGGATTTGTTTTGAACATCAGGGCGAGGAGGGACAAGGAGACCAGGACCAAGAGGAGAGGCGGTGGAACAAGAGGACTCAGCAGATGCTGCACGGCCTTCAGGTTTGTGTTTGGACGATATACAGTCGAGCCAAAAATTATTCACACACCAGATATCATTTTTTTTACTAGTGTGATCAGGACTCTATAGTTAATTTCTGTAAGTGAGGAGAGCAAAATAAAGTAAACTCGTATATTACACCCAAATATTCTTCATACAGTGACTACCAATGACATTATTCAACATGAAGCATTGCTTGGTCACTGGTTGAGCTAAACTGCTATTATCTAATTGTGTGGTTAAATTTAACAGATATTCAACATAATTCATATGTGAGAGTCCAACAGAAGGACGGACAAAACCAGTCAAATATCCACTGATCTGAGAACTCTGCTCATATTTTATTACTATTTACTAAACTATAGCGAATAAACTGTGATAATGTGAGATAATGCTAGAGGTGTCTGAATAACTATTAATTAGGGCCGCCCCCTAATATTAACCGTTAGTCGATCACATTTTTATTAGTCGACAAAACCCTGCGAAATCACACAGACGTTATCGGCAGGAAATCCAAACATTTTCTTATCATTTATCAACATCAGATATGGCTAATCACTTGAAACATGCAAGTAGCAGCAACTGTACATGTCGCTCACTCTAATGTTAACCTAGATAGTAGGGCTGGGTATTGACAAATTTCACAATTCGATTCGATTTCGATTCACAAGCTTGCAATTCGATTTCGATTCAATATTGATTATTTTGGATATCAGTTACAATAACTGGCAAATTTCCTCAAGGGAATCAAATCTCTTAACTAATGCTGTAAACTACGGGAGTCTAGTTGTAGCCTACTAGGCTTTATATGAAATTAATAATGAACTGTTTTGTAGCTATTCAAACACTTAAATTACACTTTTATTTATTTTTATAATAAGAAGATTGTATGAAATATAAACATTTAAATGGTGGCTGTCATAAAAACTCAAATATGCATTAAATATTGAAGAACATTAAGATTATAATGCATATGTAATATGGTGTATATATTTAGCAAAATGCTCCTCTCTAGAGTTATTTTTTCTAGCTGACTAACGAGTTTATGTGGGTTTTCTGAGGTAAATATGACGATGACATTGATTACAAGCTGTTTAACTGACGTCTTTCTACGGTTGAAACGCTGATTGAGCGAATCAATGTGACATGATACGGATTTGGATAAGTTGTCCTCTATCTTTAACACACTTTCAGATGCTCATTCATGTTTATTTGGCGCTGTGACTGGTATTATTAAGCCGGAAGAGAGATCAGCGCTGCTGCTTCTCCAGAGCGATCTCACGCCACAGCGACAAAACACTATTTATGTTTTTGAATTTCTAAAGAAAATGGACGTAATTTGAAAATTTAGACTTTTTCATGTCAATAGTAACAAAGGATTTTTTTTTTTTTTTGGGTTCAAATGAATCAGGATGACAGGATGATTCTTGAGATATAAGAATCGATATCGGTTTGTAAAAATGAGAATCGATTAATATTGAGAAATAGATATTTATTACCTAGCCCTACTAGATAGACATTATTATGCTATTATAAGGCACATAGCAGCAACCCAGGTTTTGAAAGTACATATGAGATGCAGAATGTTTTCTCAGTCTCTGTTGTGTTTGACAGCGTGTGGTGGCTAAAACCGGAGCCGAGTCCATCAGCCTCCTGGATCTGTGCAGAAACAACAACAAGAAGCAGGCGGCGGCCAAGTTCTACAGCTTCCTGGTGCTGAAGAAGCAGCAGGCCATCGAGCTGACGCAGGCCGAGCCCTACAGCGACATCGTGGCCACGCCCGGCCCGCGCTTCCACATTGTATAGACGCCGACTCCGTTCTGTTTTTAGTAGTTGTATTTAACAGGTTTGTTTTGCTACTGTTGCTTTTTGTATCTGTTTTTGTTATTCGGGGCCAATTTAAAGATTGTCAAGTTTCAAGTCAAACCCATGGAAGATCATGAAAACATTGTATCCACAAAGTATAAGTTGTTAAATGCTTAGTACACGTTGGACCTCTATATTGACGAGACCGTCGGGATCTTTCGGATTCACTACTTGTTTGGTTTTCTTCCCTCCTCATTGTTCTGTTTTTATTTTCCTTCATAAGCTTTATCCCTTTGAGTTTTACATTTGTAGTACGTTAGTTATGTGTACATTTTTAACTTTTTAATAATGTCACCGTTGAGAGACAAAGGTTTATTTTTGGAAACCCATTTGGATTTAATTACACAATAGTTCAATGTTTTGTATCTCTCTTTTAATGGCAATTATGATTATTAAAGGTTTCTTAAACTAAATAAAATTGGAATTTTTATGCACTTGATTAAATTTTGATATGGATTGAAAGTCAGTTATGTTCCTCTCATTTTACCTGGTTATTTAGTGTGTGTGTGTGTGTGTATAATGTAAATTATTTATGAATCTAGAAAACCTAATAGGAGACACTAAGCAAGGTAATGTTCTGCTAAAATAATTATTTGACCAGGCTTTTACAAGCATACAAACCCACGAAACATTTTAATTGTAATGAAGATGACTGCAGTAATAAGTTATGACGACATTATAACATACTACCGTTTCAAACGTTTACCGTTCAATAATGCAATGTTTCACATGCTAATAATAATATGCTGCCATTGCGTGGTCAGTCAACTTTTGCGTGAGTTGCTTAATTATTACGTGATTAATATACAAAATACAACATTTTGCTTTTAAATTTAGGATGGAGAAAGCATATTAGCCCGCCAAATCGCGACTTTTATTTTGAAATTGAACCATCACTGAACGTACTTAAGTTGGACTATGTCGCTATTTCCTTCTGGAAACAAACTTCGTTGCTTTATTTTTTCTGTTATCTCAGAAAAGCTGATTTGAAACAATCTGTATTTTAAAAAGCGCTATATAAATAAAGGCGACTTGAACTGCGGCTCTTATTTTGAAGAGTCTTCGCGCCGGAAGTGGTCGCATTGTTCCGGAAGAACCTTCTTCCATGTGCTTCGACCCGATTCCGCTCTTCTTCCGACAATGGCGACCCGTAAAGAACCCGCAGCTTCGGCTTCCAGTCCTCTGGATTCCCCGGTGAAGCAGATCCAGATCGACGGGCTGGTGAGTGATCATTATGTATGCTATTATGATGTTTGTGTGTTGTTCGGGCTGAAGGGTGGCAGGGGGAGCTCAGCGTTCATCGTTTACTCGAACAGCAATGAAACACTGGGGAAAATCAACACAGTAATGCTGTTAACTCACTAGTTTTGTGGACATGTACTATAGTACTACCAGGGTTTCAACATGGCATTAATGTATAGTGGTTGTAGATGGCTATCATCTGCTATAACGATAAACCATGGTAGTTTGAGATATAACGTTACCCAGCTTCTAAAGTGAACATGGTTTCTGGCCTTACTAAAAATACAATGAGAACTTTACAATAAATTAATTTAAGTAAATAATATCCCAAATACAGCATTTTTGCTTTTAAATTTAGGTTGAAATAACTGAGAATCGCATATTTAACCCGCCAAATCGCGACTCTTATTTTGAAATTAACCATCAGTGAAGTATATTTTAAAGTGTACAGCGTATCTTATACTGTACATTTTGATATTGTTGTTTTTGTGAATGATGATTGCTACCGATCAAACGTTTAGGGTCTGTAAGCTATATATATATATATATATATATATATATATATATATATGCGCAGTAAGAATTATGAAATGTATGTTAGTTGCTGTCTAAAAGTCGTTTTCTATGTGAATATATGGTAAAGTGTCATTTATTCCTGTGATCAATGATCAATTTTCAGCATCATTACTCCAGTCTTCAGTGTCGCATGATGATTTGATGCTCAAGACACATTTATGATTATCAGTGTTGAAAACAGCTTCACAATTAGGTAGAAACTGTCATACATTTTATTTTACAGGATTCTTTGAATAGAGAGTTCAAAATAACATTTATTTGAGATAGAAATGATTTGTGACTATAATTGGGTAAATGTCATATCATTAGCTCTGTAAACGCAACTTGTGCCAAGACTTTTTTTTTTGCTTATTGTATTTTTGCAGCTTCTTTCATCTGTTACGTGTCTGTTTTTTATGTGTTATTTTCCAACTCATTCTGCTAGCGTTTCTTCACACAAACCGGCGATTCCCGTCAGATAACGGCTGAAGTTCGAGTACAGAGATTGTAGTTTGGCTTTTGGACTAAACCCTCCAATTAACGTCACAGTAATGCGCCTGGATGGAAGTGTTTGTGTGTGTGTGTGTGTGTTTATGGATGCACTATACATCCCTGCCAAAAGAGGGCGATGTTGTCTCAAGAAAACACTCTGTGATTATCCGCTATGTTTCGGACTCTGGTTGACCTTCATTCTTTCCAATTAGCATTATTTTCACCCATCCTTAAAGTTGCAGTTGTGTTTGTGTTTTCGTCTGTGAGCACAGGAGAAGATGTTGGGCGGACGGATAGATCTGCTCTTTTACATATAATGAGAGTAGATGATTTACAACTGCTCAGTTCTCCAAAAAAAAGGCTGTGTATTTGATCTTTTTTTTTTTTTTTTTTTTTTTGCAGTATTTTGCCTTTGGTTGGTTAGCAGACTGAAACTCATTATCCAAATTGCTATTTTTTTAATCTCATCCAGAGTTCTCAAATCTCGTTTACGCTTGTTAAATGATAATAAAAATAAGCATTGACTTTAGATGTGTCATTGATTGACAGCCTGTGTTATTGGCTCTCGTGTGTCACATGACTGATTGAAGTTTGAACACAAATGAGGTTTGCTGTGACGGATGATCGTCTGTAATTAATGTCAGGGAATTTTGATAGTACTAATTCATTTTCTTCCTCTCCATCAATATTGATGACAATTTTAATTTTGAGTGAACTTTTAATTTAATGTTTGTGCTAAGAATTGTGGTCATGCCTGTATCCAATATTTATCCAATTTTGACAACGTTATATTCACATTTTGGGAACAATATATACAATTCTGTTAATTTAAGGTTAGGAAATTCTACTCGTGTATATATATACATATATATATTTTTTTAAACAAAAATATATTAACTAATTAATAACAAAAAACGAACAACAAATTAATTGACTGTAATGTTAATGTTGACAATTTTCAAATTAGCCTAAATATTTGACTTCATTTAGTTTTTTACCATATTGGAATCGATAAGAATGGGAATCGAAGTCGAAACTGGAATTGCTAAAATTCGAACGATACCCAACACTAATAAGGGGGCGGGGCTTCAGACTCTGTAGAGCATTTGATTGGACAGAAAATCTTTCTCTTTTTTTTTTCGGTTGATGATCTTTTTTTTATTATTATTTTTAATTTTTTTTTCAAAAATTGCTTTACAATAGTGCAAACATGCGCCTCTTAAACATCTGGATCATTTCAACAATGTATATATTGATCAAGTAGAATCATTCTTGCATAAACAGAATAAAGAAAGAAAGAAGAGTGAAAAAAGAAACAAACAAAATAAATAAAATAAAACAAACAGCAAACAGGTAGGCTACTAATCATCTTGGTACATGAAAGATCTCATCATATTTCTTCAGAAAAGAAAAACATTTTCTATTATCAATTTTCCTAAGAGATTTGATTAAATAATTTACTTCACATAAAAACTCATAATTTTCATAAGAAATCTTTGCTTGTGAAAGTAAAATTTTTGGACGGGAAATCTGATGAGACGCTGAAGTGCGGAGTGATGTCATCAGAATAATTAATCATCATGGCGGAAGTGGAAGACTAGGTTTTGAACGCTTATATTTTCTAAATGCGAATGTCATTGTTTTTGGAGCGCACTAGCGTTTCGATAACATTAAAGCTAACATATTCGATTTTGATTTGATGTGGACTTTAAAGTTGAGCTGTTTCTGAGGCCTCAGGTTAGAGATTCCTCGTCCAGATCTGAAGTACGAGTTACGACACTGTCAGAAGCTGTTCGTTTAGCGCGCGATTGTTCGAGAACTGTTTTATGAAGATGCATCATGGGCCTCGGCGTAGCGGAGCGGGCTAGTCGTCAGTGTCCGTCCTCCGCTGTCTGACACGGACAGCCGTTCACGTCAGGTGATCCGCGGGGAGTGTGTTAGCGCATTTACCTGCTAGCTTCAGGCGTGTGTTAGCGTCGTCTCAAAGCGAGAGAGAGTGCTAGTCATCATCGCACAACCAAAGCTCAGATCAGAAATAGAACTGGCAATTCTCCCGAGTTCAGGGATCAGAAGATGAAGTGTTGCTCTGATGGGAGTGTGTGTCGTCTGCAACGCATGTCTTCATTTAGTATTCTGGGATTGTCTTCTAGCTGGTTGAGGAGAACGAGTGTGTGTGTGTGTGTGTGTGTTTGAACCGGTGTTAAAACCCCAGACCCTTCGGCTCGACTGGCGGATTGATGGGGTTCATGGGAGTCAATGAGCCAATCAGATAAGATATATTATATTATAATAGCCAATATTATTTTATTATTAAATATTTATTTACAGCAACATAAACTACATTTACAACTTTCTTTCCTCACTGACACACATAATGAAGGCATCATATTATTAGAATATCGTGCAAATGTTCATTTATTTCAGTAATTCAACTTAAAATGTGAAACTAATATATTATATAGACTCATTACATGCAAAGTGAGATATTTCAAGCCTTTATTTGTTATAATAGTTTACAGATATGAAAACCCCAAATTCAATATTAGAATATTGTGAAAAGGTTTTCATATTTGTAAACTATTATTATTGTGCCCACTTAGGTATATCATGTAAACACAAACTTTTATTTTGGATGCGATTAATCGTGATTAATTGTTTGACGGCCTTAGTAGTGACTATTAATTATGCATAATTACCTGTTACTATCCCTCAACAACTCTAATCCTCCCCTAACCCTATAGTAGTAAGTACATGTTTTAGTTAATTAATATTACTCGGTACTTAAATATATGATCACACTGTAACAATGACACCTTAAAATAAAGTGTAACCCAGGTGTCATTGTTAGGGTGATTTTATATATTTAATACTGAATAATATTAAGCAACTCCATGCACTTATTATAGGGTATAGGATTAGTGTTTGGTTGAGGGTTAGTTGCATGCAATTATGCATACTTTATTGCAACAAGGACACACTCTCAGAAAAATAGGTACAAAAGCTGTCACTGGGGCTGTACCTTTTCAAAAGGTGAACTTTTGTACCCAAAGGCTGCATATTGGTACCTTAGTGGTACACATTAGCACCTAAAATGTACATATTAGTACCTAAAATGTACTTAACACCTAAAATGTACATATTAACACTTAAAATGTTTATATTAGGACCTAAAATGGACATATTAGCTCCTGAAATTGACATATTACCACCTAAAATGGACATATAAACACTTAAAATGGACATATTAGCTCCTGAAATGGACAAACACTTAAAATGGACATATAAACACTTAAAATGGACATATTAGCTCCTGAAATTGACATATTACCACCTAAAATGGACATAAACACTTAAAATGGACATATTAGGACCTAAAATGGACATATTGGCTCCTGAAATTGACATATTACCACCTAAAATTGACATATAAACACTTAAAATGGACATATTAGCTCCTGAAATGGACATATAGACACTTAAAATGGACATATAAACACTTAAAATGGACATATTAGCTCCTGAAATTGACATATTAAAATGGACATATAAACACTTAAAATGGACATATTAGGACCTAAAATGGACATATTGGCTCCTGAAATTGACATATTACCACCTAAAATGGACATATAAACACTTAAAATGGACATATTGGCTCCTGAAATTGACATATTACCACCTAAAATGGACAAACACTTAAAATGGACATATTAGGACCTAAAATGGACATATTGGCTCCTGAAATTGACATATTACCACCTAAAATTGACATATAAACACTTAAAATGGACATATTAGCTCCTGAAATGGACATATAGACACTTAAAATGGACATATAAACACTTAAAATGGACATATTAGCTCCTGAAATTGACATATTACCACCTAAAATGGACATATAAACACTTAAAATGGACATATTAGGACCTAAAATGGACATATTGGCTCCTGAAATTGACATATTACCACCTAAAATGGACATATAAACACTTAAAATGGACATATTGGCTCCTGAAATTGACATATTACCACCTAAAATGGACATATAAACACTTAAAATGGACATATTAGCTCCTGAAATGGACAAACACTTAAAATGGACATATTAGCTCCTGAAATTGACATATTACCACCTAAAATGGACATATAAACACTTAAAATGGACATATTAGGACCTAAAATGGACATATTGGCTCCTGAAATTGACATATTACCTACCACCTAAAATTGACATATAAACACTTAAAATGTACATATTAGCTCCTGAAATGGACATAAACACTTAAAATGGACATATAAACACTTAAAATGGACATATTAGCTCCTGAAATTGACATATAAACACTTAAAATGGACATATTAGGACCTAAAATGGACCTATTGGCTCCTGAAATTGACATATTACCACCTAAAATTGACAAACACTTAAAATGGACATTAGCTCCTGAAATGGACATATAAACACTTAAAATGGACATATTAGGACCTAAAATGGACATATTAGCTCCAGAAATGTACATATTAGCAAATAAAATGTACATATTAACACTTAAAATGTACATATTAGGACCTAAAATTGACATATTAGCTCCTGAAATGGACATATTAGCAAATAAAATGTACTTATTAGGACCTAAAATGGACAAAAGTTTGCTTTTTGAAAAGGTACAGCCGCAGTGACAGCTTTTGTACCTTTTTTTCTGAGAGTGCACTGTAAAATGGTGTTACCAACATTTTTATATGACTTGTGTGTTTGCTTGGTTTATTGTATTTATATGATATTTTTGTATAAATTGAATTTTTTTCCATGATGCTGACATGGCGTTAAATAACTCGAGATAAAGTAAGCGTTTGGTGTGTGTGTCGTCCGCTGTCGCGACTGCATTGCCCATCCGCGCATCTCTCGACTCGTTTGACGACGCAGGTGTGTGTGTGTGTGTGTGTGTGTTCCCTCATGAATGATGTAAGCCGGGAACGGTTTCTTCAGTTCCTCCAGAGGACGACTCCTCTTGAAATGATCCGATTGGCAGGTTCAGCTCAGAGAATATTGACTTTACTCTGTTTTTTCTTCTGTCTGACCTTAAAGCCTGCTACAAACCCTCAAAGCAGCAGCCATAATCTCTGGAAACAGCACATGGAGTCTGCCACGCGTGTGGAAATCAGCTGTGTGTGTGTGTGTGTGTGTGTGTGTGTGCAGTTTTAAAGGTTGTAACTTTGTTTACAGGGAGTCCATCTATAATTAATTCAACTCCACAGTGAAAAGCTTCATATATCTTTACAGCTGGGATGTGGTGAGCTCTGTCGGGTCATTTGGGCTTGACATGTTACTCGCACCCGGAGAGTTGTGTGTAAGATTGCCTCCAGCTCAGTGTTTTATGAATGTTGTGGTAAATGATGGTGGACTTGATCCATGTGGCTTCGGGATGCCGATGGGATTTTGTTCACGTAATGATTTCGGTGGCTTAGCGGTTCCTTTAATGGCTTGAAATAATTGATCTGAAGGTTCTCTGGAATACTCGACTCTGATTGGTTAATCCCAGCGGTCTGAAAAATAAAATATAAGTGTTAATGGAAGTGAATAGGGCTGTCAAAAAATGCGTTACATTTTATTTTAAGTTGATGTAGTGACATTGTACATAAGTCATTAACTTGAGGGCGGTATAACGATTAATCGCAACTAATCGTTCGCAGAACAAAAGTTTTTGTTTACATCATATGTGTGTGTACTGTGTAAAATAATAAATATTTACATGTTTATATACATTTAAAATATTTATACATGTATAACATGTAAAATATATACATTTTAATTTAAATTATAATTTATATATTGTAAATGCTCAATATATAAAATAGATTTTTTTTTAAATTATACATCCATTTTTATGATGTGTGTGTGTGTGTGTATATATATATATATATATATGTGTATATATATATATATATATATCTTGACCAGGACCACACCCCTAAATGCATTGAAGCAGCTGCCATGTGATTGGTTGGTTAGATAATTGCATTAATGAGAAATTGAACAGGTGTTCTTAATAATCCTAAATAAATAAATAAAATATTTCTTTAAATTTAAATATATATTTAAATGTAATTTGTTTAATATTTAAATTTACTAAATATTGATTAAAGTAAATATAAAATCTATGTTTATATATATACACGCACACATTATATTTTATGTTTAATTTAATTAATAATTTATTTTATTCATGAATATAAAGTGTGTATGTATATAGATACATTTAATATCAGCCACCCTGATCTCTAAGATATCAAAAAAGCAATATTGGTCAAACTAATTGTACCTAATTTTCCATGCATGTACATTAATGAAATTGTAACTTAAGAACAATTATTTAAAAAGTGAATTTTCATTTCATTTAAATAAGATGCGATTGATTTGATTTATATTTGCTTATGGCGCCCTCTTGTGGACACAGGAGACAATACAGTACTTTATTCCTGTTACAGTTTTGCCTTTAGAATTTTAATTTTGCTCATATTTAAGAAATAGATTGAAGTTCAGCTTCGACAGCCCTCGACCCGAACGGCATGATTCGCAGAACCCAACAGGAGTGAATGATTCGCGGCTTGCTGTTCTTATCAGCTGAACATGTGACTTCCGACGCGTCGGCTTTAAATGCTTCACCTCGCTGTGTAATTACAGATGGACTAGTGCACTTCTCCTCCTGATATTGGGGATATGAAATGATGTGTCCCTTTTGAGAAACGCCAATGTATCCCATCATGCCTTGGGGCGAGTGAGCTAGCGCTCTCGAGGGGGTTGAAGATGTTCTGTCTTCTGTAGAGCGCAGTAAACCCGGCGGATTGGTATTCAGAGAGGCTTTACAGACGGCGTAATTAGACAGTGAGTGTATTTGTTCTTCCATTAACCCCGGGTCTTTCTCCATGCGCTCGGCTCTGAGTGGACCAAACTACCGTGAGGATGGAGCAGCAATCTCGCTTGGAGATTGATATCCAATCTGCAGATTGAAGCTTGCAGTGAACATAAGCCTGGTGTTAACGTCAATGTCACGCATCACATGATCCCTGTTTTACTACATCTCGATTACACACAATATGCAAAGATATGAATATTGTTGTGTTTTTAGAAACATGTCTGATTGGGAAAGTCAATCGTGCACGGGTCATTTTCAGACCAATGGCAGGAAAACATCCAAAATACACTTTTTAAAGGAGTAGTTCACTTAAAAAAAAAATTCTGATTTACTCACCCCCGTGTCATCCAAGATGTCCACGTCTTTCTTTCCTCAGTCGAAAAGAAATGAAGGTTTTTGATGAAAACATTCCAGGATTTTCTCCATATAATGGACTTCAATGGGGACCAAACGGTTCAAGGTCCAAATGAGAGTTTCAGTGCAGCTTTAAACGACACCAGACGATGAATAAGGGTCTTATCTAGAACCCTCGAGTCATGACTCGAAAAAAGATTCGTTCATTTTGATGAACGAGTTCGAACAGGAGAGTCACGAACAGAGCAAGACGAGTGTTTGAGCTTATAAAACTTAAACTTTGTTATTTATTTATTAAATGAGTGATCGTTTCGCTTGATAAGACCCTTATTCATCGTCTGGTGTCGTTTAAAGCCCTTTGAAGCTGCACTGAAACTCTCATTTGGACCTTGAACCGTTTGGACCCCATTGAAGTCCATTATATGAATGTTTTCATCAAAAACCTTCATTTCTTTTCGACTGAAGAAAGAAAGACATGGACATCTTGGATGACACGGGGGCGAGTAAATTATCAGCAAAAGTTTTTTTTTTTTTTTTAAAGTGAACTACTCCTTTAAGTGTATTATATTTGATCTATTATAGTGCTGGGCTGTATACCGAATCATACCGAAAACCAGTGTATTTTTGTTTCGATGTTAATTTTTAATATTTTAATTAGATTCGTAGCTTTTAAAAACGTGGTGTTTGACATGCGTAGTGAAGTGCTAACAGGTGTGTGTGTGTGCAGTGGTGTACCTGGTTACACCTCACTAATCTTTCAGCAATAAATGCACATACACACACACACACACACGTTGTTTCTGCTCCTGCAAAGGCGACACAAAGACATTTCAAATGCCTTTAGGGGAGAGAAATTGCATCAGATATTATTCAGTTTGCACGGATCCACGAGACATGTCCCTGATCATGCAGTGTGTGTGTGTGTGTGTGTGTGTGTGCAGGTGGTGTTGAAGATCATCAAGCACTACCAGGAGGAGGGCCAGGGCAGTGAGGTGGTGCAGGGGGTGCTGCTGGGCCTGGTGGTGGAGGACCGGCTGGAGATCACCAACTGCTTCCCCTTCCCTCAACACACCGAAGACGACGTCGAGTTCGATGAAGGTGAGCCGCTTCATCATCGGCACTCTGGGAAACCGAGAGAGAGAAAGGCATTAACTGTGCATTTCAGGGCGAGAGATTGCTTTTCGCCTTTTCACCATTAATAGAAGTCGTGTTAAAATACTTGGTAAATAAATATGGTATATAGTTAGTATATTAAGTAAGTACCAAACCCGATAACACTTTATTTTACGTTGTCCTTGTTACATGTACTTACCGTAGTAATAACAGTAAATTATGCATAATTACATGCAATTAACCCTCAATCAAACCCTAATCCTATAGTACGTACATGCAGTTAATTATTATCACTCAGTATTTGAGTATATGATCACACTGTAACAAGGACACCTTAAATCCTATCTCTATGTTAATATTGCTGTTAATTAGGATGTACAGTGTAACTACATCACCTTAAAATAGTGTCATTTGTTTTTTTTATTTTACTTTATCCCAGTTTTATCAGTATGTACATTAAAGAATATGTGCTGAATACATCTTTCCCAGAGAATTTGTAGTTATATTATTTTTTGACTTTAACACCTTTAGAACATTAAACTCGGTTATTTCATTTGAGTGATCTGTTTGTTTTATGTGGTTTTTGATTCCTTGCAATGGATAATAATGTTTGGAAACTCCTGGTCTAGACAATTACATATTGATTTCGTGGAGCGAGAGGTGGAGCGGGGGAGAGAGAGAGAGAGAGAGAGAGAGAGAGAGAGAGAGAGAGAGAGTGGAGCGAGCAATGTTAGCGAGAGGTGTGGAGAGAGAGAGAGGTGGAGCGAGAGGTGGAGAGAGAGGTGTGGAGAGAGAGAGAGATGGAGCGAGAGGTGGAGCGAGAGGTAGAGAGAGAGAGAGAGAAAAAAAAGTTGAAAAAATTGAATTGAAATTGGAGAGAGAGAGGTGGAGCGAGAGGTGGAGCGAGAGAGAGAAAAAAAAAGTTGAAAAAAATTGAATTAAAATTGGAGAGAGAGAGGTGGAGAGAGAGGTAGAGCAAGAGGTAGAGCGAGAGAGAGAGAAAAAAAACAAGTTGAAAAAAATTGAATTGAAATTGGAGAGAGAGAGGTGGAGAGAGAGAGAGGTGGAGCGAGAGGTGGAGCGAGAGGGAGAGAGAAAAAACAAGTTGAGAAAAATTTAATTGAAATTGGAGAGAGAGAGGTGGAGAGAGTAAGGTGGAGAGAGGTGGAGAGAGAGAGAGAGAGAAAAAAACAAGTTGAAAAAAATTTAATTGAAATTGGAGAGAGAGAGGTGAAGGGAGTAAGGTGGAGCGAGAGAGAGGTGGAGCGAGAGAGAGGTGGAGCGAGAGAGAGAGAGAAAAAAACAAGTTGAGAAAAATTTAATTGAAATTGGAGAGAGTGAGGTGGAGAGAGAGAGAGAGAGAGAGAGAGAGAGGTGGAGCGAGAGAGAGGTGGAGCGAGAGAGAAAAAAAAAGTTGAAAAAAATTGAATTAAAATTGGAGAGAGAGAGGTGGAGAGAGAGGTAGAGCAAGAGGTAGAGCGAGAGAGAGAGAAAAAAAAACAAGTTGAGAAAAATTTAATTGAAATTGGAGAGAGAGAGGTGGAGAGAGTAAGGTGGAGAGAGAGAGAGGTGGAGAGAGAGAGAGAGAGAGAGAAAAAAACAAGTTGAGAAAAATTTAATTGAAATTGGAGAGAGAGAGGTGGAGAGAGAGGTGGAGCGAGAGGTGGAGAGAGAGAGAGAAAAAAAAAGTTGAAAAAAATTGAATTAGAGGTGGAGAAAGAGGTGGAGAGAGAGAGAGATATACACACATGTATATAATGTTCAATATTGTTCTTTTTATGTATATATATATATATATATATATATATGATTTCTAAATCCATTTTATTTTATTTATTAATCTGTTCATTTTATTATTATTGTTTTATGATATCAGTTTTAATATTTTGTGTACTAAATGTTCCAAATCATTTTCTATGTTGTTTTGACGCTTTGGCAATACAAAATGTATTTTTTGTCATGCCAATAAAGCTTTCTGAATTGAATTGAATTGAATTGAATTGAGAGGTGGAGTGAGAGAGGTGGAGAGAGAGGTGAAGAGAGAGAGAGAGAGAGAGAGGTAGAGCGAGAGCAGTGAAGAGGAATTGCTTTTCGCTTTTTTTTTGCTTTATTTTATATTCCCGATTCGTTTTGATTAATAGAAGTTGCATTTAAATATCTGGTCTGTGTGTGGGCCGACTCCATTTTATGTGTGTCCACACACCCGAACGAGCTGCGAGCGCTGTTCCTGAATTAATTAATTGCTGTTTTATACATCATTAAATCAAGACAGTGACTAAACGGTGCGCTCTGATCCTCTTAGCCGCGCTCGTATTTTGGAGTCGCGATCACCGAAGCCGCACACGATTCTCACACACTCCCGTCGTAATAAACGAAGCCGTCCGAACCGGAGCTTCTCAAACTGGAGACGACGATGAGGAGATTTACGACGAGGCCACACTTTATTTTAAAGCTACAGTTACACATTACTACATGTTCTTGCTATAGTTAATTGACTATTATCTTTATTTATTATGTTGCAAAAAAGAGCCTGGTTATAGAGATCACACAAATGTATTACTTTTAAAATCCAAGACGTTGAAATTTACTGATCTGGTTTATGTTCAAACAGCACAAATAATGTATAGAGCAAAAAATAACCCACTCCCTGGTAATATTCAACAACTGTTTTTTAATCGAGAAGGGAGATATAATATTAGAAGTGAGAGCAACTTTAAACAATTATGTGTACGCACGACATTAAAAAGTTTTTGTGTTTCGATATGTGGAGTGAAGTTGTGGAACAGATTAAGTTCAGTACTTAAACTCTGCCCAAGTATGACTCTATCAATATGATATTTGCAAGGTATAGAGAGGATGAAGTTTATTTGAAGAGTTCAGATGCAAAAGCCTCTAAATGCCATTTGAAATTTTCTTCTTTAATGATTATTTTTATCAAAGTTGTATATTTAAGTTCAGTAATTTCACTTAAATGGCAATGAAGATTACCATTAATTGTCATTTAAGTGAAATTACTGAACTTAAATATACAAGCTTGATAAAAATGGTCATTTTAGAAGAAAATTTCAAATGGCATTTAGAGGCTTTTGCATCTGAACTCTTCATATATATATTTTTCATTTTTTTTCTCTCTTTTTATTATTATTAGTTTTTATTTATTTTTTGAAGATGTGTATATACACATAGGTAGATATGTATGTTGTTTTTGTTTTTGGTGTGTAGAGACAAATAGATCAAAATATTCGGTCAACCGGTTAATTAGTTATAATTAGTTGAAGATGGGGTGGGATTGAATAAGCTTATACATGTCCGAAAAGGAGTAGGAAGAAGCATAAAAATTTGATAATTTGACAAATTTGACAAATTTTTGTTAAATTTGTTGTTGTTGTTTTTTTTTTTTTTTTTTTTTTTTCTACATGTTAGAAATAAAAACTTTTCATTCATTCATTCATTCATTCATAGTAATGACCGTTAGTTGTGCATAATTACATGCAACTAACCCTAAACATAACTCTATTATGCATAATTGCATGCAACTAGTAAGTACATGTAGATGATTAATATTATTCAGTATTAAATATATAATTACACCGTATCGGTGGATCACATGACTCTCTTCTGACACTCACGACTGCATCTCTCGTTCTCTTCCATACACACACTCGTAGCTCTCAGCCCGGTCCACCGGTGGTGGTGTAATTATCTCCGGGACCCTTATCGGTTTGGTGTCAGGAGTCATGAAGAGGTCACACACACACTCTTGGTACTTGTCTGAGTGGATGACCTTGCCGTTAGATGCTGCTTGTTAGCACAGTGGAAGCGTTTGGCTGAGCCGAGCGCTAACAAGCCTGGATATAGCAGCGCGGTGTTGGTCGTCCAAGGATCTCTGCTCAGGGACTCGGCTCTCTCTCTCCGGCCGGCGTATGAAATATCGCTCCAATCAATACACACAGAGATACACTTGCCCTGAAAAGAGCAGGTGCTGTGTTTACCACAGGGATGCACTCTGGGATTCCAGCAGCGAATGGATCAAGTGGACTTGTTGTTTAAGTGCAATACTAATTATGATATTGCAACAAATTATGCGTTTATTCAATTTAATATAAGCCATTCAAATATGGAGATGAACGTTCAAAATTTTGAATGTTTTGGAAAGTTTCTGGAATTGATCAATAATACTGTGAAATTGTTAGTTTAAAGGGGAAAAGTCAAGTTTATTTGATTTACAAGATGGATTTCCACGATAATCAACAATTATAGAAGAATCATGACAAATCATTTGACCGTGCGTTTGACTCCCATCTGCTGTTTCTTCTTATCGTTGTTGTCTTTTTACCATTGCTTCATTCTGTCATTTCATTCTCGTTTATACACTTGCAAATACAAGCACATTCACACACACACACACACACACACACTAGAGCCAGACCAATATATCGGCATGCCGATATTAGGCATTTTCCAAACTATCGGTATCGGCAGTTATAATGGCCGATAAATGAATATTTCAAAAATAAAATAAAAAAGGACGAAACGCACTTCAACCATGTCATGTTGGAGTTGTGTATTTTGTCCACCAGAGGGCACTCTACACTCGTTTATAACGCGCAACACATTCTAGCTAACCACAAAGCTAGCTAATGCCACTATTATCAGTAGAATTTAATGAGCTTTGTTTATTAATTAATGAGGTTTGGTTCCTCATCTTTTCTGTTGCGACAATAAAAGAAACAAGTTTCTTTTTAAAATGCATTATCATTTTATTTTAATTGAAACTCATATATAACTACAAATAACGAATGTTAGGGAAATCTGTTAATGTTTTGTTGTGCGTTCCTGAAAAAAATAAAAAATATCGGCCGATATATCGGAATATCGGATTTTAAAACCATTAAATATTTGTATCTGTATCGGCCGGGCTCTAACACACACGCACGTTGTCTAAACGAAAGTACACGGACGCGTAGTTTTTGGAAATACTGATTTCGTCCGATGGCGCTGAACTGTCCGTCTGCTCATCGGCTTTATTTATTTATTTTATATTTATTTATTTTATTATTATTTGTTCTGACGGGGTCTATTTATTTTATATTTCAACCAATTAAATTTTCAATCAATATTCAAAAGCAAAATGTTATCTGTTTGACCACAAATGCAATTGAATATTTTACATGGCATTTTTTACCCCCTTTTTGTTTGAATGAGTGTAAAAATGAGGGTATCTTAAAACTAATTTATGTAAACAGGTCAAATCAATTCTGTATATGGTAGTTTTAAATTGTTTTATGCACATTTTTCACATTGACAAGTTTGAGGTTGACATTTATCCATTTTTTGTATTGATTATTGAATAAAATGTAGAAAACAATTGTTTATTGCACTTTTGAGATTTATCTAGTTACTATTGATTTATTACAAACATTGCCTATAGTATATAAAATAATAGTATATAAAGTATATAAAAATAGAAAGTAGAGCCATACCAATATTATCAGCCGATATTAGGCATTTTCCAAACTATCGGTATCGGCAGTTATAATGGCCGATAAATGAATATTTCAAAAATACAATAAAAACGGATGAAACACGCTTGAACCATGTCATGAGTGTTGGAGTTGTATAGTTTGTCCACCAGAGGGCGCTCTACACCGTTCCTGTTGGCAACACTCGTTGAGTTGGTCACGACACATACATTACTTGAATAACAATTATATCTCTTCTTGGCCTGTTATATTGAAAATGTATGTTTTCCAATTTGCAGTATGACATAATCCATTGCTAAAATTTGGTTCATCATAGACTAGTTAACCACAAAGCTAGCTAATGCCACTATCATCAGTCTATTCTGTTGTGATAATACAAGAAACAAATTTCTTTTTAAAATGTATTACCATATTATTTTAGTTAAAACTCACAAATAACTACAAATAACTAATGTTAGGGAAATCTGTTAATGTTTTGTTGTGCGTTTCTGAAAAAAAAAAATTAAAAATAAAAATATCGGCCGATATATCGGATTTTAAAACCAACAAATATTTGTATCAGTATCGGCCTTCAAAGTCCTTTATCGGTCGGGCTCTAATAGAAAGATGACTCTGGTCATAAAGGGTTAATCTCATCGCTGTTGTAGACTTTGATTGACGCGCTGTGACATGATTGGGAGGCGGGGCCTTACACAGCTTGTGTAGTGTGTGTTCAGGGATGTAAAGTCGCCTGGTTTGGACGTGCGCCGCCTGTTAAGCTCCGTCAGTCGCAGCTCATCAGTCATTCATCAGGCACACGGTGTGTTTTCCTGCATGAGGAGTAATGGGATTGGATAAGTGGAGCTTAAAGTGCCGCCGAACCAAAGTTTCTAATGCCGCCGCCTGATTTTCTTTTGGTTATTCCCTGAAGTTTAACAAATGACATTATTTGGTTTCCTTTGTGTTGTGGTCGTCTTAAAATGAAAGAGACGCTGAAAGGTTTTTGTGTGTGGAAATATTTACCTTTCTTACAGCACTGTGTGAAGTTATCTACCTCATAAATAAGTGTGTTTGTTTGCATTTCACTTTTTCTCCAGCTAATCTAATTTTCTACCTTTTTTTTTCCTTTCTGTCATTTGGATGAATGAAGAGCTGTAATGTATTCCACCACAGAATACATTTTAAAAGAGAATTAAAACCTTTTTCTAAGTATTGAGTTTATATCTCACTATATTCAGACTTTTTATCTCTCAATTGCGAGTTTATCTTGCAATTCTGACTGTATTTCTCAGTATTGTGAGTTTATATCTTGCAATTCTGACTGGATTTCTCAGTATTGAGTTTATATCTCACTATATTCAGACTTTTTATCTCTCAATTGCGAGTTTATCTTGCAATTTTGACTGTATTTCTCAGTATTGTGGAGTTTATATCTCACTATATTCAGACTTTTTATCTCTCAATTGCGAGTTTATCTTGCAATTCTGACTGTATTTCTCAGTATTGTGAGTTTATATCTTGCAATTCTGACTGGATTTCTCAGTATTGAGTTTATCTCACTATATTCAGACTTTTTATCTCTCAATTGCGAGTTTATCTTGCAATTCTGACTTTCTCATTATTGAGTTTATATCTTACTATATTCAGACTTTTTATCTCTCAATTGCGAGTTTATCTTGCAATTTTGACTATTTCTCAGTATTGTGAGTTTATATCTCACAATTGTGTTACGAAGTCAGAATTGCGAGATGATAGTTGCAAATACCTGTTTTTATTCTGTTGTAAACAAGCTTCCATTGTAATGCAACATCTAATTTCATTTTCTGCAGTTAGTGTTGACATTATTTGTCAAGCTTGTACATTCAAACCTGTTGTTGTAATCAAAATGATCAAACATGTGTATTTATTAGACTATCAAGAAGTGTAACCCAGTATTGACTCCTTCTACTAACCCGTACTTCATTTGAACAACTATTTTAGCACAGTTAATTTTGACATTTTCTTAATTGCTAGAGCGTATTTAAACTATTTAGACCCAAATTTTATTACATGCTTTCAAACCTCTGAATATAAAAAATTCAACACCACCTTTGTTTGTGGGCAATAACCTTTTTTTTAAAGTGACAGTACAGACATTTATAATGTTTCTAAAGATTTTATTTCAAATAAATGCTGTTCTTTTGCACTTTCTATTCATCAAAGATGCCAGACAAAGCAATAAATCATGATTATAAATATGAAGTAGAACAGTTTTCAACGCTTATGATAATCATAAATGTGTCTTGAGCATCATAATCATATTTGAGTGATTTCTGAAGGATCACGTGACACTGAAGTAGTGTTAATTTTACCAGCCATTTTTAAATTTAGTTTCAGTTTTAGTCCAGTTTCAGCATCGCTTGTTAGTTTTTATCACATTTAGTCGACATCATCCCATTTTTATTTAGTCTAGTTTTAGTCGACTATAAGTCGAGCATTTTAGTCTTTATTTTAGTGCAAGAAAACAT
Organism: Pimephales promelas; assembly: GCF_016745375.1. The sequence goes on along the minus strand of NW_024121344.1, from coordinate 1,323,435 downwards.
AATTTTATTCGTTTAGTTTTAGTCAAAAAAAAAAAAAACTGTCAACATTTTAGTCTAGTTTTAGTCAGGACATCATTTTAACCTTTTACTTTGTTGTCAGCAGATAATATTAAACATTTCCTAAAATTATTTCACATTTCAACATTTTCTCTCATCTTTTTGATAAAAAACACAATTTTAAGGAACACATGCAGACATGGAAGATGTACTGACAATATTTTCATATTTATTTTGAACATTGTTAAGGTTCAAAGACACAAACACAAATGCTTGCATTAAAACAAATAAAATACACCTGACAAAGGAAACAAATAAATAAAATAAAGTGTATTATGAACTTAACACAAGTGCTGGATGTTTAAAGCTAGTTCACATAGAATTAAAAAATAAATAGATTTGAGGTCAATGTTGTGGAAAAAAAAAAAAAAAAAACTCCAACTGATACAACAAAAGTGCTTTCCTGCCAGCTAGTTCACATGGTATATAAAGGTACAGTATTTAAGGTGAAACAAGGCATAGCTTGCTAGAACGTATGAAATCTTTTTAAAGCGTCTGTCTGCTTTAATCAAATTTAACTGAAACTATAGTTGCTCGGCCAGTATAACATATCTAAGTTAGCATAAATTTAACTTCACATACAATTCTATCAACAAGTGGCTACGGTCGCTACGTGCTAAGAAGCTAACGTAACATAGCCAGCCTGGATACTAAATGCTATGAAAGTTAGCCATCATTAGTTGGTTTATCATTGTAACAAAATGTGTCCATATATCACGTCTCTTCTTTCTCACGAGCCCCGTGCAAAGCATGTTTTACTTTTAACCTGTCGCCGCCGCCTCACCGTGAATCCAGCTCCTGTCTGCTCTATGTGTTGTGTCGGCTACTCTGACTGACTGTGCCCGCCCGCTCCAGGTTTGAAAGTGGGTGTGTGGCGGAAGAGCTGACGAGGAGGAGGCGGAGGAGGAGACAGTATTTGACAAAACCATATCATATAATAATATGTAATTTTCGTCTCGTCTTTGTTCGTGAACTAAAATGTCCATAGATTTTAGCCCAGTCTTTATTTACCGAACTGCATTTTCGTCTCGTCTTTATTAGTCCACGAAAATTATTTCTGATTTACTCCCAGTTATTGTTTATTAGTGGGGATTTTAGTCTCGTCTCGTCTAGTTTTCGTTCGGTGAAAAATGTGCGTTGACGAAAATATTTTTAGTTTAGTTTTCGTTAACGAAATTAACACTACAGTGAAGACTGAAGTAAATTCAGCTCTGATTACAGGAATAAATTGCACTTCACTATATATTCACAACAGATATTTTACATTTTATAATAATTCAGAATTTTTCTATTTTTTAAACGGGATTTTTCTATTTCCAAACTTTTAAACGGGAGTGTAAATGATTTCGACTTCCTAAAGGTGGACGAGCATCTTATTCTGAAGTGTAAGCTCCACATTTCTCAGACTTTACGTCTTCCCAGGGTTTAGTTCCCTGTCCGTCTGAGGGTCTGAGAGAGTGGGTTGATTACACACAGGAGCTCATCGTGAGCGCCGGAAGAAAAGATGCAGTTTGCTTGATTACTGGGTGAATATCTGCACGCATCAATGAAATCAGTGACCCTGAACCTGATTCAAGCTTCCAGGGATCCTCAGGTTCACTCATGTGGAGCGAGGTGCAGATGAAACGGGGCGTCACGATGAGCTTCAGGTGTTCGCTGTTATCGATTACACTGACCCTACAGGGACAGGCACTGCCAGTCATGTGCGCTTCTCTAGATTAGCCCACAATGTGGCCCTTAGATAAGCTTATCTAACCCTCTGCATTGAATAAAACACACTTTCCATTTGGCGTGTGCTGTTCACATGTAGGTGTTTTCAAATCAACTGGTGGGTTTTAAAATGGAGGATCACACAATTTTAGCAGTCGTATTGTTTAACTACTTTAAGGCTGCGTATACGTTAATCCCATATAGACGGTAAAAAAAAGATGGGCGACGCCCTTCGCTCTCTTCCACTGGTCAGAAGTGAAGTGGCGAAATTACAAACAAGAAATACACATTGGGGTCGAAAGCTTCTCAACCACTCTGTGCGCATGATTCACAGTCTTAAAACACGGCACAATCCATTTTATACCGTTTTAATGGTGTATATAGGACTAGGAAATAGGCTATGATGAAATGTTGAATTATTGAATCCATGCTCACCATGGTATGACACTTTTAAGTGGCATTAATTTTCAATAATTCAGCAGTTATATTTTTACGATTATTTTAAGACATCAAGACATTTTTTTTTATTCTCTTTCTTTCTTGGGTGTTCAAGCTGCCGTTTCCATTTTGAAAGAGAGTCATTAAGTTAAAGTCCCCCTGTAGTCAATCATTTTATCCCTTAAAGAGCGTATTGCAGGTTAGAGAGCCAATGAGTCAATGAATAGAAAAGTAATGTTGGAACTCGATTTTCTTTAAAGTATAATTATAAATAAAAATTCTTTTGTGAGAATTTTACTTCCGCGTCTGACAATGGGCTTGACGGGTGGGATTAATCATCAAAATTATAACAAATAAAGGCTTGGAATAGCTCACTTTGCATGTAATGAGTTTATATAATGTATTAGTTTCACCTTTTAAATTGAATTACTGAACTTTTGCTCGATATTCTATTTTTTCTATTCTATTCAGAGTTTCACCTGTATATTCCTTTGTGTTTCGATTTGTAAGAAATGTGTTCTAGGATATTTGCGGATCCTCAGTTGAACCTTGACTCTAACGCGCACCTTAAGGGAAAGTTAATCATTGAGGAATCACGATCCATTTCCCGTTTGGGTTCTCCGGGGACGAGGCCCGCCATCCTGACCCTGGCACTGTTCCCATCTTCTACTTAAATGACCTGATTTATTAATGGTTCCTGACGCCACCGCTGGATGTGTCCTGTCCAGGGTTTTAGTGGATTGCTCTGCACCTCTCTCAAAGCGTAATTAATCACGAGTGCTGGAAGATCGGTGACGAGCAGGCGCGCATCTTCCGGGAATCACGGCGTTGCGACTCCAGAGGCGGGTGAAGGGAAGCGTTCGCATGCATGACGTCGCTCTGCGCAGACAGCAAAACTTAAGCTTTATTTTATTTTATTAACTATATTTACAGACTCAATGTCCATTGGAGAGAAAACAAACATCAACCTACACAATTACATACAATACAAAACATTTAAAAAAGACATATGCCACACTACTTTCTTGAAGATGGCTTTAGACATAATGACTTTAGACGTAGAAGACTTTTGACGTGGTCTACTTTAGGCGTTGACGACGACTTTAGGCATGGGCGACTTTAGGCGTGGGCGACTTTAGGCGTGAATGATGACTTTAGACGTGGACGACTATTTTAGACGTGGATGATGACTTTATGCGTGGACGACTTTAGACGTGGACGATGACTTTAGGCGTTGACGACTTAAGGCGTGGGCGACTTCAGGCATGGACGATGACTAGGCGTGGATGACTTAAGGCGTTGACGATGACTTTAGACGTGGACGATGACTTTAGGCGTTGACGATGACTTTAGACGTGGACGATGACTTTAGGCGTTGACGATGACTTTAGACGTGGACGATGACTTTAGGCGTTGACGACTTAAGGCGTGGGCGACTTCAGGCATGGACGATGACTAGGTGTGGACGACTTAAGGCGTGGACGATGACTTTAGGCGTTGACGACTTAAGGCGTGGGCGACTTCAGGCATGGACGATGACTTTAGGCGTTGACGACTTTAGGCGTGGACGATGACTTTAGGCGTTGACGACTTAAGGCGTTGATGATGACTTTAGACGTGGACGATGACTTTAGGCGTTGACGACTTAAGGCGTGGGCGACTTCAGGCATGGACGATGACTAGGCGTGGACGACTTAAGGCGTTGACGATGACTTTAGACGTGGACGATGACTTTAGGCGTTGACGACTTAAGGCGTGGGTGACGACTAGGCGTGGACGACTTAAGGCGTTGACGATGACTTTAGGCGTGGACGATGACTTTAGGCGTTGACGACTTAAGGCGTGGGCGACTTCAGGCATGGACGATGACTAGGCGTGGACGACTTAAGGCGTTGACGATGACTTTAGGCGTGGACGATGACTTTAGGCGTTGGCGACTTAAGGCGTGGGCGACTTCAGGCATGGACGATGACTAGGCGTGGACGACTTAAGGCGTTGACGATGACTTTAGACGTGGACCATGACTTTAGGCGTTGACGACTTAAGGCTTGGCGACTTCAGGCATGGACGATGACTTTAGGCGTGGACGACTTTAGGCGTTGACGATGACTTCAGGCATGGACGATGACTTTAGGCGTGGACGACTTAAGGCGTTGACGATGACTTTAGACGTGGACCATGACTTTAGGCGTTGACGACTTAAGGCTTGGCGACTTCAGGCATGGACGATGACTTTAGGCGTGGACGACTTTAGGCGTTGACGATGACTTCAGGCATGGACGATGACTTTAGGCGTGGACGACTTAAGGCGTGGGCGACTTTAGGCGTTGACGACTTAAGGCGTGGGCGACTTTAGGCATGGACGATGACTTTAGGCGTTGACGACTTAAGGCGTGGGCGACTTCAGGCATGGACGATGACTTTAGGCGTGGACGACTTAAGGCGTTGACGATGACTTTAGGCGTGGACGATGACTTTAGGCGTTGACGACTTAAGGCTTGGCGACTTCAGGCATGGACGATGACTAGGCGTGGACGACTTAAGGCGTTGACGATGACTTTAGGCGTTGACGACTTTAGGCGTGGATGATGACTTTAGGCGTGGACGACTTTAGGCGTTGACGATGACTTCAGGCATGGACGATGACTTTAGGCGTGGACGACTTAAGGCGTTGACGATGACTTTAGACGTGGACGATGACTTTAGGCGTTGACGTAAGGCGTGGGCGACTTTAGGCGTTGACGACTTAAGGCGTGGGCGACTTCAGGCATGGACGATGACTTTAGGCGTGGACGACTTAAGGCGTTGACGATGACTTTAGGCGTGGACGATGACTTTAGGCGTGGACGACTTAAGGCGTTGACGATGACTTTAGGCGTGGACGATGACTTTAGGCGTTGACGACTTAAGGCTTGGCGACTTCAGGCATGGACGATGACTAGGCGTGGACGACTTAAGGCGTTGACGATGACTTTAGGCGTTGACGACTTTAGGCGTGGATGATGACTTTAGGCGTGGACGACTTTAGGCGTTGACGATGACTTCAGGCATGGACGATGACTTTAGGCGTGGACGACTTAAGGCGTTGACGATGACTTTAGACGTGGACGATGACTTTAGGCGTTGACGACTTAAGGCTTGGCGACTTCAGGCATGGACGATGACTAGGCGTGGACGACTTAAGGCGTTGACGATGACTTTAGGCGTTGACGACTTTAGGCGTGGATGATGACTTTAGGCGTGGACGACTTTAGGCGTTGACGATGACTTCAGGCATGGACGATGACTTTAGGCGTGGACGACTTAAGGCGTTGACGATGACTAGACGTGGACCATGACTTTAGGCGTTGACGACTTAAGGCTTGGCGACTTCAGGCATGGACGATGACTTTAGGCGTGGACGACTTTAGGCGTTGACGATGACTTCAGGCGTGGACGATGACTTTAGGCGTGGACGACTTAAGGCGTGGGCGACTTTAGGCGTTGACGACTTAAGGCGTGGGCGACTTTAGGCATGGACGATGACTTTAGGCGTTGACGACTTAAGGCGTGGGCGACTTCAGGCATGGACGATGACTTTAGGCGTTGACGACTTAAGGCGTGGGCGACTTCAGGCATGGACGATGACTTTAGGCGTTGACGACTTAAGGCGTGGGCGACTTCAGGCATGGACGATGACTTTAGGCGTGGACGACTTAAGGCGTTGACGATGACTTTAGGCGTGGACGATGACTTTAGGCGTTGACGACTTAAGGCTTGGCGACTTCAGGCATGGACGATGACTAGGCGTGGACGACTTAAGGCGTTGACGATGACTTTAGGCGTGGACGATGACTTAAGGCGTTGACGATGACTTTAGGCGTGGACGACGATTTTGGGCGTGGATGATGACTTTAGGCGTTGACGACTTAAGGCGTGGGCGACTTCAGGCATGGACGATGACTTTAGGCGTGGACGACTTTAGGCGTGGACGATGACTTTAGGCGTGGACGATGACTTTAGGCGTGGACGACTTAAGGCGTTGACGATGACTTTAGGCGTGGACGATGACTTTAGGCGTTGACGACTTAAGGCTTGGCGACTTCAGGCATGGACGATGACTAGGCGTGGACGACTTAAGGCGTTGACGATGACTTTAGGCGTTGACGACTTTAGGCGTGGATGATGACTTTAGGCGTGGACGACTTTAGGCGTTGACGATGACTTCAGGCATGGACGATGACTTTAGGCGTGGACGACTTAAGGCGTTGACGATGACTTTAGACGTGGACGATGACTTTAGGCGTTGACGACTTAAGGCTTGGCGACTTCAGGCATGGACGATGACTAGGCGTGGACGACTTAAGGCGTTGACGATGACTTTAGGCGTTGACGACTTTAGGCGTGGATGATGACTTTAGGCGTGGACGACTTTAGGCGTTGACGATGACTTCAGGCATGGACGATGACTTTAGGCGTGGACGACTTAAGGCGTTGACGATGACTAGACGTGGACCATGACTTTAGGCGTTGACGACTTAAGGCTTGGCGACTTCAGGCATGGACGATGACTTTAGGCGTGGACGACTTTAGGCGTTGACGATGACTTCAGGCATGGACGATGACTTTAGGCGTGGACGACTTAAGGCGTGGGCGACTTTAGGCGTTGACGACTTAAGGCGTGGGCGACTTTAGGCATGGACGATGACTTTAGGCGTTGACGACTTAAGGCGTGGGCGACTTCAGGCATGGACGATGACTTTAGGCGTGGACGACTTAAGGCGTTGACGATGACTTTAGGCGTGGACGATGACTTTAGGCGTTGACGACTTAAGGCTTGGCGACTTCAGGCATGGACGATGACTAGGCGTGGACGACTTAAGGCGTTGACGATGACTTTAGGCGTGGACGATGACTTAAGGCGTTGACGATGACTTTAGGCGTGGACGACGATTTTGGGCGTGGATGATGACTTTAGGCGTTGACGACTTAAGGCGTGGGCGACTTCAGGCATGGACGATGACTTTGCACGCGGACGACTTTAGGCGTGGACGATGACTGTGCGTGGCCCACTTTAGGTGTGGATGACTTTAGGCGTAGATGACTAGGCGGATGACATTAGGCGTAGATGATTTTAAACGTAGATGACTTTAGGTGTGGATGACTTTAGGCGTAGATGACTAGGCGGATGACATTAGGCGTAGATGACTTTAAACGTAGATGACTTTAGGTGTGGACGATGACTTTAGGTGTGGACGACTTTAGGCCCTCATTCAATATTCAATTTCTCTCAGAATATACTGAAGTCGATCGCATTTTCCAGTTAACTTGGACTTTAAAAATACTTTCCCAAATGATTTTATAAGCCATTGCAATTCGTGCATTTTGAACTTTATAATGTGTTTGGGAAAGTTTATCACAAGTTTTTTTTATATGAATTAAAATACAGGAAATAAAGTTTAAGGTTGTTTCCTCTTCATGTTCAATAATTATTTAGGAAGTAATGTATTTACTCTACTATTCATTTTCGTGAACTGACAAGAAACTGTTATAGAGTTTGATTTAATGATAAGTTTAGAACAGCTAAATAGCATTTATGCAAGAAGAATAGTCATTTGTGTGGAATCCAGATGCAAGTATAAACCGAAGAACCACCAAATAAGTTTAGGAAATTTAGCATTGAATAATGTTGAGATGTTAACATTAGCATTTCACTGCTTTCTTCCGTTGGATCGTTGCAGACTGAGAGATTGGTTGTAAACAGTGGTTGAGGAGGTTGTGACAGGCGGAGTATTTCCCGTATTAGCGTTCCAGCTGAACAGCAGCCGGGCGATTGAAGTTGCACTTTGCCAACACGTCGACAGAATTAAACGCCATCTGTCAAATTACGAAAGGTTGTGAACTGACATGTCACAATCGTATCACGTTGGATAATTAATCTACAGACTTGATTTGCATTTCCAGAAGGAAATGGCAGCGCTTGTAAGAGTAAGTTTAAAGGGCTTTAGTTCTGAATAAATCAATCCTGCTGATTATTGGGAGATTTTAACACTTAATTTGAAATTTAATATTAATATAGTAAAATCTCTGAATGTCAACTAACTCTCATTAGAGTATTAGTAGACTTTTAGTTTTAGGCTAGTAGAATAAGTTGACATGTAATTTAAGTTACTTATAGTTGGTAAATTTATTTATTTATTTTATTTTTAACCAACAGCAAAAATAAATTAAACCAGGCTATCTGGAATGGCTCGGATGATTCATTTTTGGTAACTTTTTGTGGTTATTACATCAGGTATAAAGAACTAAATTGTATTTTACATTTATTCCAGTATAGCATATTTATAGGTAGTAAAGAACAATTATTGTATAAATTACCTTTAGCCCCTTTACTGTCAACCCCCTTTTTGAGAATAATCATAAATGCAATTTCCAAACTTGTAATTCAAGAATGCTTTGGAAAAATAATTTGGTCTTTTTTTTAAGACAAAGTAAAAGCACTAAAGAAAGTTAAAGTTTGAAAAAAGTAAAAATTTACTATAAATAAAAAGTTTCTTTAAAATGACTATAAAATCAAAGCCAAATTTCAAATTTGATATTACAATCATCAAGTTCCCATGAGATTCAAGGCATAATACTAAAAATAGCCACTGAGCGACACACTATGCTTTCTCCTGTCGACTTAATAAATTTGTCCAAATATCACGTCTATTACAAAATATGGAACCTAGAGACTCAGACCTTTCCGACGATATGTCATTTGTCAAGGTTTTGATTAAAAAGTAGTTAAAGTAATATGAAACCTGACACTGCCCAATAAGGGAGGAGCCTTCTAAATTAATTTATAGTACCATTTTCTATGGTAACGTGCGCAACATCCAACTTCAAACCGTGTTTTGAGTTTGTAAGCTTTCGAATTATACATCATTTATGCTAATTACTACATATTGCATGAAAAAAGGCAATTAAAACGAGCGCTAACGGCACGGGGACAGTTAAGGGGTTAGATTTGGTAAAAATGTGGAATTTCATGAATGTTAACAAACATTTTAAATTTTTTGAAGGATCAAACCTGTCATTCAAGTCATTTCAGATTGGTCTTCGTATTTTCCTTTTGTGAAGACGCCAAACATAAAAATGCTAATATGAGCATGTTAAGCAGTGACGGTAGCGCTAGTGTTATTATCTGCTTCTCCGGAGGGCCATACTTCATCCAGCCGCTGCCATAAGCCACCGCTGCGTAAAACTGTTATTGTGTTTCGCCTCCCAAGAGGAATCCCCCTTAATTGACTGCTTGAAATATGAAGTTCATGGGGAACCATGTGGTTTATTGTTGCATTTGTTCTTTTCGAGAGTCTAGAGAAGAGATAGTCCAGGCAGCTCTTAAAGTGACAGTAGCCTAATAAAACTCACTCGTTTTTTTGTTGTTGTTTTTTTTTACTGAATTACTTTGTACCTTTTTGTAATGTCTATTTCATTTATAAAGCACATTGTTATTTTACATTTGATCACAGTTTCTGAACCTGAATGCCTGAAAGTCTTAAAACACCGTTTATTTTAATCGCATCTTTGTTCAGTTAATTTTTTTTAGTGTTTATTGTCCTTAATAATGCTTGACATTTACATTAGTCACATTTTTCTTCATGATATTCAGCTACAATTAAGTTTTGCAATAAGACTAAATGTGAACATCCAAGTTTTGGAATCTGAATCGTTAAAATTCGAACCTTATTTGCAGATGTGCACAAGCATGGCGTTTGCAAACAGCAAACTCCTATTTTCCTTCTTCCTAGGCTAGTTGTGTGAAATGTGAAGGGAATGTCACCGTGACACGCCGGCGCACGTGTTTTCTTGCCGTCTTATTGACAGATGCATGTGTGCCAACATATCGAGCTCCCACGTCTCGCCCGTCGCCGGCCAGCTCATTTTCTCCTCGCGAGCGGCTGCATAATAGGATCTGAGGCGCGCTTTGTTCTGTTCCACCGGGCATCGCAGATTAGCTGCAATTAATCTTAGTTAAGAGAGCCCTGTGTGTGCCTGACACCCTTATACGCAGCGCTGCGGAAAAGCAGAAGGGAAAATAAACATCAGGCCGGTTTATACAAGTCAATATCTTGTGCCTCTTATGGGACAAGATTCGACCAAAGCAACCCTTCATTTGACAAATACATCCCATCATTCAAGCTGTTGTGCTGCTTCGCCCCTCCTTTTGCTCCTCGCACCTCGTTATTCCCGTGGGATTCTCCTCACCGGCTCGCTCGCTTTCTGAGGTTTTCCAAGCCGCCTTGCTGGCGTCTCAATGAAGAATGTGCTTTATAAACTTTCCCACCGGCTGTTGGATCCGTTCCACCATCATTTCTCGGGTCTTAGTTAAAGATGCGCAGTAAAGATTCTACTAATTGGTTTTTGGGCTTGTTGTGGGCTCATCTAACCCTGAATGGACCTTTTTTTGTTTGAGCACAATGAAACCAATCGGATTGAAGTTAGTCGATCATTTTATCCCTTTAAGACTCATCTTTGATCATTAAAATGACATTTAAATGTTTTTTCCGCAATTCGTCATGACTCAAAATGTCTTCAATGTAACCCGACACCCTTGCCTCATTTAGTATGCGCGGTTCTATGAATATGCAAATGAGCCCCGCCTCCACTCCACTGGTTGACGATCACACGTTGATCTGATTGGTTACAAGCAGTGTTGGGTAAGTTACTCTAAAAAAGTAATTAATTACTAGTTACTAATTACCTCTTCAACAGTGTAATTAGATTACTAATTACTCTCTCTAAAAAGTATTTAATTACTTTTAATTACTTTCAAAATCCCATATCAATCTCAACCACCTGAATAATACAAGGATAGACATGAATCTGTTTTAATTCTTTCAAATAAATACTATAAAATTGCATGAATTATCCTTAATCTGACCAAGGTGGAGAAGGTTACATTATAAAAACATACTTTTTAGCATCAGACAATACATTTTGATGTTAAACCCACTATTGTTTTATGTCTGATTTCATGACATTTTACACTTTTTTCATACATATTTTACACGAATTTGTACGAGTGCGGTCGTAATATTTAGAACCTCATAAAATGCATATGAATCGCTGTGAGATCGGATTGATCTATACACAGTATTTACCTCAATTACATCAGAAGTAACTAATTAAATTACAGATAAATGAAGAGTAATCCCTTACTTTACATTTTCAAGAGAAAAGTAATTAAATTATAGTAACTAATTACTTAGTAATTAGTTACACCCAACACTGGTTACAAGGTTGTTTGTGACGTCAGAAACACACCGGCTGTCTTTGATTCACTGCAGTTTTAAGCAGAAAATACTCGACTTATGAATTTACACATGGTTTGTCTTATTAAAAACACCACATGGACTCGTAAACAGCATTAAAACCTTTAATTTCACCACAGCGGGACTTTAATACTAATTCTTTATTGATTTAAAAAAGGCTTGTTGTGGGATTTAAAAACTGTGGTGATTAAAGTGAGAGTGCCTTTTTAATAGCGTGTATTTGAATGCAGTTTGTATAAATAAAGTAGAATTAAAATGAATATGACCCTATTTTGGAGTAGAAAAGCAATGTTGTCTTTGAAAGTTTTAAAGGCCAGATATACAAGTTTAAAATGTCATCATTTAATAAGTTGGCTTGGATGGGAAAACGCTTTTTCACAGAATGCATTACCTGAGTTGAAGTTCAGTAAATTCATTTTCCAGTGCATTCGGTTTCTGATTTAACTTTCTGTCACCAAATTCAATTCAATATCACACTGATGAATTGAGCAAGAGCCGGTTCTTCAATCCTGAATCGCGCACAACCGAATATTTTGCCGTCTAAACACTTGACGCCGAAGCCTGTGTCATTTGCATTAAATTAAATATGGCGTTTACCCTGACTAATGGCGGAGTGTGAGGTAATGCTGTTGGCCGGCTGTCTGGTATTAATTCTCACCATGGGTTTGTGCTTAATGAACCAAAATCCCGTTTTCCGTTCTGCATCTGGTGTTGGCAGTGTGTGTGATTTTCCAGAATCAGTGACGCAGTCGATTACCCCGACGGGAGACGTTTTGTTCCTCCAAATGGAGGAGTGGTGTGTGTCAGGCCCCAGTGTTGACCTTTGTTGCACAGTTGTGCTTTCAAATCATAGTTTTTTGGTTAATGCTAGCGTTTCAGATTGGCCATTTTGCAGTTCCCTCACGCACAGCCGTAGCGAATTAGAGAATTGCGGCTTTGGAAAGCTAAAACGCATGTATAATGCAGATCTCGATCTGTTTGATTGTCACTGCTGTGGCCTGAAGGAGCCGTGGCATTGGCTTTCGGTTTGGTGGTGGCTCATTTTCAGGGTTCATTGGGAGGAAAAATGAAGTTGGGATCCATGATGATTAGCCTTGGAGGTTCTGGTTTGACTTGACGCGCTGAATATGGTTGTAATTTGTCTAATCTTTGCTGTGGCTCTCCGGTTATTCGAGGCATGAATCTTGTATGTAATTCAGAGGTGTAGATGTACGGAAGTGAAATAATGACTATAAAGCTTGTTGAATTGCACTACATGAAAATTATGCATTGCTTTTTAATGCATGGGCTGAAGTTTAACATGGTGTGTATTTAAACTGTGAATATTTAGTTGTATTATGGTTCTCTGGTTATTTGAGGCATGAATCTTCGATGTAATTCAGAGGTGTAGATGAAGCGGTTCGTAATGGTTTGGGAAAACTTTCTTGCAATGGGAACAATACAATAACCTTCAAACGTTTTTTGCAATGCAATACCATTGTAAATGAGCTTTTTTTAAACCTTGGATCAATATTATTGAACCTAAACCAGGTTATTGCTGTTTTAGTGCCTGCAATCGACCATCTATGCTAATTCTCTAAGAAATTGTAAGTTAAACGTCTCCTATCTGAGTCATGATCAGGAACGTCGTCCCTCGCTGGTTCTTGCAACATCACTGTGAGATCTAATGATTTTGTTATTTTGACATTATGAATAAAATTGCTGCCCTCAAAAGTTAATCTGGAGCCTTAAACTTAAAGTAAACTTTGTTTAGCATATAACTATAATGCTGCTAAGAATAGTCTAGTATAGCTTCATTGTTCAAATTAAAGAAAGATCAGACTTTATGATTTTAGTTTTAAAAAATGGATAGAAAACATTTAAATCGCTTTATGATGTTAGTTTTAATGTAAAAATCAATTAAATTTATCTGGCATTTCTTTCTTTTTGCTGTATCGGAAACATACCGAACCGTGTCACCATTGTATCGAACCGAACCGTGAATTTTGCGACCCCGTTACACCCCAAATATATGCGTAAAAAAACAACCAAAAAACAAATACAATAGAGATATAGTTTGATAAGTGCTGATTGTAGTCCTGGAAATCCTACAAAAGTAGTTCTTGAAATTCTTAATTCTGGAAATTCATGTGACAGAATCTGTACGAACCCTGTTATTGGTCCTATCTTTTCTATTGAAGTATTTTTTTTTTACAACCTTTGATCAATATTATTGAACCCAAACAGGTTATTGCCGTTTTAGTGCCTGCAATCAATCATCTATGCAAATTCTCCAAAGATTCAGATGTTAAACATCTCCTATCTGACATTAGCAACGTCGTTCCCTCGCTGGTTCTTGCACCGTTGTTGTGTCGCATGTGCGCAGACGCATTACAGGCGGACCCGCGGTGCAAAACCTTGTGTGTGTTTGGTATCGTCACACTCTTAAAGGGGACACATCATGCAAAATCCACTTTTTTTGCCCTTAAATGCATTTTGTTGTATATTTGGAGTGTTTATAAGTACAGAAAAGATGAAATTATTCTCTTCAGGTGCTTCGTTTATATCTTTATATTCTGTTTTGGTCATATTTTTCAACCTGTTCAGATTTTTCGGTTCTCTATGACGTTTTTTGAACTATCACGTCACCGTATTTGCAGCGGAACTGACGAATAAGGACATCGACTACCGGTCCAACACTTCGAGCAATCCGCCATTATTATTTCTCTCTCTGATTTTGTAGTCCGAGCTCAATGATGCAGACGTTACGAGAGGGCAAGTCAAAATGTTCGGTTGTTGGATGTACGTTAGTGACCTGAAGCACTTCAACAACCTCCGCCAGTAACGTTATAAAGAAGGGTTTGCCGATCGACTTCGTCTGAATGAGGGGTAACGTAAATTCCTTCTATCATTTAGCTGCTGTGTTTTCTGATGCTTTTCTACCCGTAAGTTATTATATTATTATTATTAATACAGATTTTTAGTGGTAAGATTAGACCGTAGTCATTTATCTCGTCAGTGTGCTTGTTTTAACAAGAGAAATAGTCGACTTTCACTAATAACACAAAACAGTTAACTTAACGTTACATACCCCTGCATCCATATGAAGAGGTTGTTCTGCAGGTTCGTCGTCGTCTTTATCAACTCGCTCGCTCTGGCTGGAATATGTAAGGCTTGATGGACAAGTCTTCTGTTAACGAGTGACTAAAAATGTTCTTTGAAGTTTTGATAGTATATAATCGTATATCTCTTATCAAACTACAATAATGGCCGAATGCGGAGTTGAACCGACCGTGAACTCATCGACCTGGAGAGCGGGCGGGGAAAGACGCATCTCCTTTTTATTTAAAGGGGCCGCTTTGTAACGGGTCGCTCACAGACGCACATCAGAAAAGGGGCTTGTGGAGCTATACTATAATAATGAGGAATTCAGACCCAAGCATTGCAGTTATGCTTTATATAGACCACAAATGTATGATTTACAAGTAAAAATGAATGATTTAAAAGCACCCTTTAAAAAGAGTCTGGAATGAAATTGCACTGGCATTCATGTCTTCAAGTCTATCAGGCCTGACCAATAATAAGCAATCCATTTGCTACTCCATGCCTTGATATATTGCAACGTGCGCCTGAGCAGTGCATGACCCGAGAAGTGGCGGATGTGAAAGCGTGCAATCCTAGACGCCAGTTATTGCTCTCGTGTTTGACGGGCCTGTTTGCCAAACTGAATTCATGGTTTGCCCTGACACTAAGAAATCCGGTCCAAAGCAAGGCAATAAATTATTCTCCCGCCTGACACGAGCTCTTATTACTCGTGTCACTCTACATAGGAGGGCCGCGTCGGACTAATGGTGGATTTCGTCAGGGGAAGAATTTTCCGGCTCAAATCAAATGTCAGCGTTCGTCCAGGTAATGACGTCCTCGCCTCCCACTCGGCTTGTGCTTCACGCTCGAGGCTTGACAGCAGAAGCCAGTGTTTCATGAAATGAAGCTTTCTTTCTGTGGTGGCGTAACTCTCGGTAATTCCTGGTCGGGTGGGGTTTGACCCTCGAGTGCCAGTGTTGCACAGAAGCCTTTGAATTACACAGCCGGAGTGAAAACCCTTAGTCGTCACAACAATAGGACGCAATGCTCTGAAATCCCAGCTTTCCTTGCTCTCGCCCGGCTTAAATGAGACTTACTCCGAAGATCAAGGGAGCGACTTATCGTCTTTTTCAAAGGCGTTTTGCATGTTTGTTTTGTAACAGACGACTGCATCCCACATTATATGTGTGTTCCACCCCCCAAAAAAAAAAGTTGAATGTATTAGAGCCCGACCGATAAAGGATTTTGAAGGCCGATACAAATATTTTTGGGGTTTAAAAATCCAATATACCGATATATCGGCCGATATTTTTTTTTTTTTTTTTTTTTAAACTGGAGATTATTCACAAATTTTGTCATGCTTATTTGAGTTAAGAGAACTGACGTGGATGTTCTTTTAATTGTTAATCAAGCAATGCGTGTATCGTGACCAACTCAACGAGTGTTGCCAACAGGAACGGTGTAGAGCGCCCTCTGGTGGATAAACTATACAACTCCAACACTCATGACATGGTTGAAGCGTGTTTCGTCCGTTTTTATTTTATTTTTGAAATATTCATTTATCGGCCATTATAACTGCCGATACCGATAGTTTGGAAAATGCCTAATATCGGTCTGCCGATATATCGGTCTGGCTCTAGAACAGAGGACTCAAACTCGCGGCCCGCGGGATGATATTTTGTGGCCCCCTAGTTGATATTAAAGTTTAATGTTAGTGCGGCCCGCCATTGCGTTTGCCGCGTTTTTTTATTTTTAATATTTTTATCCCTTATGGGCTACCATATATAGTCTCGTGACAGCTTACGGTGGGTTTGTTGTCAGTTGTCATAGACAACCACGAAGTACAAATATACTGCGCCTGGAAAAAATGAGCGCGTCGCTTCAATTATGAGCGCGCTGGGCGCTTGATGCGCGCCTACATCTGAAACGTACTTTAGCGTGCAAAATATGTGAGCGCGATATGTGAACAAGGCGAGCTACCACCACCAAATCAGGCCACAGCTCGCGAGCGACGTGTTGGATACCCCTGCTCTAAAACAATGTGAAAATAATCATTTTGAGCTCATAATATATTATGCATTTACGCGTTGTGTCTGAACGCGTTCAATGAAAGATATAGTTCATGATCTCCTTCATATTTTGGGCGAACGTGAACTGAACGTAGCCTACTGTATTACTGCCTGATGAACGTTACAGTGAACTCGTTCATTCTAGTAGTGTCTGTGAACCGAGGAGCGAGGAGGCGTCGTAAGATCATTTAAAAGGCTTTTATGAGGTCGGTGAGGATGGGAAAATCTTACATGTCTGTGCAAACTTTGCCCGTCGACAAAATTATTGTTATCTGTGGTTGTATATGGGCTGTGGCAATAATAATACCATAATAATAAAAAAGAAGCTCGCAGCAACATATGGAAAAAAAGAACTAACTTTGAACTAGTTCATGTAATGAACTTGGTCCAACAGGTTGATAAGAAGGTTTGCTTTGATATGTGCAAAGTCAGTAATTTTAGTAAAAAAGAGACACTATACATGTGTAGAAATAATTATTTGTATTTCAAAAGCAGTAATTGTTTTTCTAAGTATAATAAAAGGAAATGTGCCTTTCGGAAAAAAGAGAAGAAAAAAACATTCAATATAATAGTGTTGTATAAAAAAAATAAAAAGCAAATTTGACTATCATCACGAAGATGTTGTGTATAAGAAAAAGACAGAAAGTTTGTAAAATGAACTTCAACTGTCAGAAGGACAGCTCATGAAGAACCAATCATGTACAGAAAGGATGTTCAAACAGTTCAGGAACAGTTCAAAAGAAACGTTAATAATAAAGATTGAGAAGATTGGATCAGTTGTGCTCCATTTTTGGAATACTTAAATACAATTTTCTTTTTTTTTGAATACTTGATGCGGCCCGGCCTGACCCAGACTCTATCTCCAGCGGCCCCCAGTTAATTTGAGTTTGAGACCCCTGCTCTAGAATGTAGTTATAAAAGCATTGCGATCAGGGTTTGAAATTAACATCGCCAGATACAGTTTAAATCTGCACAGATTTAGCACAAGTCCTCATTATATATTAAATACCGCATATATTGCACAGAAACTGCTCATATCCGACTTACTTGAACACACACTACGCAACATAACGGCTCACTTGTTCATTTGCAATCAAGCAATAGCGAAGATTAAAAGGCATTTCGTTAAAGGGATACTCCACTTTTTTTTGGAAATAAGCTCATTTTACCACTCCCCCAGAGTTAAACAGTTGGGTTTTACCGTTTTCGAATGTATTTAGACGATTTTTTTTGATATTTAGAAGAACATCATTAACCAGACAGTTTCTGGTCTCATTGACTTCCATAGTATATTTTTTTCCTACTATGTAAGTCAATGAGACCAGAAAATGTCTGGTTACTGATAGTCTTCTAAATATGAGAAAATCGGCTGAATGGATTCGAAAACGGTAAAACTCGACTGTTTAACTCTGGGGGAGTGGTAAAATGAGCCTATTTCCTTTAAGACGATGCATTTTCCAACATGCTTCTTTTTCATGCAAAGTTTTGTTTCGTATCGGTGACTGATATTTAGCATCTGATTCCAGTTCACATGCATACGCAAAAACGACTAAAAATTCTATATTGGTGGTCAAATTGTAAAGAGAGACTACCGTACACGCCTGCGCACATATGTATTCAATTGCGCATGGCTATAGACTAAACACACAATATGCATGTGCACGCCGTCACCTTTTCACAGGTTCGTGTTTCTGTGGTTTACATCGAGGGAACGTTTCTTCATTTGCATTGAAGCAAAAGATTAAAAAGCATTTGGTTTACTGAAATGACATTGCTATTGTCCAACGTCCTACGTCTTTGTACTGTTGATCTGTTGAATAAGAAATTAATGTTTGAATTAAATCTCTATACATGCATGCATACATACATAAATACATGCATGTATACGTAAATAAATCTTCTAGTGTCTGAACTAGTTGATGCATGAAATCAGTACTCTTATAAAGAGGTTTACTGGCAAAAAGTACAACTTATCGAAATCCGTATCGTGTCACATTGATTCGCTCAATCTGCGTTTCAACCGTGGAAAGACGTCAGTTAAACAGCTTGTAATCAATGTCATCGTCATATTTACCTCAGAAAACCCACATAAACTCGTTAGTCAGCTAGAAAAAATAACTCTAGAGAGGAGCATTTTGCTAAATATATACACCATATTACATATGCATTATAATTTTAATGTTCGTCAATATTTAATGCATATCTGGCAAGTTTTTGACGGCCACCATTTAAATGTTTTATATTTCATATGATCTTCTTATTATAAAAATAAATAAAAGTGTAATTTAAGTGTTTCTGTAGCTACAAAACAGTTAATTATTACCTTCATATTAGGCTAATGAAGCCTATAGGCTACAACTAGACTCCCGTAGTTTACAGCATTAGTTCAGAGATTTGATTCCCTTGAGAAAAATGGCCATTTATTGTAACTGATATCCAAAATAATCAATATTGAATCGATTGTGAAATTTGTGTCAATACCCAGCCCTAGTCATTTTTATGTGTATTTTAAATGCATGTATCTGAAATACTACCCATCTCTGGCTGGGACTTAGTTAATCTGGTTTCTTTTGAATGGGCAGTCACGTAAAAATTTAGTAGCCAAAATTGTCCGGCGAGTGAATAAGTTAATGTTTCACCCTTTTGATGCAAAGCTTTTGTACCCGACGACTGATGTTTAGCGTTGTAGATGTAAAAGCCACTGTTTTTCATAGTCGCCATTGGGTGACTACTACTGTAAAAAGGCGTAAAGCTCCTCGTCTCATTTGATGGTGGTATTTTGAGAGCGTTTCATATGAATGAAGTGCCATCGTGAGTTCTCCGTAGGAATGCAGATTGCATCTGTGGCTGAACGCATTGCCTCATCCGCACCCGCTGTACAGCGCTGTAGGGATTGTTTACCGTGGCAGAGCTGTCTCTCCACTGGAAGCGCGGCCTTGGGAGTGTTTATTTTGGGCCTTGAAGATTTGAATCGCTTGTTTGGCTTCAATTTAGTTCTTTAAAACGCCGTCCCCTCGTGCACTCGCTCGGAGGAAGCCAACCAAGAGTTTCGGAACAAATTACATCTCGGTCTCATTCATATTCAGCGTGGCCCGTCAGGAGCGAGCGGGAGGAGTCGAGCTGTTGGGGTGAGGGTACGCTTGGGTTCGCCAAAGCAAACGCTTGTGCTCGGTCTGCTCGCGGCTCCGGGTCGGGTCGGGTCCGATACACCAGATGCCAAAGCAAAAGGACAGGTTTCACCAGTGTTATGTCGTTACACATGATTGGTGGAACTGATTTTAAAACATAATAAAAATAAAAAATAAAATCAATATTAAAAAATATATATTTATTTATTTTTTTTATTTTATACATTTTTAAAAATATATAATTGGCATATTTTATTCAAGAGTAATAATTCCTACAGTAAATATTAATGGAATATATTATTCAATGGTAATAATCCCTACAATAAATATAAATGGCATATATTAAATAGTAATAATTCCTACAATAAATATAAATGGCATATATTCAATAGTAATAAATCATACAGTAAATATTAATGGAATATATTATTTAATTGTAATAATTCCTACAATAAATATAAATGGCATATGTTCAATAATAATTCTTATAATAAATATAAATGGCATATATTCAATAGTAATAATTCCTATAATAAATATAACTGTCATATATTATTCAATAATAATTCCTATAATATAAATGGCATATATTCAATAGTAATAATTCCTATAATAAATATAACTGTCATATATTATTCAATAATAATTCCTATAATAAATATAAATGGCATATATTCAATAGTAATAATTCCTATAATAAATATAACTGTCATATATTATTCAATAATAATTCCTATAATATAAATGGCATATATTCAATAGTAATAATTCCTATAATAAATATAACTGTCATATATTATTCAATAATAATTCCTATAATATAAATGGCATATATTCAATAGTAATAATTCCTATAATAAATATAACTGTCATATATTATTCAATAATAATTCCTATAATATAAATGGCATATATTCAATAGTAATAATTCCTATAATAAATATAACTGTCATATATTATTCAATAATAATTCCTATAATAAATATAAATGGCATATATTCAATAGTAATAATTCCTACAGTAAATATTAATGGAATATATTATTCAATAGTAATAATCCCTACAATAAATATAAATGGCATGTATTCAATAGTAATAATTCCTATAATAAATATAACGGTCATATATTATTCAAGAATAATTCCTGTAATAAATATAAATCATATATATTATTCTATACTACTCGTATACAATAACGGTAACATTTGATAGATCCAGTGATAGTATGAATGTTCATTTTTGAGTAGAATACGAATCCACATGTCTCAAGGGCAAGTTACCAAACCTAAAAACAGAAGTAATGATAAAACGATGTAAACACCGCTGCTAAAATTAAAGCGCCATGGCGTACACAAGTGTTTGAGCCCCTCAGCCGGCGTTTGAGGATTTCCATGAGGATGGACTCTTCCTGCTTTCATCCGGTGACTCCCGTAACAGCGCGTCAGGATCCTGCTCTTCAACAGGACTCCACGCTCCTCATCCCACGCTTCTCTATCCCACTGGAAGAGCTTGGCACAGTCATTAAGTGTAGCGCTGTCTCCATATGAGCTGGGGTTATTTATAAGCAGTCGTCTCGTGTTCTCTTCCGTCTGGAAGTGAGATGTCCCGGTGTAAATCCTTGTTGAAGTTCAGGCCGTCTCCTCATATTATTATTATTTCCTATTCTCTCTTTCCCATTTCCTATTTCCTCCTTCATATTTCCTTTCTTATTTCCTCTTTCATTCTTTCCT
Source organism: Pimephales promelas (assembly GCF_016745375.1). Next base: position 1,301,944 of record NW_024121344.1, on the reverse strand, counting down.
ATTCCCTCTTTCCTCCTTCATATTTCCTTTCTTATTTCCTCTTTCCTTCTTTCCTATTCCCTCTTTCCCCATTTCCTATTTCCTCCTTCATATTTCCTTTCTTATTTCCTCTTTCCTTCTTTCCTATTCCCTCTTTCCCCATTTCCTATTTCCTCCTTCATATTTCCTTTCTTATTTCCTCTTTCCTTCTTTCCTATTCCCTCTTTCCCCATTTCCTATTTCCTCCCTCTTCCCTCTTCTTTCCTATTCCCTCTTCCTCCATTTCCTATTTCCTCCTTCATATTTCCTTTCTTATTTCCTCTTTCCTTCTTTCCTATTCCCTCTTTCCCCATTTCCTCCTTCATATTTCCTCTTTCCTTCTTTCCTATTCCCTCTTTCCTTCTTTCCTATTCCCTCTTTCCCCATTTTATTTCCTTTCTTATTTCCTCTTTCCTTCTTTCCTATTTCCTCCCTCTTCTTTCCTATTCCCTCTTCCTCCATTTCCTATTTCCTCCTTCATATTTCCTTTCTTATTTCCTCTTTCCTTCTTTCCTATTCCCTCTTTCCCCATTTCCTATTTCCTCCCTCTTCCCTCTTCTTTCCTATTCCCTCTTCCTCCATTTCCTATTTCCTCCTTCATATTTCCTTTCTTATTTCCTCTTTCCTTCTTTCCTATTCCCTCTTTCCCCATTTCCTCCTTCATATTTCCTCTTTCCTTCTTTCCTATTCCCTCTTTCCCCATTTTATTTCCTTTCTTATTTCCTCTTTCCTTCTTTCCTATTTCCTCCCTCTTCTTTCCTATTCCCTCTTCCTCCATTTCCTATTTCCTCCTTCATATTTCCTTTCTTATTTCCTCTTTCCTTCTTTCCTATTCCCTCTTTCCTCTCCATTTGAACTCATCAACCTAGAAATTATTTTAACAACTTTAAAGTTCAAGTAACACATTTAAAAAAAATTAAAGTATTTGTAAGTGCAAATAAGTATTTGTATGAGTACTTTAACTGAGATATGAGGGTTATTTTTGCTTTTAAACACTGCATACAGTTTATAAAAAAATATTTAAATGTAATCTTTTTTTAATCTATTAATACAAAAATGCTTTTTTTAAATCTTCTGATTTTTCTTTTTCTTCCCTTATAAGCCGAGTAGTTATTCTGCCTTTTAAATGGCATGTTGTCTATGCTTTATACATGCCTCATCCAATAATAATGTTTAATTTTGATCATATCTGGGCTATAGTATGTAGATATAGGTGCGTAATGACTAATCCGTCACACATTGTTGGGAAGTCACTGTTCTTATGCTGCTTTTGCTCAAATGAAAGTGCACTGGGGAAAAGTGATACTGGGATCCCACCCAAGCCATTGTTCCTCCAGCACCTCCCATGATGCACCAGCTCGAAGCCTTTCGCTTTGACTAATGAACGGCCCTGGAAATGTCAAACTTTTCGTTACCCTACACGATCATTTCTCATGAAGCAGATATAAACTCCTTTTCTCTCTCTTCCAGTCCAATACCAGATGGAGATGATGAGGAGTCTCCGACACGTGAACATCGACCACCTTCACGTCGGCTGGTATCAGTCCACGTTCTACGGCTCTTTCGTCAGCCGGGCTCTCCTGGACTCGCAGTTCAGCTACCAGCACGCCATCGAGGAGTCTGTGGTGCTCATCTACGGTGAGTCTCCATAGTTAATGACCCTGGGTTCAGCGCTCGACGGGAAGAGCTTCTCACTCGTGTTTGCAGAGAAGACATTTAAAAAAGTGGATCAAAACTTTTCATCAAAGTTATACGGGAATTTTAACAATACCGGTTCATTTCTTAGAGCAACTTTGAACTTTTCTGATCCACTTCAAATATTCGACTACTGTATGTGTGTGTGTGTGTATATATATATAAAATTACATTAAAAATATATACTAATATATTTAGTTTATATAACTATATAAATATTTTTTTTAATTTCATGTAATATTCAAATTTTCTGAGATTTTGAATTTGGGGTTTTCGTAAGACATCAATCAAATTATAACTAAAAAAAAACAAAACTTTTTGTGTTTCACCTGTATGTATGTATGTGTGTTCTGGGAAAAAATTAATTACATCCAAAATAAAAGCTAACACAGAAACCTAAAATTCTCGGGACAGCAGCTAGGGCTGGGTATTGTTAGGTATTTCACAATTCGATTCGATTTCAATTCTTGAGGCTTCGATTCAATATTGACTTATTAGCTTCGATATCGATTCAATAATAAGTAAATACACAAGTAATTAAGTGCCTGAGTATAATTTTAAGTAATGTGCGCAGTTTTACCAATGTTAAAGAACAAATTGACCCCAACATGTTTGTTTCCTCTCATGGTTTATTCAGCAGAATAAACTGTACAATATTGTATGTGTTGAATTCAAACACAACTGTGACGAGCACTGTACAGTGCTTTAACAACACCTCTAAAGTGCAAGTAACTAAGTAGTAGAAAGTAGTGTTGGGCGATATGCTCCATTTTCATATCGTCCTATCGTCAGCCTGTGAGATCGGCGATACACGATATTATCGTGAGGGGGCGGGGCTAACTTATTTGATTATTAACTTGATTATTTAGCCTACTCATTAATTTGCTTGTTTTATTAGCCTACTTCGTTTTATATACGAGAATCTTTTTTTCTATTTTGCTAGCAAAAGGTGGAGTGTTTATTAATAGGATCAGGTTATTTCCTGGTATAGTGAAGTAAAAAAAAGAGATCCTAATCCTTTTATTTGTCAACGGGAAATTTACGGACACATTAGCCTATTCCCATGCCATTACATGCAGTATTTTGGTCTATTTCTGCACGAGATGAAAACACGTTTTAATAATTTCTTGGTTCAGAAAGAGTCGGAGTTTGCGATATGTGCCCCCCTACCAGTGCGCTCTCTGTCTGGATGCACTTCACATGCGTACTTCAGTAAGCACGAAGTACGCGGGTTAATGTGTTTTAAATGCCGATAGAAACAAGAGCAAGGGCCAAACGTCTAGCTGAGTCGATCGGTTTATACTTATACTTATGAGTTGACTGATAAAGGAAACGTTTACATGACCACATGCATTGTCAAGTTTATTCAACATAATCAGGTTAAGAACGTCGTCGCATGTAAACGCGCTCAATCTCTGAAAGTGAAAGTAAAAACGGACTGCTTTCGGCATCTGCATTAACGCCGCGTTCCCTCAGAGACGACGATGATAACGGTCGGTAACTATAATACTGTTTTAGTGATATTATTATTAATACTATTTAGTAATTGTATTGTTTTTAGTGTTAGTGTCATTAAACGTTTTGTTAATGTGTTACAGAAACAAATACTGACGAACAACGATGCCGTTTTCATCTTGGATCTGTAGGAAATTGAATTTTGCGTCTGTTAAAACGAGCACACTTGATAATTTGTGAATGGATCACCTTGCGATTGAATTTTGATGTGGGATGTTTTTTAGTCTGTTTTAAAAACATTCTCTTAGAGGAGTCCTCATTAGTGCGTGTGTTGTTGCAATTGTTATGAGGTGATGTCGTTGTAAATTTAGGCAAGGCAAATTAATTGTAGTTCCTAATATTCATTTAATAACAATACTAGCTTTATAATAATAATAATAGGCCTAATAATAATAATTTAATACATTATGGTAAAACGAGCCAATTATCGTATTGATATCGTCAAAGGCATCTGCCATCGGCGATATGTCAGACTATCGTCGATACACGATACTATCGTCTATCGGCACAACCCTAGTAGAAAGTATATTTCTTTCTTCCTATACATTCAAGTTATAAAAAAAATGTAAACAGAAGCACAAAATGTGCATACTCAAAAAAGTGCAATATTATATTCTAATTATAATTTTGTAAACAATAACACTTAATAGCTGATCACACTTAACAGCAATTGCGAGTTATCAGGCCAATTCTAAGGGGGAAAAAATACTAACCTTTTTCCCTCTCAGAAGTTTATATCTCATAGACTTTATATCACGCATTTCTGACTTTATATCATGCATTTCTGACTTTATATCACGCAATTCTGACTTTATATCACGCATTTCTGACTTTATATCATGCATTTCTGACTTTATATCACGCAATTCTGACTTTATATCATGCATTTCTGACTTTATATTACGCAATTCTGACTTTATATCACGCATTTCTGACTTTATATCATGCATTTCTGACTTTATAACACCCAAATGCGACTTTATATCACGCAATTGTGACTTTATGTCTCGCAATTCTGACTTTATATCTTGCAATTCTGAGAAATAAAGTCAGAATTGCGAGAGGTAAACTCCCAATTGTGAGAAAAAAAGTCGCAATTACCTTTTTTATTTTCCATTCTGTGGCGGCAACAAGCTTCCATAGTTCCCGGCTTACAGGGGAATCCAAAATGAGCCCAAACGTCGGCTTTTAATGTTGGCGGTGCAGGCTTGAATCAGGCTTGAACGGAGTACAGCTGCTGTCCGTCATCGCGCTGTTTTGCTAAGGGCTAAACCGCGACTTGTACAACGCTGAACGCTCTCACTAGAGTGTAGCCCACAGCGCCGCCACTGGCCTGGATGGCTGAATCGATTCATAGGATTTGAGGAATCGATATTGAATTGAGAAGCAAAAAATTGCAATGCATTGATGAATTGATATTTTTACCCAGCCCTAACAGCAGCATTTGTCCAAATTTCAATCTTAACCGTTCTCTTTCATCAGAAACGATCTTAAAACAGGGCTTTAAGTGTAAAATACCCAACTAACCCTTTAAAGTCTGTTTTAAATGGGTTGCTTTTAGGATTGGGAATCAGGAATCGAACACTCGAGGTCAGGTTTCGGATGCATTTTGTAAAATTAATTTAGATTCCTGTGAGTATTTCAACTTGACTTTAACCCATTTCTGTGCTTCACGTGTGTCCGTATACTGGATCCAGCTCTTAAAGAGACAGCACTAATATTCCTGCTGCCGTCTCTATAATAACTCAAGAATATAATCACACAACTAAAGACAGAAAATTAACTCGCTCTTCACTGAATAACTTTTGAGACTATTTATAAAGTGCAGTGTTTTACATTTAATTAGTTTTTGAACCCGAATACCTGAAAATCTTAAAACACTGTTTCAGTCATATCTTTGTTCAGTTCTGTTCTTTTTTAATAACAGTGTGTTTACTTGTCTTTAATAATGCTTGAAGCTTAGTTTGGCTAGTTGTTTTTCTATGGTGTTTTAATTTAATTTAAACCACAGGCAAACGCTCCTTGTATGTGTTGTTGATTTTTGTTCATGATATTCAGCTACAATTACATTTTTGCAATAAGACTAAATGTGAATATCTACCTTTTTTTACTTTTTTGGGAATCGATAAGCAGAATCTTCGATCGTTAAAATTGAAACGACACCCAACAGTAGTTGCATGCATGTTGGTTCCAGTGAGGATTGAAGCGTCTTGTGGTGATTAAGGTGTTCCTGATGCTCCGTCAAAGGTTTCGACACACAAACTTGCAGAATAAATGCCTTGAATGCAATGCATGTCGCTTGAGATGAATGCATCTGTCAATAGCGTGACTGTAAAGTGCATTGGTACAATGGTGGGTGAAGTGTGCACTCCGATCTCGAGTGTTTTCCTGCCCTGTATTCTACACTGGGTTCACGGCATTTAATCATGCCGCCTTTAAACCCATCAATAATGCATGCTGAAATATTAAAGTCTAAATAAAAACCTGCTCATCTCTCTACATGCCGAGGAGAGAAGTCTACATCTTGTGGTTTCGGATCATTATCCAGCAGATCTGACTCTTTCTGATATTCACACGCGTGCATGACAAGACAAATCTCACATGACGCGTGTTTTTTTTTTACTTTTAAATGTGCATTTAGCAGATAAAGTGCTTTGCATTCATCAGGTGATTAAAATATTAGTGCATTTTTTTTATTTTTATAAGTCGTTAAGTTTTTATAAAGATTTACTAATGAGACAAGGGAGTTTCATTCAAGAAAAAAAAACTTAATTTAAAATTACCCGTAATTTTGGTAATGAGTTTTAAGGGATAATATATAGAATACAGGGGTACTTTAAATTTAATTGATGGTTACATCGCCATGTTGATGCTGAAATTTAGTTTTTTTTTGCACTGGCTTCTGTTTTATCATTGTATAATGTAAAATGGCCACCGTGACTCTAGATGGCCATTCCTCCGGCAAAGCAAGGACGTTTTGTAAAGTGCTGCTGTGTGTGTGTGTGTGTGTGAGTGGCAGCTCTGATAAGACCTGTGTGAACACTTTTAGGCTTTGACATCTCTGACAAGCACATTAATTCAATCCTACTCTTACTAAAAGCAGTGGAGGGCGAGTGTGGCTGAGTATGAAGCCTGACGGCACCTGCAGTCGATGATTTCTGTATGAAAGCGGAAGAAAAGCTTCTCTGCGTGACCTCCTGGCCCTCACACCCGAGACGGGTGAATATAAATGTCTTGTAGGCGCTGGATGGAAGTGCTTGTTTTATGGCGCTTAACTCCGTGACCTTTCTGTTATTGTCATGGGTTTGGTTCCTGGGTCAAGTGAGCCATTAAAGGCACTAAGTTTTCTCCTCTATTCAGACATTATTTAAAGATAATCTGTAATGATATTAATAATAATATGTATTAAAACTTAACTTGAATCTGTGGTTTAAAATGCGTCAAATAACATTTAGGGCTGGGTTATGTGTTGGACATTCTCAATAAATTTGTGATTTTTGCTGCATATTTTAATGCACTTTTATTTGTTAGTTAGTAGGGGTGGGGGAAAATATCGATTCTCGATGCATCGCGATGCGGACGTGGACGATCCTGAATCGATTCACAAATGTCAAAAAATCGATTTAAAAAAAAAAAATTGGGTCATTACTTTGTACTTTTAAAGCAAATTATTTATAGTCACACACAAAAGATTCAGATAATCGATTTGTAACATTATAAATGTCTTGTACTTTAACTTTTGATCAACTTATTTTATCCTTGATGAATAAAAGTATAGATTTCTTTTTTCTTTTGCCCAAAAAATTAAATAAAAATTCTCACCGACTCCAAACATTTGAACGGTATTGTTTAATGTTACAAAAGCTTTCTATTTCAGATAAATGCTGTTCTTTTGAATTTCTGGGTGATTCTCTGAATCGGGTGCCCTTCAAGTCCCCCAAACTTGCTTCAAATATTTTCAATTGAAGGAAATCACAAAATACATTTTAATGCTGTCAATTAATAGAACCAGGTGCATTTGCATTATAATGCAACAAAATTGCTTTTGAAAAAAAAATGTAAAGTTAATAAATTTAAAGATAATGAGTTGCCTAAGTAGTAGACAACAAGCATGTTTGCATGTCCTCACTAACCATCATTATATTTTCAATGAATATCAAACAAATAAAAAGTGCAATTAATACCAAAATGTTGCTGCTGCTAATATAATCATATGTTGGTCTAGTGTATTTTCGTTTACTGTTGTGAAATGGAAAATCAATAATCGGTAATCGAGAATCGTTAATAATCGAAAATTGACTGTAATCGATTTGGGACTTCAATAATCGTAATTGAATCGAATCGGGAAATCAGACAGATTACCCACCCCTATTAGTTAGTAGCATGCATACCGGATCAGTGTATTAAACAGTGCATTAGCTCATTTAAAAGTCTGTGTAGTGTTATCTTAAATTTGCTCACTTTATTAAATTTCTGTTCCTGAAAACTCTTGTCAGACCGACCTGAAAAACACTGTTTATTTAATGTGTATCTTTGTTATATTGTATTTTTATCAGTTCTGTTATTACTACTTGCCTTTAATGTTTTTACTTTATATTAGTAGGGCTAGTAAGTTTAGAATTACTAACTTGACTTGGCCGGTAAAACACATTTATGGCCGGTACATTTTCTTAAGTCACCGGCCGATGGCAGGTGTGGCATAAAGTACATTTTTAGGCCCTTTATACTATATCCAATATAATATTAGATTTTTTTAAAAAAAATTTAAAGATGTGGCATTTATGATAATCCCAATGGTCTTCAAATTGCACTGATTTGGTTCTTTCCTTACCCTGTAATGCATCAAATTAGCTTTTTACTTCTAGAATAAAAAATGCAAGTGCTAATGTCATAACTCACACATTTTGTGTGATCTCACATCTTTCTAGCAGGATAGCAGCATTAGCCCGTGTTTACATTAAATATGATTAAACCTGGATCATTGCATGTTCATGCTGCATTTTAATCCATTTGTTTTTGGCTGCAAATGGCATTTTTGGCAGAAAATTGTGGTGCATCACTAAAGCCCCTTTCACACAGCGGGAAATTGCCAGAACGCCGTCTGTGTGAACGCAAACACGAGCCGGGATTGTTGATGCCAGATTGGGGATCTAGTAACATTGCCGTGTTCAGTCCCGGAACGAGCGCTGTGTGAATAAAAGCCGTAATCAATGGCGTGTCGTAATCAGTCTTGGGTTAGTTACTCTAAAAAAGTAATTAATTACTAGTTACTAATTACCTCTTCAACAATGTAATTAGATTACTGTACGAATTACTCTCTCTAAAAAGTATTTAATTACTTTTAATTACTAATTACTTTCAAAATCCCATTTCAATCTCAACCAGCTGAATAATACAAGAATAGACGTGAATCTGTTTTAATTCTTTCAAATAAATACTATAAAATTGCATGAATTATCCTTAATCTGACCATGGTGTGGAAGGTTACATTATAAAAACATACTTTTTAACATCAGACAATACATTTTGATGTTAAACCCACTATTGTTTTATGTCTGACCTCATGACATTTCACACTTTTTTCATACATATTTTACAATAATTACGTACGAATTCACATACGAATTTGTACGAGTGCGGTCGTATGAAAGACACCTCATAAAATGCAATGCATACGAATCGCTGTGAGATCGGATTGAATTTACCTCAATTACATCAGAAGTAACTGTAATTAAATTACAGATAAATGAAGAGTAATCCCTTACTTTACATTTTCAAGGGAAAAGTAATTAAATTACAGTAACTAATTACTTAGTAATTAGTTACACCCAACACTGGTCGTAATGATGACGATGAAGTGAAACCCAGCTAGTGGAAACTAGAGCCAGACCGATATATCGGCACACCGATATTAGGCATTTTCCAAACTATCGGTATCGGCAGTTATAATGGCCGATAAATGAATATTTCAAAAATACAATAAAAACGGATGAAACACGCTTGAACCATGTCATGTTGGAGTTGTATAGTTTGTCCACCAGAGGGCGCTCTACACCGTTCCTGTTGGCAACACTCGTTGAGTTGGTCACGATACATAAATTGCTTGAATAACAATTAAAAGAACATCCACGTCAGTTCTCTTAACTCAAATAAGCATGACAAAATTTGTGACTATCATGTCCAGTTTAAAATAAATAAATAAAATATCGGCCGATATATCGGATTTTAAAACCCAAAAATATTTGTATCGGTATCGGCCTTAATAATCCTTTATCGGTCGGGCTCTAGTGGAAACGGTACATAATGCGCTAGTTTATGACTGAATTAGAGGAAGAAATGTTGTTGTTTCTCCATAGAGAAGTAAGCAAACTTGAGTCACTGATGTCACGTGTTGTGTGTGAACACACACTCTGATTCCGGAAAATCACTGGCAGTGTGAACGAACCCAAATCAAACTATCCCGGGTGTGTTTTCTGTGTGAACGGCGCTTGATACTCATGTGACGTGTTTATATCTGTGTTTTTTCATCCATAAAAGCCCACCTTCTACTATTTGGTTCTTTTGTGCATTTGAACCTTGTTAGTAAAGCTTTTTCAGTGAAACTCCTAAAGGGCCAGCCGTTTTCTCTTCGCAGACAAACCTGATATTTAGTCCCAAAATGAGTCTCTCTCATTTGATTTTACACAATCCCATATCAATAGTTTAAAAGTTGGATAATGACTTGGATGAAATGGGGCAAATGTATTTGCGATGTTGCATTTGTTTTTTTTTTTTAATTTTAGTTTTTTAATCCATTACTTTTACTAAAAATGTTTTCTTGAAAGTAAAACGTGTTTCTCTCTCCGTCTATTGAGTTTCTAGGTAAAGCAGTTTCTTTTTAAAGCCAAAAGTGTACTCGATATTTCAACACCTGCGAAAGACATTGTGTTCGCATTTCCACACTTCATTAAGTAGCGGAGCCGTTCCCAACAGTGCTAAGGTAATAAGAAATGTTTCTGTGATACCAAATTAGCCCAGTTCTTCAGTAAGGATGAGGTTTTTGATGCAGCGGCTGAATAAAAGCCATCGTTTGGAGCAGTAATTATAGTTCTCAGCATTAGTGTTGTTTTTAATCAATTCAATGCTTCCTTGGTGAGCAAAGCATCCATTCAAAAGCCTATTTTACATGCGTTTCCAAACTTCTGAATGGTGGTGTGCATCAAATATCATTAAAGATATAATGAAAAGCAATTGATTATAGTTACATCGTCCAGCCCTAAAGTCTGCCATTCGTGGAGGCTTTAGTCTGCATTGCCGGAGCGAATATTCAATTCCTTCCTTTGTCCTTTTGAACCCGTTTATTACTTATTATACACTTATAATACATTATATGTGTGATTTAATGGCGCTGAAAGAACCCATTTCTCATCATATTGAGGTACTGATGCTGTATATGAGTTGTAGATCAGACACAGTGTTCATTGAAGTTGTTTGCCAAAGCGAAATTTACAGAAATGTTTGCTCTGGCTGGTTAACACTTGAGCTCCCATTGGTCCGTGGAGATGATGTAATAAGTGGGCGTGGCTCTGAGGCTCCGCCTTCTTTAAGGTGGAAATCTTTTTCTAGTTAATTTCTGTCCATTGAGGACGGACATAAGCGAAGAGTTAAAAAGGTGACTATATCGGGGCCTTTAATGTCTTGTTGCATGTAGAGTTCGACCGATAGTTGATTTTACCGATATTTACGTTTGACCGTAACCGATTATTCAACCGATATTTTTTTTTTAAATGGATACTGGGATTAAAAACAAACATAACACTAGTAAAACAGTGCTGAACTGAAATGTGCTAAATAAAATAAATATATAAATAAGAATAAATTAAATTGATTAGTTGTACAGATCGAACGTTTAAATATTACAGCTCAAATGTAAGAAACATGGCCTATGTAAATTTCATAGGTAACACTTTGCAAGTCCCATTTGTTTAGCTAGCTTTTATGAACTATATGCATTATTTTTATTGCATGTATAAAGAATGATACAATTGTATTGTTCAATGTTAGTTCAATTATAGATTAAAATGTAGATGTTGAATTTAAAAGACTAACAGACGGCATCAACGACAAACCAAAATGTCCTTTAAAGAGGACCGAAGCAAAAGAAATGTGCTTTCCAAAAATAAATAGTTCAGACTATTTTACCCAGTGTTTGCGCATGGTTGTTTTTCTGCTTATTAGAGTATTTCACCAATAACAAACTAATGGGCAAACAATACTTGTGCAAAGGCCGAAGCTTCACAAGAACACGAGTACAGGCCAGAACGCGTGTTGAGAAACGGCTGATGTGAATCCAGATGTGTTTTCTGCTTCATAGATCCCATAAAGACGGCGCAGGGCTCTCTGTGTCTGAAGGCCTACAGGTTGACCCCCAAACTGATGGAGATCTGCAAGGAGAAAGACTTCAGTCCGGAGGGGTAAGACACTTTCTGTTCAGATTAGAGCCCGACCGATAAAGGATTTTGAAGGCCGATACCGATACAGATATTTTTTTGGTTTTAAAATCTGATATGCCGATATATCGGACGATATTTTTTTTTTTCGGAAACATACATTTCCTTAACATAAGTTAATTGTAGTTATTTATGAGTTTTAACTAAAATATTATGATCATGCATTTTAAAAAGAAACTTTTTTCTTTTATTGTCACAACAGAACAGACTGATGATAGTGGCATTAGCTAGCTTTGTGGTTAGCTAGTCAATGATGAGCCATAATTTAGCGATGGATAACGTCATACTGCAAAGTGTAAAACATACATTTTCAATATAACAGGCCGAGGAGAGATGATGCGTCTCATTGCTTTAACTGTCACGCGCTATTAAAGAAATACTTCAGTCACATTTGTCAAAAGTTAAAAGGACAGTCAGTCGACTACTGTAACAACGTAACGTAACTATTACTAGCTAATCCCGCTTCACTCTCGGCTTATTTAACAGCAAAACTGGACATGATAGTCACAAATTCTGTCATGCTTATTTGAGTTAAGAGAACTGATGGGGGTGATCTTTTAATTGTTATTCAAGTAATGTTTGTATCATGACCAACTCAACGAGTGTAGAGTGCCCTCTGGTGGACAAACTATACAAGTCCAACACTCGTGACATGTTTCAAGTGCGTTTCGTCCGTTTTTATTTTTGAAATATTCATTTATCGGCCATTATAACTAGGGTTGGGTATCGAGAATCGAGTAACGATTGGAATCGGGACTAACTTTTCGTTTTTCCCGGAATCGTTCAAAAGTTAAAATTTCGATTCCTAGTTTCGATATTCACAGTCCGCCGAGCGGAAGAAGAAACCGCTGAACAACACCAACGAAGAAGCGTCTACCGGAAGTGTTGGTATAACCCCACGAGTCGAACATGAGTAGCTTACGTCGGCGGTCCAAAGTGTGGCTTCACTTTTCTAAAAAAAATAACGAAATCTCGGCAAAATGCAAAATTTGTGACAGAAGGAGTATTTCCTTCAGAAAGGCCGTTGGTTAGCAAGGTTAGCTAAACTTTTTTGACCCTGCCTCTTAAAAGAATCGGAATCGAGAATCGTTAGGAACCGGAATCGAAACAAGGAATCGGAATCGGAATCAGAATCGTTCAAATTCAAACGATACCCAACCCTAATTATAACTGCCGATACCGATAGTTTGGAAAATGCCTAATATCGGCCGATAATATCGGCATGCCGATATATTGGTCTGGCTCTAGTTCAGATATATAGTCTTCTTTCAGACGAACGCAATCAGAGTTATATTAAAAAAAAAATATATATATATTAATTTAATTTATATGTTTTTAAATATTTGTATACAATTGTATTATACATGAATTAATCCATAAATAATTGAATTATATTTATTGTTTATTTTAGATTTATATGCTCTTGGTTAAACTCCTTCCCGAAAGCCGAAAGCTTCCTCACCTCTGATTGGTCAGACGGCTCAGTCTGTTGTGATTGGTCGCAGCGCGTGTCATAAACCAAACACTTATTAAATTTGTTCCAATCCGTCGCAGGATCTTGATTTTACACTTTGCAGACCTTTTACATTCTCATTCCCAGAGCTAAAATACAGAAGTAGTGCAGTGCTCTCCTCAGCCGACGTCTGGTTTCACTCATAATACAGAATTAATGGGTGAAGCACGCTTTCATGTTGACATCCGACATGTTTGCGCGGCCTGTGTGTTGACCTTGTCATCGGCCGGTTCGACACTCGTCATTCGACGGCGCCTCTTGAATATTCAGCCGGTTCGGAAGAGCACTGCTATTGATTTATGAAAATAAGCCTGTATTTGTGTAGCGAAGGAAGCGGGGTGGGCCGTCGTGAATGATGCATACAGATCGCTTGTCAGATTCATACGGAATATCAATCTGAAATCTGCGAGGCTGTGCTATATTGATATTCCTCAAACATTCTCCTGCTCTTCTATAAGTTTCTGCAATTCAGCTGGACTGAGAGAACACACACACACACTCACTCACTGAGGTGATGGATCGCGTTCGGGCCGGTGAACACCTGAACGCCGAGGGGAGCGTCTCTGTGTTCACAAACACGCATGCTTCTCACACCACTAGGGCTGGGTATTGACACACATTTCACAAATCGATTTCGATTCGATGCAATATTGATTCTTTTGGATATCAGGTACAATACATATACTATACAAAAAGGAAATCTCTTACCTAATGCTGTAAACTATGGGAGTCAGTCGTAGCCTATTCATTCGGTTCACTTTGCGACATACGGCCTCAATAATGCCTGCAATATGTTGTGCAGTTGGCTGCAACAACAGCCAAAAGGGGAACCCTGAACTGGTATTTTGTTCTATACCAAAAGAAAATCATTTATTTAAAAGACTTGAAGTCTTGCTGGTTTGTGGTTAAAATGTATAAACCGATATTTTTTACCCTAAAGGCCCGTTACACACCGGGACGAATATCAGCGCGCGTTATTCGTCAGCGTTATTCAACGCGTTTTTTGTGTTCACACTAGGGGTGGCACGGTTCACGAAACCGACGGTTCGGTTTGTATCACGGTTTTAGTGTCACGGTTTTCGGTTCTGTACGGTTCTTGTTATTTTTTTCTTTTAATCTTTAACACTTCAGAAATGTACTTCAGCATGTGATATATAGCTTAATTATCCACACTTTAGGATACAGTATAAAAAAAATTATATTCATGCAATCATGCACAAACTGAATTTGACTCTTTGACTTTAAGCACATTTTGGGACTATCTCAGAGGAAAGCTAGGTGAGATTTTGACACAGCAAGAAAGAAGAAATTGACATGCTTTTTGTTTATTTGGCAAAAAAAAGGAGAATGTGTATCACTATCTCTACAAGAACTTGTGCATTTTTATCACACAAATCTTATTTACACAAAGAAATTAACTTGCATTTATGAACTGACAACTTTTGTAGCTCTTACAAAAATTCTATCTTTTAAAAGAAAAAAAGAGGAACTACACTGTCTTTTATGAATAAGTCAATATACATGAAACCTCATTGCCTATAATTAGGCTATAGAAATAGCAAAGGCCATAAACATAAAGTGAAAAGTTCAACCTCAACACAAAAAACAGTATCAACAATGCTTCTATTCCCAAAAAGTGAGGGTACCCTTTTTTCAGTTTAAATTAAAGTGCAGGATTTGGAAACATTTGACTGAAGCTCTTATCTAAACATAAAGTGCCACTGTAACGTTATATTAAAATACCATAACATGAAATCAAAAATGTCCCCACACACCGGACTTATATAGACTTATACGACGCTGGCGCATCCTCCAACTCCCTCATCTCTCCCACTTGCCATTTCTCCGCGTGCCGTGACCTGCAGCGCTCCATACTCCACTTTTACTGGCTTGTTTATTAACTTGAACCGGCGCTGCACAGAGCGATCGGTAATGACATCAAATACCGCGAAAGTGAGTGACGGAGCCGTCGTTCCCGCTCTAGTGTGATGTTATTCCCCGGTCGCTCTGTGCAGCGCCGGTCCAAGTCGAACAAGTTTATGTCGCGCGAAAAGAAAACACACGTCACATACGGGCACGAGGTTACATTGCGCATGCGTCGAACCGTGAGACGCACAGACGCTCCGAACCGAGACAAGCGAACCGAACGGTTCGGGTGTTTTTTCATGTACCGTGCCACCCCTAGTTCACACCCAAGCGTTTTTCGCTGACGATTAGGGTTGGGTATCGAGAATCGAGTATCGATTGGAACCGTTTTTTCCCGGAATCGTTCAAAAGTTAAAGTTTCGATTCCTAGTTTCGATATTCACAGTCCGCCGAGCGGAAGAAGAAACCGCTGAACAACACCAACGAAGAAGCGTCTACCGGAAGTGTTGGTATAACCACGCGAGTCGAACATGAGTAGCTTACGTCGGCGATCCAAAGTGTGGCTTCACTTTTCTAAAAATAACGAAATCTCGGCAAAATGCAAAATTTGTGTATTTTTACAGAAGGAGTATTTCCTTCAGAAAGGATTATTTTCTTCCGAAAGGCCGTTGGTTAGCTTAACTTTTTTGACCCTGCCTCTTAAAAGAATCGGAATCGAGAATCGTTAGGAACCGGAATCGAAACAAGGAATCGGAATCAGAATCGTTCAAATTCAAACGATACCCAACCCTACTGACGATGAGCCGAGTGAACATGCAAATTCATTCCCTGACATTAGATGGCGCTTAATGTGAAACAGAAATAATAATAGAATACTATACTAGGGTGATCATATTCATGTCTCAATGTTTTATTATGACAGATTAAAAAAAACGAATGAAATAATGATAGAAAGTCTTCTGTATTAGAAAAATAAATGGTAACACTTTACCATAAGGTTCATTAGTTAATGTATTTACTAACATGCACTAACCATGAGCAATACATTTGTTACGGCTTAGTTCATGAAAATACAGCTGTTTGTTGTTTGTTCATGTTAGTTCACGGTGCATTAACTAATGCTAACAAGATTTTAATCAAGTATTAGTAAATGTTAAAAATAACATTAACAAAGATTAACAAATGCTGTATATGTGCTATTCATTGTTAGTTCATATTAACTAATGTTAACTAACAAACCTTATTGTAAAGTGTTACCAAATAAATGTATAAATAACTAAAAGAAATGCATCCAAATGTAACAAAAAATAGCTCTCACAAACTTACAAAAACGAACTAACAAAATCTATTCATATCTTTAGTTTTCATTCTCTTTATCTTGTTTTTCTTCCTCGTCCACCTTGTTTGCCCATCTATATTTTGCTGTCGGACTGATCTTTCCCAGCAGTTTTTTTTTTGAAAACCAGGACATTTTCATCACTTAAAAACAGTCAGGACAGGACGTGGAAACAGGACGTGTGTAACGCAAAGTTGAGATGTTGCCCAGAGATAAAAACATGGCACAGATGCACGAGAGACGAGAGTTGTCGTATTTCCCCGCGTTTAATAAAACCACTCAAGTCCTCATACATGGGGATCGAGCGAGGAAAAAAAACACAAACAAACATCTGGTCACAATAGAAAAATAAAATAAAAGAAAGAATACAAAGAGTCGGTTATCTCCTCTCCTCAGTTCATCTCAGCTCAGATTTCTATAAAGCACAAAGTGACCGTTTTACACATGTCCCGAGAAAACAGGACTGTTGGTCACCCTATACTATACTATTATTACAGAAATACTAATATAAATATTATCATATATGCTCCGAGACCAGCAGCTCAGCATTCATCTTGCCCATAGGTAACTTATCTTATCTCTTCTTCGCCGTTTGTGTGCTCGGCAAGACCGTTTTGTGTTTGAGCGCCCCCAAGTTGTGTTTTACTGTAACTTCAGAAGTACCAGACACGTGAGCAAACCCGCCAATTTGGTTGGTCGGATAGTTTTTTTTTTTTTTTAAATGACGCTTTTACGCGTGGCGTTTTTCGCGTCGGTGTGAACTCTCACATTGGCGCCCATTGTTTAGTCACGAGGCGTTAAACGTCGACTAATATCGCACGTGAAATTCGTCCCGGTGTGAACAGGCCTTAACCCTAAACGATAACCTCGTGTCACGATTCAGTATCATGAAACTGAACTCATGATACGGTATTATTGCGATACTCATGAAAGATAAATAGAAAATGACCTGTTGATTGAAAAATGCAAAATTTAATGTTGCATTGTGTGTAAATGAATAGGAAACCCAAAGCACATGATGCTGCGATATTATGAGAATTTGTTTTGTTTTTTATCTTAACCCTAAAACCGTTTTTTGGACAAATGTGGGCAAAATAGTTTTGATTAATCTTTAAAAAATACTTCCCTTGATCTTGATCTACTTTTCTTAAGTTTGCCTCCTGAACACACTTTTTTTTTTTTACTAAAAAAAAAAACAAAAAAAAAAAACTCCTTAATCTTGTATTTGGGTCAAAAATGGGCACCCATAGAAATTAATATAGGGAAAAACTGTAATTTAGAGCATACTAAAATAAGCCAAAATAAGACACCAGGTGACAGCAAAGTCACTTCATCTTTAGCTTGTGAACTTATTGGAATGATATTTTAATTTAGTTAAAAAAATAAAACATAAAAATAAGCATCATTTACATAGAAAACATGGTTCTTTTGAAGTAAATAAATTCAAAAATACCCCCAAAATAAAAAAAACACACCATAAATGGATAGACAAAACTTTATCGAAGACAGTGATATAACATTTATAATAAATAAAAATTAGGATCACACATTTGTCCACAATTATAGGATTAAGGCCTATAAAGTGAACTATAAACTCATCATAGGGGAACCATAATGTTTCACTGATGCATGTTTTCCCACAATCCTTCCAAAATAAAAGTAATTTCTTGAAATAAATGCATTATGTATTGAATGTTGTGTGTATTTTCCTAACTCTGAATGCCTGTGTCTCCCCAGGCTGAAGAAGGCGTGCGTTGGCTTCGAGCACATGTTCGAGGAAGTCCCCATCGTCATCAAGAACTCCCATCTCATAAACGTGCTCATGTGGGAGCTGCAGGAGAAGAGTACGGTGGCTGACAAGCACGAGCTGCTCAATCTGTCCAGCAGGTCAGAATCACCCCGACCTCTGCCAAATGTGTCGTTCGCTGCTTCATCTCGTCAGTCCGTGTTGTTTCGCACGGGCTGACCGAGGAAATGCAATGCATGCTGACATGCCCTGATGGCACAGTTACAGGAACGGCCTTCTGGGAGCAGAGAAATGCTGAGATTTGATATAAACACAACACTAGTTTATCTCCATCCCTCACTAGAACCCAAAAGCTGCGCTTCCTTACTGGGTTTCGATCTAATACTTTATTTTGTGTCTACTAACATTTAAACTAATCATCTGATGCAATGCACTTAATGTTTTTACATTGTACTTATATTTAGGAAAATACCTGCATATATTTACTTCTGTTAGACTGTAGTCAATCATTGCATCCCTTAAGGCGAGACACGGCAGACAAAATCAT
Source organism: Pimephales promelas (assembly GCF_016745375.1). Next base: position 1,283,218 of record NW_024121344.1, on the reverse strand, counting down.
AATTTATTTTTTTTTTCACTGGTCAATTTTGGGATATTTGTCTTCAATAACATGTCTTGTTTCAGAAAAAAAGTCTGAAATACACATTTAGGTCTTTATTTTACTACACTTTGACTGTTTGTCTGTAGATTTCTCATAAATTCTTTAAAAGTTGTCGTTATAAATCATCCTGCTGCTCAGCGATCACACCAAATATGGTCATTTCCTTTTTATCAGCAACCAATCGTGGAAATAAAAGGGGGGATTTAACTCTAAATGCGCGATCTCATTGGCTGATGCTAAATCTTTAAAGCCAGTTTTCTCAAAATTACTTTTCTCTCATACTCTCTCAAGTCCGAAATCTCCACTTCAGTATCAACTATACACACCAAACTTTCCAGTCTTGTACCTAGTTATATTATGAAGACATTTACAGCGGGAAATATATTATTCCTAGCCTGATTTATATAACATTTTATTCCAAAAAACATGGCGAAAATCATGTTTTTAAGGCAATTGGCAGGATAACAAAAGTAGATATCCATAAATCCCTCTGTAATCTAATATGTGAACAAGAATTTTGAACCTGGCTTTGTCCAATACTCAGATTTCGTTTTTTTTTGTTTTTTTTTTTTAAATATATGCAAATTAGTGCATATTTAATTAGATAATGCCTCATTTGCATATTTAAACATTAAATTACAGAACACTTGTAATATATTTTTTTCCTCATCTTAATGTAGGTAATCAACTGGGAAAGTTTCATGGTGAAATCCGCCAGTTAAAAAAATTACCCTATTCACCTGTAGTGTCTCGCCTTAAAACTCAACTTTGATCACCAAAATGACGTTTTTTTCATGCCTTAAAATATCTTGAATGTAACTCGACTCCCTTGCCTGATTTCGTATGCGTGGTTCTATGAATATGCAAATGAGCCCCGCCTCCACTCCACTGGTTGGCGATCACACGTTGATCTGATTGGTTCACAGCGTGTTTTTGAGACTGTCTTTGGTTCACTGCAGTTTTAAGGAGGAAATACTCGACTTATGAACTTAAGCACATTAAAAACACCACATACGCACAAACATAAAAATTTAAAACCTAACCCTACCCATAAATCCCACCTCAATAGCAGCACAAGTGTTTTACACTATAACATCAACACAATAAGTACATTAATGCATGCTAATATGAAGTGTGACCTAATGGGTTTAATATTAGCAGCTGAGTCTGTGCCTAAACACAAAAATGAAAGGGAAGCATTGTAAAAGTTCATATGCCTATTTATCTTGCATGATTAAATGCATTCTATACCAGATGACAGCCACTGTCCATCAGTAACGCCACTATCTGGAGCTGGACGTTTAATTCTCCTGCAAATAGTCCTCTCTTCTAAATTAATTTGGCTAATCCAGTTAGATTCCACTGAGTTTTATTACAGATTGAGTCGAGTCGGTTTCCATGAGAGCAGTTCCCAGAAATGAGCCTCATTACATTCAGAATGAATTTTCTTTTTTCCTTTCACTAATATGAGCTTCAAGGACAGTGTTGAGTTTAGAGCAGTGATGACTCTAGAAAAGGGCTGTACTCTATAGCGCTTTATTTTCCTTGCACTAGTTTAGCATTTCCGCTCCGGCTCTTCTGCTATTGTGGCTCTTTTACTTCTGAGTGTGATTTCGGTTTTGTCAAGTTGTTGAATATTGAATAGACCTTAAAGGAGGAGTTCACTTTAAAAAAAGCTTTTGCTTATAATTTACTCGCCCCCGTGTCATCCAAGATGTCCGTGTCTTTCTTTCTTCAGTCGAAAAGAAATTAAGGTTTTTGATGAAAACATTCCAGAATTTTCTCCATATAATGGACTTCAATGGGGTCCAAATGGTTCAAGGTTCAAACGAGAGTTTCAGTGCAGCTTCAAAGGGCTTTAAACGACTCCAGACGATGAATAAGGGTCTTATCAAGCGAAACGAGCGCTCATTTAATAAATAAATAACAAAGTTTAAGTTTTATAAGCACAAATGGTCGTCCTGTTCTGTGATCGTGACTCTCCTGTTCATCAAAATGAATGAATCTTTTCTCGAGTCAACTCGTTCATTACGTTCGTTGAATGAACCAAATGACATGAAAAAAGATTCGTTCATTTTGTGAACGAGTATGAACAAGAGAGTCACGATCACAGAACAGGACGACCATTTTGTGGTCGTCAAACTTAAACTTTGTTGTTGTTTTTTTTAAATGAGCGATCGTTTCGCTTGATAAGACCCTTATTCATCGTCTGGAGTCGTTTGAAGCCCTTTGAAGCTGCACTGAAACTCTCATTTGGACCTTGAACCGTTTGGACCCCATTGAAGTCCATTATGTGGAGAAAATCCTTGAATGTTTTCATCAAGAACCTTAATTTCTTTTCGACTGAAGAAAGAAAGTCGTGGACATCTTGGATGACATGGGGGCGAGTAAATTATCAGCAAATACACCGAAGACTGGAGTAATGATGATAAATTCAGCTTTGATCACAGGAATAAATTATATTTTTCTGTATATTCACATAGAAAATATCTGTTTTAAATTGCAATATTTTTTCAGAATTTTTTTGCAGTCTTGGTGAGCAGAAGAGATTTTATTTTGTTTTTTTAAATATTTTAAACATAAATTTTGTAAAAAAAAAAAAAATAATAATAATAAAATAAAACAACTTTGTTAGTGAAAAAATGCATGGAAATCATCATAGACCTTACCATTTTATTTTCTATATTAGACATATTGAGGCTGCAATGACTGTTTAAAACAAAACGCTTGAAAAGAAACCATTTGAGTGCATAAAGATAATCACTGAGATATATTTAGCTTCATCAAAGGGCTGAAGCACATCAAGAATATCACAGAGTGCGTCGATCTTTTATTTCAATTTTGATCTTTTTTTTCTTTAAGAAGAGTGCATTGACATCTTATTTCAAAAAGTAATTTTTTTCTTTAATGAACATATGAGCTAAAAATGTCATTTCTCTGCCTTCATGCTTCCCAGCAGCCACAGCTGTTCAGGACCCTCGTCTCAATCACACTAATTGATAGACTAAATACTTGGGATGTGAGCAGGTGTTTTGGTCTTTATAGTTAATGCTTTATGAGTCGGCACAATCTTTGCCATTTTGACTAAGTCTTTCATTTGTAGTTCAGAACATCCCAGGAGTCGGTGTGTGGTGTGTGTGAAATCATTCAGCGTGCAGATAATGATAATGTATTCTGTGTGTAATTTCAGTCTTCCTGTGTACAGAGATGCCCTTTCCTTTCCTTGGCAAATACCAATAGGTCTATAGAGCAGATGTGTCACTCCAAAAACACACTCTTGAAAGCATGTAATGTTAAATGAATGAAAATTGTCTTCGTTTGCTTGTCCATCATGTCGTTCCAAATGTTATTTAAGTATTTTTGTTCCCTCAATCCATGCATTTACAATGAATCCGGGCTTAAAGGCTGCACAAGTGCTTCCTTCGACTCGTGCACAAGATTCCTTAAGAAATATTGAAAAAACAACTAGTAAAAATTACAAAAGCACATAGTAAAATGACTAAAGCTGATTCAAATGCAATTGACTAACTATAATAAACTAGTAAAAGTTACAAAAGCACTTAAAAATATTTAAACTTAAATTAAAATATGACAAATATAAAGCTAATTCAAAGCATTATTAAATATTATTATAGTATATAAATGATACAAAACTGAAAAAAAAAGTTAATTTTTATCCAGACATCAATGGCTGTATTAGTATCAGTGAGACTGACCTTCATTCATAAAAATGGCATTAAACAAGTGTTTGAAATATACTGTATGTTTCTATATTAATTTGGATAACCACAGGAAAAAATTGTATGTGTGTGTGTGTGTGTGTATATATATATATATATATATATATATATATATATATATATATATATATTAGGGCTGTGCAAAAATTAATTGCGATTAATCGTATCCAAAATAAAAGTCTGTGTTTACATAATATATTTGTGTGTGCTGTATATAATTATTTTGTATATATAAATACACACACATGCATGTATATATTTAAGAAAATGTGTTATTCATATATAAAATATTTATATTTATATAATATAGGTTATGTATGTATGTATATATATATATATATATAGAGAGAGAGAGTTTAAGCGCAAATAATTCTTAAATATATACATGCATGCATAGGTATTTATATATACAAAATAATTATATACAGCACACACAAATATATTATGTAAACGCAGACTTTTATTTTGGATGCGATTAATTGCAATTCATTTTTGCACAGCCCTAATATATATATATATATATATAAAATCTGTGGTTTGTGTCATGTATGGCAATAAAAAAGCATTGCATTTAATTTGAAGAGACCTGCAGAAACCCTGATTAAGTGTATTGCCTCATAAGTGACCAATTTTGAACACGCACAGAAACTTTGGTCACAAAACGGTCTGAAATACCTGGGAAGTGCATTGTGGGATTGCCTTCTCAGTGAAGGATGCATGCAATACTGCTTTATGATCTTTTTTTCTAGAAAAGCATGTGTGCACACTTAGTTTTTTCAGCACAGTTCTTGAATGTTTTGGAACGGCCCCGATATATGATCTGTGATTAGACACGTCTCTGTGAACCATGTAAACTGCGAGCAGATAGTCGTCTTTATCAGGCACGTCATGCTTCTGTCATCTTGGGTTTTTTGAGTAGATGATCACTGTGGAGAAATTACACTTTGATGTGCAGTCAGCCTTTTATTACACATGCAAACTTTGTTGGACTAAGCGATCTGTCAATCTGTTGCCATAGTAACCACCTGGAGAAGAGCCTGCAGCTGCTGATGGACCGCGTGGACGACGCCAACCAAGACATCGTCAAGTACAACACGTACTGCCGTAACCTCAGCAAGCAGACCCAGCAGAAGCAGCAGGTACCGTCGCATACACGCTTAAAAAGATAATTCAATATATTAAATACTATGATAGTTTAGAAATAATCAAATAACAATATATATTTAAATATTAAAATATAAATATATATAATATTAACAATATATATAAAAAATATATATTTTTATTATATATAAAATATATATTTTTTTAATATATATATGAAGAGTTCAGATGCAAAAGCCTCTAAATGCCATTTGAAATTTTCTTCTAAAATGACCATTTTTATCAAGCTTGTATATTTAAGTTCAGTAATTTCACTTAAATGGCAATTAACCATGGATCCATCTTCATTGCCATTTAAGTGAAATTACTGAACTTAAATATACAAGCTTGATAAAAATGGTCATTTTAGAAGAAAATTTCAAATGGCATTTAGAGGCTTTTGCATCTGAACTCTTCATATATACATATATATTATTATTATATATATAAAAAAATTATATATATTAAAAAAAAATATATATATATTTTTTGATACTATATATATATATATATATATATATGACAAAAATAACATAATCAAATTTTAGCTAATTGTATGTCAAAAGTCTCCCTTGTGTTCACTTAATTTTTATATAGTAAGAAAAATGAACTAATGTGATTTCCATCTTTGACATTATGAATTTAATATTTTATCCAATATATATGATGGGGATATAAAAACCTGCTGCATGCTTGCCCCATAAATGTGTGCTGTCGCTCTGCCCGAGATGAAACCGCTCAATAGATGTTATTTAGGGTTCAGATGGCTTCGCTTCACATTCATAATTTCATCCATTTCGCCAGGCCGACAAATTGGCCCAAATGCCCTTGACATTTGCAGGCTTTTGCATCGCTGGCATTTTGTAAACATGACTTCTGAAAACAGAAAGAGGAGCGTGAACCACTACGGGACGCCTCAGAGTCGCTTTATATCCGAGCTTACCCGGATCATGTGACGTCAGATCACACTGAACACTGGTCTTCGAGTCGCTGTGTGATCACATGTCGTGACCGAAACGCCTGCACAATGGTCAGAGTTTGTGTGTTTTTGTTTTCTACCGTGGAGATCGTCTTCAGCAGCGAACGGAGACTACTGACGATCATTAACCAGAGTTTTATTTACTAAAGAAATGTCTGGATAAAATACAAAGGGCCTTAAAGGAGTAGTTCACTTTTAGAAAAGATTTTGCTTATAATTTACTCGCCCCCATGTCATCCAAGATGTCCATGTCTTTCTTTCTTCAGTCAAAAAGAAATTAGGGTTTTTGATGAAAACATTCCAGGATTTTCTCCATATAATGGACTTCAATGGGGTCCAAACGGTTCAAGGTCCAAATGAGAGTTTCAGTGCAGCTTCAAAGGGCTTTAAACAACACCAGATGATGAATAAGGGTCTTGTCAAGCGAAACGAGCGGCCATTTCAAAAATAAATACAAAAGTTTAAGTTTTATAAGCTCAAATGCTCGCCTTGCTCTGTTCTTTGATGTGCATTTGTGACTCTCCTGTTCGAACTCGTTCATCAAAATGAACGAATCTTTTTTCGAGTCATTTGGTTCATTCAACAAACTTTTGTATTTACTTTTGAAATGAGCGATGGTTTCGCTTGATAAGACCCTTATTCATCGTCTGGTGTCGTTTAAAGCCCTTTGAACAGTTTGCACTGAAACTCTCATTTGGACCCCATTGAAGTCCATTATGTGGAGAAAATCCTGGAATGTTTTCATTTCTTTTCGACTGAAGAAAGAAAGACATGGACATCTTGGATGACATGGGGGCGAGTAAATTATCAGCAAAAGTATTTTTTAAAAGTGAACTACTCCTTTAAAGGAATGGTTTATACAGTGGGCTTGCTTGAATTTGAGTTTTTGAAATTTAAAGCTGCAGCTCGAATCTGCGAATCGAAAAACGAAGGAACAAAACTATTTAAAAATTGATGTATAAACGTGTAATTTATTGCAAAATATGCATATACACACTTAAGTATTTTGGGAGATTGAATTGACTACATTCGCAGTGATTCATGGGAGTGGGCGGAGCTAACGAGGTCTTTTGGCGCATTTTGCTTATTTTGACTCTGATTGGTGGAATTTTCTGTAAAGCATCATGGGTAATGTAGTTTTTACAGTTAAACACTTTTAAATTAAGCAGACTAACGGCTTCAACAGAAGCAAATACCATCGATTAACAACCTCGTCTCTCAAGTTATTGTTTAAAAATCCAAAGACTAAACTTCTCATCTTGGATTTCACCAATTCATATGGTTTTGAAAATGACTTGATGGTGTGGTAATGATTTCTATTTTTTAGAGTGAATATTCCTCTCCGCTCTCGCTTCATTAGCACTTTTAAAAAACACTGCATTCTTCTAGAACAAAACAACACACTGCACTCAGCGAGACGTTTCTCCGGTGTTTGACACCATTAGTTTGACAGGATGGTTGAGCCTTTCAAAGACATTTAAAGTGTGTCCTGACCGAGGCTTGGTCACGAGCAGGTCATCTCGCCGGCTCCTATATCAACCACGCTGAAATCTACTGTAATTACTGTTGTCATCGATCACATCCTTCCCGTCTCCACACACTCCAGGCCCCGGTGCACCATATAAACCAAATGACCCGCATCAATCACCATTTAATATCAAAGAGAATTGCCGCTGTGTTGGCAGTTTGCGTTCCTAAATCACATGCCTAATTTCAGCAGAAATGGCCGGTATCCTCAGCGGTGACATAAGTCGCACACACTCCAATAGGACATGAATTCCTCTTATTTTTTTTTATCCATGTTCAAAGTTGATCTACTACTACAGGTGCTCTTCGGCCTGACGGAAAAATTCTCTGTTTTGAATTTCTAAAAATCACAGCTTCATCAGAATGTTATGAAACTTGGTGACTTTTTTGGCATTTGGTATGTGAACACACAAAAAAATTAAGGTCATGATCCGAGCATGCTAAGTGGTCTTAAAAAAAATAGTCACACTTGTGGTCTTTGGTCAAAAATGACCCCATAGGAAATGAATGGGAAATTGTAAAAAAAAAAAAAGAAGAAAAAAATTGTGAATATTTGTTTTTTTCATTTTTTTTAATAAGAAATAGTTTTTGAGATTGTTTCAACTATATATACAAATCCACCCAAAAAAAAAAAAAAGTGTTCATAAACAGCTGGGGAATTCACATGCCTCTCCATAGAGAGCTGTACATGCCATCTAGTGGTTACACCATGATTCTACGCCTTTTCTCTATACTGTAACCAGATGGTGCTAATTTTCTTCAAAAAAAATTTTTTTTCTGAAGGCCTAGACTCTATATTAAACTAAAATACTGCATTAATAAATTTAAAAAAAAAATATATATATAGAAAAATATATATATATATTTTTCCATGGCAAAATAGACCATAAATATTGCATAAATATTAATAAATTCAATCAAATTGTCTCAAAATACTAAATTACAAAGAATAAATATTATAGAACAAAAATAAATTGCATTGGTTTTACTGGGATGGAGGAAATTAAATTTTTACTTTTTATTAAATAACAAGTGTGACTCCGAAACGAAGAGCACCTGCGGGTTAAAAAGAGGCGAATGGTAGAGCTTGACAAATGCAGCTGTTGCAGGACAACAGGTGTACCAAAGGGTGATGTGGATGTGGTCACGTGAGTGCATCATCAACTGATTCGCCCCAGAGTGATCAGTGCGCTGTGAAAACGAACCAAAACCCCCCAGAAAATGCCACAAAGTCTAATTTTTCACCCTTGGGTCCGGACCAAACGAACCGAACGATCCCTCAGTGTATACGTTAGTGGATCATCGCTTTCCTTTCTGTGTTTTTCCTGCATCTTCTAGTATCTCCAGAGGCGTCAGCAGGAGAACACGCAGCGCCAGAGTCGCGGAGAGCCGCCGTTACCCGAGGAAGACATCAGTAAGATGTTCAAGCCGCCTCAGGCTCCTCCTCGCATGGACACACTCCTCATCGCAGGTACGCTCTTCACACACACTCTGCAGGCCGCTGGATGTTTATGGTCCTCCGTCCAGAAGAATTGATCCATGAATTGGTCAATTCAGCAGTAAACGGATCAGTTTAAATGGGAATAGGAATTACTGCAGGTCTTAAATCTTCACGCTGCTCTTATCCTGATGGAGATGCGGGAAGGTTTGCCCTCTTTTATCAGAGAAACATCTTTTTTTTTTTTTGCTATTAACATGATTAATCTCATTTAATCACATTTTATTTTGCTTTTGCGCAGCCAAGTGTAGTCATGGCTCTGCAATACAGATCGTTTCTTCTGTCCCAATTTGGCCAGAAATTAAGATTTATATTTATATATTTATTTATTATTTATATTTATTTATTTATTATATTATTATATTTATACATATATATATATATGTATGTATGTATATATGTATGTATATATATATATATGTATATATGTGTATGTATGTATGTATATTTATATGTGTGTATGTGTGTGTATATATATATATATATATATATATATATATATTAATAAATATATGCTCTATTTTTAATGCTCTATTATTTAGCTATATGTATTTTTAATGGAATAATGCTCTGTTTTTAATGCTCTAATATTTAGCATATTTTTTATGTAATAGTGCTCTATTGTAGCTATATATATTTTTTATGTTATGCTCTATTAGTTAGACATTAGACAGTTTTTTTTAATTTAATGCTCTATTTTTAATGCTCTATTATTTAGCTATATATGTATATATATATATATTTTTTTTTTAAATGTTATGCTCTATTTTTAATGCTCTATTTAGCTATATGTATTTTTATGTAATAATGCTCTATTATTTTTAATGCTCTTATTTAGCTATATATATTTTTTTATGTTATGCTCTATTTTTAATGCTCTATTTTTAATGCTCTATTATTTAGCTATATATATATATATTATTTTTTTTAATGTTATGCTCTATTTTTAATGCTCTATTTAGCTATATTTATTTTTATGTAATAATGCTCTATTATTTTTAATGCTCTTATTTAGCTATATATATTTTTTTATGTTATGCTCTATTTTTAAGGCTCTATTTTAATGCTCTATTATTAAGCTATATATATATATATATATATATATATATATATATATATATATATATATATATATATATATTTATTTATTTATATATATATATATATTAATGTTATGCTCTATTTTGAGTGCTCTATGATTTAGCTATATATATATATATATAATTGTGCAATTCTGAGAATGGAAGTTAATTGGTTTAAACCCTTGCTTTTTGAAATCATAAAACTGGTCTAATGCATAAAAGTGAGTTAAAACAAAGATATATTACACTTGTTATATTGCTATTTTTGTCCCCAAGTAAAAACGTATTATGTGTTTTCAATCCAGTATTAACATAACAAAATAGATAATTTTTTCTTTGTTGGTTTTTATCAGTGGATCAGGGTGGTTTGGTTTGCGTCGTGATATGCAAGTCTTCATTTTTCTAAAAGGTCTTTTAAGTGGCGTTTAATTCAAGGCAGATAATCTGCATCCAGCCATGAAACTCTATAATAACTCCATCACTACTGCATACTAATGCAAAATAACCGTTCCCATTCAAAGTTGCAAATTCATCTTGGGATATGGCGTACAACAAAATAAAGCAGCGTTTCCTTCCCTCGTCTTCAAGAGAATACACTCGCTGGCAACAAACTGGCACAGAATATCAGTAATAAAGATGTTACACGAGTGTGTGTCGAGCGTCAGACGAAACACAGTAACAGCTGTGTGTGTGTGTGTGAGACGCTTCTGGAGGGAATTACACCCAATCATTCTGAACACACACTTCGACTCACACCAAACCAACATTAGAGACGCTGCGATGCCATTGGTTCGCCACGCCATCACACGTCCATTAGCCAATTAGATGCCATTATCAAATAAGCAGAATTTGCGCACAGTGTATGATACAGAAACCTCGTATGTCTCGCTTCACACACGTTTCATATCATAAGCTCGTTTTTCAGACTTCAAGCTTGTGTTTTGTTGTAGTTTGTCCAGATCTGAATGACACTTCTTGTCGTCTATAATTTCTTTGTTTCCTTCTTCACCAGGACAAATCAACAACTACTGTCAGAACATTAAGGAGTTCACCTCGCAGAACCTGGGGAAGCTGTTCATGGCCGAGGGTCTTCAGGGTCACAACAGCTAAAGAGAGAATCCAGCCTTTTCCATCTCTACACACACACACACACACACACCGTTATGATGAGCTCAAGGAGAGATCCTCTACAGTTTTTGTGCGATTTGTACAATAAAAATGTATGCATCTCTCATAACGGTCTAGTTGTCTTTGTGGCGTGTGTTCATTCTGTGTCTGAAGGAATAGTTTTTCTTGAGTTTCACCTTTAAAAGCTCGTCTGACAGGCTGTCGGATCTGGAATAATCACGTGCACTATGAAGGGTGTACGAACACAGCACGTTATCTGCTCGCCAGTGTTTAAAAGATTTCCTGAGGAAGAGCGATTACATGCGATCCATCCGAGGGTTGCATCTGCTGTCCATTTATTCGTAATTGCAGAAGCACTTTCAATCGGTCGCGTGTGTGTGTGTGTGTGTGCATTTTACAGCGTCATAAGTGGCTCTCGTCTTCTAAACTGTTCATGCAACTTTTAACGCTACATTATCAGGGTTCTGTCGGGCTTAATCATCTCTACGCTCTCTAAATACTGATGTGTATATATGCATAGTTTGCAATGAACGTAATGTTTTATACACATCATTTTAAAATTTGATTATGCTGTTTGCAATGCATCATGGGATTGTAGTTCTTTTCCTCGCTAACGCTGCTAAGTTAAGTCTTTATCTCTTATTTTTGTCTTTTCAAATTTTTTTTTCTTCAAATCAAAGGTTATAATGTGCCGGCTGGTTTGATTCATGGCTCATAACGCTTTAACTAAGACTTCTTTTTAATCCCTTTGGAAAAAATGAATGAATGCATTCAATAATACAAACAAAACACTGGGAGCATTAAAATAGCAATTTATCATGTTAATGCATTTAAACCAAGCTGTTCAATCATCTCTAAATACTGATGTGTGTATATATACATATTTTGCACGAACGTAATGTTTTATACACATCATTTTAAAATGAGTTTTTAATTTGATTATGCTGTTTGCAATGCATCATGGGATTGTAGTTCTTTTCCTTCGCTAACGCTGCTAAGTTAAGTCTTTATCTCTTATTTTTGTCTTTTCAAATTTTTTTTTCTTCAAATCAAAGGTTATAATGTGCCGGCTGGTTTGATTCATGGCTCATAACGCTTTAACTAAGACTTCTTTTTAATCCCTATGGAAAAAATGAATGAATGCATTCAATAATACTGGTAGCATTAAAATAGCAATTTATCATGTTAATGCATTAAAACCACGCTGTTCAAAAACTGCTACAAACCAGTGTGTTTATAATAATAATATTGTGAAATACCATCTTGGTTTTTAATGCATTAACATGATAAATTGCTATTTTAATGCAACCAGTGTGTTATGTTTGATTTGTTGAATGCATTTATTTTACTGTGCATTAATGCCTTCCTGTCCTTGACTTTTTTGATCACTTGTTTTTTGCACATTTTCAGTTAGTAGCTGAAAGAAGTCTGATCTGGTTCTTGTAAAGATTATTCTGGCGTATTCATAAATCCCTTTAGCAGCGGAGCGTGGGTGAAACAACATTAATTTGGAGACAAAAGCATTGAGTGTTAATCGCTTTTCCACATCATTTTCTAATTCTTTTCTAACTGTCATTTTATTGTTGTTACCTGCATACTGTATAAGCAGCCGCTGTGCTAGATTATATATCTGTAATATATGATAAATATAAAGATCCATCTTTGGTCAAATGCACTATGGCTCAATTAGCTTTTCATTTGTGTTTGCAGGGCTCTATAAAATGGGACATTTTACTGAATTGGTTTCTCAAACTCCAAATCTCCAAATTTGAAGGCTTCTTGATATTGATATTTTTTTAATATTTTTATGGATTATTCAAGAAATGTTTCGTCAAGCCAATGTTTTTTAGTGTCTGTGCATGGGGGAAATATAGTTCCTATATGTAAACAATGTATTGCTAAATTTATATAGAAGTTTGTTTCCGCCTCACAATAAAACATTTTTAAAAGATAATTGCGATTTTTTTTTTTTTTTTTTTTTTTTTTTTTAATCTCAAATTTGCGCGTTTACATTTCACAGTTCTGAGCAATAAGTCAATTTTTATTTAATTTCTCAAAATTGTGAGTTTCAGTGTTGGGTAAGTTACTCTAAAAAAGTAATTAATTACTAGTTACTAATTACCTCTTCAACAGTGTAATTAGATTAGATCTCTCTAAAAAGTATTTAATTACTTTCAATTACTAATTACTTTCAAAAATCCCATATCAATCTCAACCAGCTGAATAATACAAGGATAGACATGAATCTGTTTTAATTCTTTCAAATAAATACTATAAAATTGCATGAATTATCCTTAATCTGACCAAGGTGGAGAAGGTTACATTATAAAAAACATACTTTTTAACATCAGACAATACATTTTGATGTTAAACCCACGATTTTTTTGTCTGATCTCATGACATTTCACACTTTTTTCATACATATTTTACAATGAATTTGTACGAGTGCGGTCGTAATATTTAGACACCTCATAAAATGCATACGAATCGCTGTGAGATCGGATTGATCTATACACAGTATTTACCTCAATTACATCAGAAGTAACTGTAATTAAATTACAGATAAATGAAGAGTAATCCCTTACTTTACATTTTCAAGGGAAAAGTAATTAAATTAGTGTAACGGAGGCCAGCTAGTAGTTGCTGTGCGAGTAAACCTCACTCCCCGATCTCAATAGGCGCTCTAGCGACAGTCGCTAGAGGCTGCAGTCTTTAGCCTCCTTGTTAGTGCGCCCGACTCTCACGCCGGAGACCCGGGTTCGAGGCCCGCTCGTCGCGGGGCGAGTAGGACCCGGGTGTGAGGGGTTACAGTACAATAACTAATTACTTAGTAATTAGTTACACTTTTAGACCTTACCAGGTTTTTTACAGTAAAATACTGGCAACACTGTTGCCAGTAATTTACTGTAAAAATGCACTAAAACTCAAGTTAACTAAAAAATACAACTTATTAGTTTTAGTCCATTTTTACAGTAAATTACTGGCAACAGTGTTGCCAGTATTTTACTGTAAAAAACCTGGTAAGGTCTAACAGTGTACACCCAACACTGGTGAGTTTATATCTCACAATTCTTACTTATTAACACACAAGTAGTCTATCATGCAATTCTGATATAAAAAGTCCGAATTGTGAGAAAAGTAGCAATTACCCTTTTAATTTTTCATTCTGTGGTGGAAACGAACTTCCATAAATTAGGAAAGTAATCTAAAGTCGACAGATTGGTGAATCATGTGTTATCCTTCATGTTAGTGTTCGGATCCGTCCAGACTGATGTCCTTTACTCCTGAACACAAGCATGCACTTCACATTGTGTGAGGAATAGAGCAGAGGCCTGTGTGTGTGTGTGTGTTGATTAAACACAGCAGCTGCAGCTCACATCAGCTTGTCAGTAATGATGGACATCGCGTCGGATTAATAAAATGAAGCGAGTTATCTCGCTGTTAAGTCATGACTCTCTTACTTTCCTTTTTGTCCTCCTCTTCTCTGAAATTGCCATGGCAACTGCAGATTCCCAGCGCACACGAGAAGAGTCTCGCCCCTTCTGGAGGTAATCCTCAAAACCAATGAAAATATTGATTTAGCAAAGGTGTGGGTGGGAAAGATGAATGAAGGATGTGTGTGATGAGAGGAAATATGGAAGATTGCTGACCAAGACAAGTAATACTGTGTGTGTGTGTGTGGATGGGTAGTTTTAGGGGTCGGGTTAGTGTGTGATGGGCAGGTTTAAGGGTCGGTTGTGTGTGTGTGTGTGATGGGTAGGTTTAGGGGTCGGTTGTGTGTGTGTGATGGGTAGGTTTAGGGGTCGGGTTAGTGTGTGATGGGTGCACCTCTGCCATTGTCAGAGAACGTCTAATTAAAGAGAATTGGCACTGGCTGGTTATTCCGGTTTCTGGACTGGCTGCAGTAACGCGTCTCTGTCCATGTGGGGGCGCTCGCGGTCGAGTGCAGAATGAATGTGAGTCAATGGGGTTTCACCCTCAGAAATCCACTTTTCTCAGGATGTAATTTTTTGTCAAGTAATTTGAAAGTTGCATTCAAAAGGGAGGGCTAACATAATACACTCAGCTGAAAATTGCATTTTTAAGTTCACTTATCTGTTCTAAAAATCTGTTCAAAAATGTGATGACGTCACACAATAGCAGAATGCTAGCGTGTTCTGGCCAACAACAGCCTAACCTGTAAGAAATCAAAAGGACATAAGTACTCGTTCATTCGACTTTTGGCCTATAATCTATATTGAACTTGCGGAGTCAACAATAAAATCTATGTTGATTTAACGACAAGCAGGTGAAAGAGACACATTTAGCCGTTTAGCCCCATAGACTCCCATTCATTCTGCTCTCGCCCGTGATCACCCCCAGTGGAATTATAATGGAACTGCAACCAAGATGACACACAACGGGGCTAATAGGAAGTGCCAAGGCTCTCCGTTAGATGGGCTCTGCCATTGTGTAATTACTAAATTGAGCTCTTCTTGCGCTTGAAAGGATAATTTTACAAAAATAAGGTCTGAAATCTGCGATCTCGGCGAGTACACTTAAATGAAAAGGTGGTCCAGTATCAGTGTGTTTTATCCATGCTTTCTGGTTTTCAAAGTGACATCCGCCTAATATTCCTTCTGCTGTTTTTAATGTTAATCAAACAACAAAAGACAAAGTATAAGAAAAATCACTCATTGCCATTTTTTGAATAACATTAATAAGGGTTTATTTTGTACAGGGTTATTTTGTGTTTGATTGCTTTATTCAGGCTCTCTACCTGAGAACTACCGTTACTTGTAAATCCCATTGTAGTGAATCATTTTATCCCTTTGTAGGCCTACTCATCTCTGATCACCCCCCCCAAAAAAATCCTTGAAAACAAATGTCGTATTGCCTTAAAATATCTTGAATGTAACTCGACACCCTTGCCTCATTTAGTATGCACGGTTCTATGAATATGCAAATGAGCGTTATCCTGCAGAGATTTAGGCATCAGATCATCAATCATCAGCTGACAACAACCTGTCACAAATTTGACATCAAAAAACAAGCATCCAATCAATCCCTGATGGGTAAAATCAAGCCCCGCCTACATCCAACGACGTCACTCTGTAGGCCGAAACGCGGAAGTGAGTTAGCATTTTAGCACTACGGTTCCCTTGCTCTGAAGCCTATGGGATTTTTGAATGGGTTTTTGCTAAATCGCCTGAAATAAGGTCTGTGGTGAACAAACCTCTAAATATTTTCACGTTTTGATCTATGACACAGAACACACCGTTATAACCTGCTTATATGTTTTTTTTTTTAACTTTATTGTGTCTGATTGTGCTTTTTAAAATCTTTATATAGGCTTCAAAATATATAAATTTTGGATTAACTTGTAAAGATTATCTTGATTAGACAAAACGTGTAAGGGTCACAACTCTTTGTTAAACACAGATCTTATTGTTTGCGATTTTCCAAAAGTCTATGAGGAAAATGCATTGCTTATCGACCGAGGGAACCCATGCGACGCTAGCTTCCGGGTCGTCCTACAAAGTGACGTCATCACTTCGGCACGGAAGAAAAGATTAGTCATACAAAATTGAGACAATTTTTTTTTAAACAAAGATTACAAATTATAATTAATTAATTAAATGTTTAACCTACGTTTATCACATGAATAAAATGTATGGACTGGTTTGAAAAGAGGTGACATGGGCTGGAAAATATAGATTTTAAAAAAATGCTCATCAGCTTGTTGTTTGTAGAGAAGGGATGCTGTAGCTGATGTTTTTGATATAAAATGTATAGATTTTTCTTAAAAACTGCATGTGTAAATCGGTTAGAAAAGCACTGCAATATTCCATATCCCACCCAAAAAAAAATAATAATAAATAAATAAGCATAGTCAATTTTGATTTAAATCCGCAGTGAATGTGATTACCAATGGCACACTGCATTTTAAGCGGCCACTGTTAATAAATCGTCCAGTAACGATGTCCAGAAGCCCCTGACTGAGCTGTGACTCTAAAAGCTCGATGTTTTTAACGTTTAGAGCAGATAATCCAGAGCACTTACTGTCAGAGTGACCCAGACTGGCTTTTGCAGACGCCTGCAGGTGATTTAGACAAAAGCTTTCTGTGCGGGTTAACCTTGGGTTTGAGAAACTCGTTCAAGGTTTGGAGGCCGGTAAATTCTCCCCGAGCGTCAGCGTTTTCACATTGCTTACCTCAGGAACCGAGGAATAAATTCTCAGCCAATTTTCAGAGCTGAAATCGCTTCTTTCTCTGCCTTTCTCCATGGCGCTCGTGAAGAACAGCTCAGGGCTCTTACTGACGGCGGAAGTGACTTTGCAAATGTGAAGTCGCCACTTTCCAATATGGTCTTTTACATGTTGTAAGTGAATGAGTTGTTTTGCCACGAAACCTTGTAAACACTGAAACGAATCTGGTCTGTTGCAGGAATATTTAATGCCCATATGGCTGTCGTTCAGAAATGAACTCAACACAAACTATAATGATCTGATTACGCTGGGCACACACACTTATTTAACAGATGTTCCCTAATGGACATATTTATAGAAGTACTGTCACTTTTATCACGCATAAAAACTCATATCATGCAGCTTGAGGAGGAGACGTGCTTTTACTTTTCAAACTCACGATCTGTGACTAGATTAAGACGATAAAACAAGCAGAAATATTGCCATAATCTCTTTGACTGATTGAGGAAGTGTTCAAAAAAAAATGTTTTGAATCCGTTTGGTGACGCAAGAAGTCGAAACAACATTTCAGCTTTAAGTGAATTTGACAATGCACATGTAAACTCGTGTCTATGAGCCGAAAGCATCTGTGATGAAAACCTGTGACACAAGGGACAACTATTAAGACATCCATTAGCTAAGTGTACGAACAGATCTTCATACAATGAAGGAGTAAAGCTCTGACAGCCCATGAAGGGAATAGTTTCAAACCATTAGGCCTAATTATAAAGCCTTAGCGAGATAATTAAGCTTTTTCTTTTCTGTTTCTTAAAGTGAGTCATTTCTCTGCCACTTTAATGCCACTAATTGAAACCGGTTTCCCAAACACTAATATTAATATGAGCAGTTTAGCACCGACACTATGAAATGAGATTTGCTGCGTAATGGTGGAAATATTTCTGTTATTGAACAAAACTGAATCAACAGTGAACTGAATCGATCATCTCTTTGAATTCATTGTAAACAGTATAGTCAACATTTGAAATGGATCAAATAAAGCTAATCAAAGTTGTCAAGAGTTGTTCTTTGCAGTTTGCACCGAAACTGTCTTTTGGACCCCATTGAAGTCCATTATATTGAGAAAAATGCTGGAAAGTTTTCTTCAAAAACCTTAATTTCTTTTCGACTGAAGAAAGAATGACATGGACATCTTGGATGACATGGGGGCGAGTAAATTATCAGCAAAAGTGTTTGTTTTTTTAAAAGTGAACTACTCCTTTAACAATTAAGAGACTGCTAATTTGAGCTGAATTATGGCATTGTTGTTTTCATAACTGATGAGATTTACAGCCTTAGTTTTCTTGAAGCTTCTATTAAAGCATATGTAAATAAATGTGACTTGCTATTGGTCTCCCAAACAGATAGTCCCGCCCCCCGACCAATGCCATTGGTTGAGTCAGTGTCGCTGTTGGGCTGTAAACCCAAATGCTCAAAATTATTAATTGGTTTGAGTAGGACCAAATTAAATTAAACCAATTAGTTAGAGTATTTAGTACATTCTTTTTCTTTCAACTTCACAGAACTTAATATATTTAAAGTAAACCGAACTGTTTCTTTGTTTTGAGTTTTGTTAAATGAATTATCTTAATTTAGATGAAGTTAAGTTTAAATGAAACTGGGCTGGCGTTTCTATTTCCCACCATGACTCTCAAAAGGGAGAGTAAATGCTAAAAGTAAGTGTGATATAATGCTTTTTTTTGTGCAAGATTAATGATTTAGGAGTGATTAATGTTTTGTTATGCTAATTTAGAAGTATTTCTGTTAATGTTGGTTTTCGGAGAGTTTCCATGGATACTCCACTTTTTATTTTTGGAAATAGGCTCATTTTACCACTCCCCCAGAGTTAAACAGTTGAGTTTTACCATTTTCAAATCCAATCAGTCGATTTTTGATATTTCGAAGGATATCAGTAACCAGATAGTTTCTGGTCTCATTGACTTCCATAGTATATTTTTTTCCTACTATGGAAGTCAATGAGACCAGAAACTATCTGGTTACTGATATTCTTATAAATATCAAACAATCGGCTGAATGGTTTCGAAAATGGTAAAACTCAACTGTTTAACTCTGGGGGAGTGGTAAAATTAGCCTATTTCCCCCCAAAAAAGTGGAGTATCCCTTTAACTTGAAATGTTTAAAGGACAACTCCGGCGCAAAATGAACCTTTGGTCTAATTACACATTGCTACCTAGTCAACCGTTATCCGAGATTTGTTTTCATGATTGCCGAATGTAAATAGTTTTATTTCTAAAAACAGTTTAGCCTATAACGCTAGTATAATGCTAGTATATAGGGCATAGAGTAATGACAAATAAAAATCGCTTGTTATTACCACTAACAAGGCTCAAAATAGCCCCACACCAACGCAACAGCATAACAAAGGTCCCTACATTCAAACCGAAGCATTGAGAACTTTGTTAGTGTCCAAACAGTTTAATAAGAAGATATTTTATACACACAGTCAACTTCGCGAATACAGGAAGAAGCCATCTTTGAAAAATAGTCTCGACCAGTCGATCTACGAGCGCCGATCCAAGTGCGCTGAAATGTGCAGAATCTCATATGGTCCGTTGTTTCCAGAAGAAACACAAACACAAACCGTTTACTTGTCTTCAATATGTACACGTAGCCTACTGTTCGCGCTCACATTATCACCTTATTCACATCTCACCACCGCACTTGGATCGGCGTTCGTAGATTGACTGGTCGAGACTATTTTTCCAAGATGGCTTCTTCCTGTATTCGCGAAGTTGACTGTGTGTATAAAACATCTTCTTATTAAACTGTTTGGACGCTGACAAAGTTCTCAATGCTTCGGTTTGAATGTAGGGACTCTTGTTATGCTGTCGCGTTGGTGTGGGGCTATTTTGAGCCTTTTTAGTGGTAATAACAAGCGATTTTTATTTGTCATTACTCTATGCCCTATATACTAGCATTATACTAGCGCTAGCTGTGAAGCTGCTTTGATACAATCTGTATTGTGAAAAGCGCTATATAAATAAATGTGACTTGACTTGACTTATAGGCTAAACTGTTTTTAGAGATAAAACTATTTACATTCGGCAATCATGAAAACAAATCTCAGATAACGGTTTACTAGGTAACAATGTGTAATTAGACCAAAGGTTCATTTTGCGCCGGAGTTGTCCTTTAAGTATAAAATAAAAATCTGCCAGTTCTGCTTACTTAATCTTTGAATTTCTCAACGTAAAACAAATTGAGGCTACTGATTGACTCTTGCCAAATTATTCTGATTTACAGTGTGGTTGAGATGCTCATCAAATCAGATTGGACATCCTCTGCATATTAACAAGGAATATCATAAGATCTATTAACACTGAAACCCTCTGAACTGAGTTTGTCTGCAGTCCGGCCCAGATCTCTGCAGGATGACGCCGCTGAACTACCAACCACTGAAGCTGAGGTGAATTTTAATGCTGTGTTTCTGTGTCTGCACTATATGTTGGAACATTTTGTAAATGTTATGTATTCTCTCCATCAGCTTGACTGACGTGCTTCTCCCCCAACCCAAAAAAAGGAAACATATTGAGCTCCATAAGTAGGCAGCATTTACATGTTGAGATGTGAAAGCGGTTACATAAAGGCAATACGTAATGATGGAGGTTTTCTAAGTACAGCACCGACAAAATCCAAAGATAGCAAACCGAGAACATTGTTTAAAATAAATACAGTTTATTAATGTCTTTAAGTACAGAAAATTGTCCTATGTAAGTCAAATGGACTGTATTACTCTGTATATTACTGTGCTGTTTGTGAAGCCGAGCAACATGCTAAATTATAGCAACCAGGGATTTTGTACAAGGGGTAATATTAGTTGTTTATGAGGAGCCATTTCAGTTCGGATGCTTCCTAGCAAGGCTGCCGTAAAGGTAATAGTGTTTTCCGGGGACAGTCCCTGTTTTTGGTGTCCTGTCCCAGTTTTACAGCATACAAATACTCCCACTGCAATGACACTTCCCAGAAGAAAACGCTGGATCCGTGGAAGCGACTAAAAATTGACACACACACATATATATATATATATTCAAATGCACATAACGATAAACTAAACATGTAATTTGCAGGTGCACGCCGTCAGCATTTCACAGGTTTCCCAAGTTGGGTCGTGGTTGGACGTCCAAATAGTGGAAATAATTTGGACATTAAATAGATGTCCAGAATTGGTCATGGGGTGAGAGACAAAATATAGACATGCCCTGCACGTCTATCCGACGTCCAATGTTTAGTGAGACCAGAAAAGTTTCAGTTTTTTGTTAGAGCGGTGTCGTGTTAACGGCCCATAGTTAATAACTAATGATCTTTGCAATGGAATTGAATCATTCGAAACTAACTTTATCTGGATAATAACTTTATTCTCTGTCTGCTTTAAAGCCTCTGTTACTGTAATCTCCTGTTATCACTGCTTTGAAACAGTCTACATTGTTAAAGCGCTGTATAAATGAAAGCGACTTGACTGATGACATGAAGGCGAGAGGGATATTCTCATTGGCAGCTTTAGTAGCCTACAAAGCCAAAATTGCAATAATGTTTTTATTTTTGAAAGAAACTGGATTAATTTGATCAAAAATATTGTGAAATTTTATTTGCTTTAAAACAGTTTTCTATTTGAATCTATTATAAAAAATAATGTGTTCCTGTGATTTTCAGCATCATTACTCCAGTCTTCAGTGTCACATGATCCTTCAGAAATCACTCAAATATGAGGATCTGATGATCAAGAAACATTTATGATTATTATCAATGTGCTGCGCCATATTTTTGTGGAAGCAATCCATTGTTTGGGGATTCTTTTGATCAATTTCATGCATTCTTGCTGTATAAAAGTACATCTAAATTAATTAAAAATGCGCTGTATATCACATAATTTGCATTATTCAGATTCTGTAACATGCGTTACCTACCCTTGTGTAACTCATCACCTCCGTCAGTGGCGTTTTATTTCATTATCTAGTGTGATTCATTGATTGGCCTCTGCCCGTGTGAAAGGATCGAATGATCTAGAGTCATCACGCTCAGGAATGGTTTGCCCTTTTTCTCCAGCTTTTGTCACGATTCGTGAGCTATTTAGGGGTTGGAGAATATTAACAACGACCGGACGTGAGATAAAGTTCACCATTTCCATCATCAGTGATTCCTGAAGAGGGTTAACATTATGATAAGACACCTATAGCTCAAGCTTTGATTTCAACTATTTCCAGGCCTTTTTTGATTTATGCTCTTAATGATTCTTCCAATAGCATGCCGTACAGTCCTGAAGAGTGTTTACAACCTTTTTCCTTTGGCATATTTAATATTTACTGCTCAATCAGTTTTAAAAGTCCCCCTGTGGTGAAAATCCAGCTTTTAATGTTGTTTATGTGTGTATGTGGTGTTTTTAATACGCTTAAACCATGTGTAAGGTCAGTATTTCCTCCTTAAAACTGCAGTGAACCAAAAACACGGTGTGAAATCGCTGTTTCTGATGTCACAAACGACCTTGTAACCAATCAGATCAACGTGTGATCGTCAACCAGTGGATGAGCGGAGGCGGGGCTCATTTGCATATTCATAGAACCGCGCATACTAAATGAGGCACGGGTGTCGAGTTACATTCAAGCTATTTGAACTTTTAAATATGTCATTTTGGGGATCAAAGATGACTTTTTTTTGTCAGTTTTGAGCTCTATTATTTGCTAACACACATCTGAAGGTTGACAATCCATCTTTGGCATGCTTTTTTTACCACGTACAGTAATTTCACATCTTATTTAAGGACATTTCGGGATGCAGCCATTGAGAAGTGCTTTGGGACTCTCGGTTTTGTCACGTCTCCTTTGGGCAGTCAATATCAAGGTTGACAAAACATGATTGATGGCTTGATGGGCTCAGCGGGACAGCCGGTGCCAGAGTTCAATATAAGCAGGACTTTGGAAAGCACAAGGTGGAATAAAACAGCTCTCCGAGGTTTTTGTGGCATTGACATAGAGTTGAAGGACCATAAACCCGCTGTAATGTATGAAGCTCTCTCCATTGTGTGACTGATAGTGATGGCAGGCGCTCATTTCCACGGCACTGCAGGCGTCCAGCTGCCCGTGTGAATCCTGGGCTGGCGTGTCTGTGGTTTTATAGCCGGCGTATGTGTATGATTAGTGTTACTGCGCTCCGGACAACAGCGTATGAATAATGGAGAGGTCACACGCCGTCAAAAGATCCAATTCCTTCTGTGTGTGCCGCTGAGCTTTGTTCTCAGATCAGGCCGAACATTAGGTTTCAAGAAGACCTGCTGTTTAAAATGAACTTTCCCCCTATGGATGGTCATTTGGCATCGAGTTGGACTGTATGAATCGAATCTGATGTCACGGTATGAGTGTGGAGCTCCGTTTCAACCTGATTTAATTCTTATTATTACGTGTTTCCTTAATTTCTTTTAAGCTGTCGTCAACCCTAACATACTTTCAGCTTTTGTTTTTGTTTAATGGTGCAAAATCGTAATCGGTCCAAGTACCCCTGGTTGTTACATTGTCATTCAAAAGTTTGGCGTCAGAAATAAATATTTTTATTCCAGAGGAAATAATACAGTAAATTGATGACACATACATTTGTTACAGTACAAAAGATTCAATTTCACATAAATGCTATTCTAATGAACTTTCTCATCAGAATCCTGAAAAAAAAAGTATTCAACACAATAATGAGGCAGCAAAACGGTTTTCAACATTGATAAAAATCCGAAATGTGTCTTGAGCATCAAATCATCATATTAGAGTGATTTCTGAAGGATCATGTGACACTGAAGACTGGAGTTTTGATGCTGATATTCAGCTTTAATCATAGGAATATTTCCAGCCAGTTTTGTTGAGAATTGGACATTTTGAAGTGGGAGTACAGTGTTAAAAAAGGAATACAGTTATGTTTCAAAATGGTGACTACTGTAATTCTTGGAGTCTAAATGTAAGATCAATTGTGATCAGTGTGAGAAGAGGAATCAGAAACTGAGAATTTTGTTTCTAGGACAAATGGTTCAAAAGTTATTACCAAATGAAACGTGAATTTTTGAACTGGTGGTGGCGCTAAAGAGTTGGTGCTAGAGACCCCAAAGTTGGTCAGATTACTATTTAGGGCCATCTCTATCATTGCACCAAATTTCACTGCCATAGACTCTCGTTTGGGTCCAGATACATCCCCTTCAGTGCTTGGCGTCTAATTAAAGGGTTAGTTCACCCAAAAAATGAAAATTAAGTCATTAATTACTCACCCCCATGCTGTACCAACCCCGTAAGACCTTCGTTCGTCTTCGGAGCACAAATGAAGATATTTTTGATTAAATTTGAGAGCCGAATCACTACCACCTCCACTCCTAAGGGAATGACACTTGACGGCCAGGAAAGTCAATGAAGAAAATGTTTAAATATCCCAAGTGACTACCGTGGCTCAACTATAAGTTTATCAAGCGACGAGAATACTTTTGTGCGAAAAAACAAACAAAAATAACGACTTTATTCGACTATTCCTTTCTTCCTTGTTGGCTTGAGACGAGACTTCAAGAGATTTCCACGACGCATGCGCGAGAATTGGGATCTCCTTCAACTACTTCAGTTCAATTCTCGCGCATGCGTCGTGGAAATCTAAGGAAGTCTCGTTTCAGGCCAACAAGGAAGAAAAGGAATAGTCGAATAAAGTCGTTATTTTTGTTTGTATTTTCGCACAAAAAGTATTCTCGCCGCTTGATAAACTTTTCGAAGAAAACATTTTCTTCATTGACTTTCTGGGCCGTCAAGTGTCATTCCCTTAGGAGCCTATGTGGTAGTTATACAGCTCTCAAATTGAATCAAAAATATCTTCATTTGTGTTCCGAAGACGAACGAAGGTCTTACGGGGTTGGAACAACATGAGGGTGAGTAATTAATGACTCAATTTTCATTTTTGGGTGAACTAACCCTTTAAATATGTAAAGGATCACATTTTTGCATTTACAAAGCAACATAATTCATTCATTTTTAATAAGATTTAACAAGAGTGGCATTTGGGGAGACCATTTTTAATTCAGGGTGGTGATGGCGCAGTGGTTAAGACACATGCCTTTGGTGTGAGAGACCCGGGTTCGAATCCACTGTGAGACACCCTGAGCAAGACGCTTAACCCCTAGTTGCTCCAGAGGTGTGCGAACTCTGACATATATAGCAATTGTAAGTCGCTTTGGATAAAAGCGTCAGCTAAATGAAGAAATGTAAATTCTATGAGCATTGACGCAAATAGTGGAGAAATGAGTGTGATCTGTCAGCTTTTTCACTGTAAGGGTTTTTCAGGGATGTAATAAGAGCTCCGTGGAAGGCCGTGTGATGAATTCTCTGCCGTCTGATTGAGTTTGATTCATGCATTCATAATCGCCCGTCTTGTTCATGACGTGATGTTTCGCGCTGCTCCAATTTATATTCAAACAAGTTAGTTGGAAGAAAACTGATTGCTTGTGGAAAGCGCGGACAATGCATCTCGTTTGTGATCAAATTTCAAAAGCTATACGGCCAGTTTTGCAGTTTCTACAAGCAGCAATAAAGCCTCTCTGGGACATCATGTGATTTGGGTAGACGGCAGTGTGAAAAGCCGTGACTAACCCTGGATATTTTCCACAAACTCTTACCAAAGCTGTACGTGTTGAAAGTTTGTGAGAGTGTTTGTAGGATGAGGAAGAACGCTCTTCCTGAATGTGGCTTATCGGGATGCAGACAAGCGTTTTGAATGCCAGACATGAAAGGAGATGAGCTAACCAGATAAACTCTCTAAAGTCGGAGCTCTGGGCCAGACGTGCATCGCAAGATACGTTTCTCCGCAAACCACAGAGACGTTTTCTGTAAAAATGAGGAAGTCGTCTGAGCAGGACATTTAATCTCTCCATTAAATTCTTTATCGTTGTATCTGTGTCATTCCATCGGTTTCGCGTACGAGCCGGGAATGTAATCGTTTTCCGTGGCATTAGCAGAGGGAAAACTAGATCTGGATCTCCAGAATTATTTGGCTGAGAGTTGATGAAGACGATTGACTCGTCTATCATTCACAGAGATAATTGAAAGTGAACTGTGGCGTGTTTTGGGTTCAGAAGAGGTGGATGTAAAGCTGCTGTTTATTTCAATAATTCATCCGTCTGGCCAATTTGCTCTCAAACTTTATTTGGGAAGTAGAGTTGACCCAGAATTCATTAACAGTTTCATGGCTTTCAATGGTTTTAATTGGGTGCATGGATGAGGAAAAGATTGTCAGTTTCATTTAAACCTTTAATTTGGTTGGCGACACAAACGCTTAAACACAATTCTTCGAAAAATCATGATGGGTTATGTTGCTTTGTTCCTCTGCTGTTCTCTTCTCTTACTTCTTTCATTGCGTGTAAAAGTAAAATCATAGTAAGTCATTTTAGTGAAGGACACACATCATAAAGCAAACGATAATACTTTCACAAAACTAGCTTCCAGAATTGAACTTATTGTCGGACAGATTAACGTGTTTGACCACCTGTGTGTGTCTAAATATGATGAATTCAATGGCTCTAATATGCTGATTTGCTTCAAGAAATATTTGATTATTATCAATGTTGGAAAGTATAGAAGTTTGTTTCCACCACAGAATAAAAAAATAAGTTATTGCGACTTTCTCACAATTCAGACATTTTTTCTCACATTGCGAGTTTACATAAAGTTGCAATTGCGAGTTATAAAGTCAGAATTGCGTGATAAGTCAGAATTGTGAGATATAAACCCACAATTGCAAGAAATGAACTCACAATTCAGAATTGCATCTTTATGTCTTGCAATTCTGACTTTATAGCACGCAATTGCCTGCTATAAAGTCAGAATTGTGATTTATATCTCACAATTCGGTGGAAAGATGTCATAATTGTGTGATATAAAGTTATAATTGTGTGATAGTCATAATTGCATGATATAAAGTCATAATTGCGTGATATAAAGTCAGAATTGCGTGATATAAAGTCATAATTGTGAGATATAAAGTCATAATTGATTGATATAGTCATAATTGTGTGATATAAAGTCATAATTTTGTGATATAAAGTCATAATTGCATGATATAAAGTCATAATTGATTGATATAGTCATAATTGCGTGATATAAAGTCATAATTGCGTGATATAAAGTCATAATTGCGTGATATACAGTCATAATTGCGAGATATGAAGTCATAATTGTGAGATATAAAGTCATAATTGCGAGATATAAAGTCAGAATTGCGTGATATAAAGTCATAATTTGGTGATATAAAGTCATAATTGATTGATATAGTCATAATTGCGAGATATGAAGTCAGAATTGCATAATATAAAGTCATAATTGCGAGATATAAAGTCATAATTGTGTGATATAAAGTCAGAATTGCGTGATATAAAGTTATAATTGTGTGATATAAAGTCATGATTGTGTGATATAAAGTCAGAATTACATGATATAAAGTCATAATTGTGTGATATAGTCATATTTGTGTGATATAAAGTCAGAATTGCGTGATATAAAGTCAGAATTGCGTGATATAAAGTCATAATTGTGTGATATAAAGTAGGGGTGTGCGATATGACGATTTTTAATCGTGGACGATTAAAATGTCTCCACGATCTGCTTTTGAAGAAATATCGTAGTATCGTGTTACAGTGCATTCTATCAGTTCAGTTCTGGCGCCTCCGTCTCTCAACTGTACAACGCGACGTAGCCTACACATGGTCACACGTTAATGAACAGGTACGGGACACTGCAATTCACAAAAGTTCATTATTTGCATAAGCCTTGCCGGTTAAACATTTAATTCACGCGCTAATGCGCTGTTCTAACGTGCGCTTTCCTGACCGCATAAATTACCCACGACAATCACAGGCACTAGAAGCCTGTCAAACAGCGCCTGAATACTGAAGTTATCTTTCGAGTCTTATTATGCTAATACTGTTAAATACACACAATGTTTACATAAACAGGCTATGTCTAAAGTGAAAGCAAACATTTGAGAGAATATCTGGTGTAATATGCGTCTATATTAAACGCGTCGCGTGCTGGTCTAAAAGCAACAGGAATAAATAGTACTGCCGCACGTCCTTAAAGGGATAGTTCACCAAAAAAAAAAAAAAAAATCATCTGTCATTATTTACTCACTCTAATGTTGTTACAAACCTGTATTAATTTCTTTCTTGTGCTGAATACAAAAGAACGATTTTTTTTTTATGTGGGTAACCAAACCGTTGCTGGTCCCCATTAACTTCCAGGAGAGAACCTATAAAAAACTATAGGGGGACCAGCAACTGTTCGGTTACCCACATTATTCAAAATAACTTTTATTTTCAACAGAAGAAAGAAACTTATTCGGGTTTAAAACATCTTGAGAGAGTAAATTAAGACCATTTTCATTTTTGAGGGAACTATCTCTTTAGTAAAAGAAAAAAAAAAACACAAGGAGAAAATCACTTACTGACTGAGAACTTTAATAGTAGCTTTAATAAGAATCAATTTATTCAGTGAAGTCTCTGTAGTGTTTTAATTTCATATTTGTTTAATTTAATTACTTTCTTCAATGCTACTGCTAAATACACCTAGTGCATCCGAAAAATAAAGCATTTATTTAATTTAAATATATTAATTTGTGTAATGTTTATCTTGTCTTATTTTTTAATAACAAAGAAAATAATGACAAAGATTTTTATCTTCGCCACTGGCCTAAATGTATGCCTTTCTTTTTTATTTTGTTACCTAAGGCTTTGTTTTTAACATAGGGACATTAGTTTGGCTGTAATGAACAGCCACTTGCAAAATATTAAAACAAACTTGAAAAAGAATCGTGATAAAAAATCGTGATCGTGATTTTCCTAAAAAAATCGTGATATGATATTTTTTCCATATCGCCCACCCCTAATATAAAGTCAGAATTGCGTGATATAAAGTCATAATTGTGTGATATAAAGTCATAATTGTGTGATATAAAGTCATAATTGTGTGATATAAAGTCAGAATTACGTGATATAAAGTCAGAATTGCATAATATAGTCATAATTGCGAGATGATATAAAGTCATAATTGCGAGATGATATAAAGTCATAATTGCGTGATATAAAGTCATAATTGCCATATATACAAAATATATAGACAATATAGAAACTAAGTCATGATTGTGACTTTATATCTTGCAATTGTGAGGTAAGTCACAATTATATTTTAAACCGAAACCTTGCTATATTTCAGGATTCTCCAATGAATTGAAAGTTCAAAAGAGCAGCGGTTATTTAAAATCTTTAGTAACAGAGTGAACATTTTACCGTCACTTTGATCAATTTAATGCATCCTCCTTGATGAATAAAAGTATTAAGTTCCCCAAACGCGTCATTGGTTGTGAACACATTTCCCCCCTGAAAGACATTGTGGGAGAAAGGAACAGAACTTCAGACGTATTTTTACAATATTAAATCCAGTGACAGGTTTATTTAGAAGATCCCCAAAGTGTGAAATAGACTTTCTCTGTGTGCGGTCTTGGACATCATAGCTCATACAGACACTCGTGAAGGGTTGGAGATGATGTTCCAGCTCAGGTGATTGTCTCCTGTGTCCCGAACTGAGCAAAGATGGCAGATTTAATAGCTCATGCTGGAGATGAATGTGAATGCTAATGGCTGCTTTCTCCAGGTGTGATAAAGATGACCAGTTACGGTCCAGCAGCTTCACTCAAAGTCCTGTCAGCCTCGCGGTTAATCAAAACCAGGCTCCTCTGTGGTGACAAGGAAACATTTGTGAGTAAAGCGGCAGTAGATGATGTTTGCGAGTGAGATTTACTTAGTTTAGTGTGTGCGCCGTGGGGTGTTTGTGTCCTGAGCTCGGCTTAAAACCCTCAGAACTGCTGCTTCGCCAAAACTCATTTCCTACTTCCCTCTACAACAGGTTTGCTCTATTTCTGCTGGCTTTGTGTGTCTTTAAATATTTCATTCAAAGGCAAACATGCCTTGAAACAGTCCCAAGCAGCCAAACCAAAGCAGTTCTTGAACAAAACCAGTGTCGAATGGCTGAATTATTGAATAAATGATATGAATCTGCAAACACATGCAACGATTGCAAGATCCTCTCTTGAACTCTTGACAAAGTGTCGTGTCGGAGCCGCTGGAGAAGACAATAGAGTAAACAGATGTACAAGTGCAAGAGCTGTCAACACACGCAAAACACAAACTCGCATCAAAGCCGATGAGCTCAGAAGTGTGTGGCGTGACTTCCCAAAAGATTATGCAGCTTTTCCCCTACAATTGAAAAAGCACACGTCATGGGCTCAATCACGAGCACAAGCGGACAACTTCAAACTGTGACAGACGGATAATGCATTGTAATTTACAAACTAATGCAATTTTCCATGTCTGTGCACTGAACCCTTCACTTACACTCCCGATGCATATGTATCGCATGCTATCTCTTTTTGGCACACTTTTTTGTGTCAGTGCTCATTTGCATAGAATTAAAAATGTCACTGATATTAAATCTCATTAAAAATGCATGAATTCTCATGCTTTGTCAATGCAGAAATGTCGTCTCTGTGATAACTTGCATATTTAATTACTGAGGATGTTGTTTCTATTGGTTTTCTCATTATTTTTACGCAGGAAAATGGTGAAATTTGGTGCGTTGATAGAGATGGCCCTAAATAGTAATCTCACCAAATTGGTGGTCTCTCGCACCAACTCTGTAGCGCCACCACCAGTTGAAATTGAGATTGAAATTGCATGTTGAGAAAGAACGGCTGGATGGTGAAGTTTGCCATGTAAGTATGTTTTATTGACTTAGTATCAAGTATACTAGATAGTCACAAGCATAAAGGGATCTTCCACCAATGCACCATTATTTAAACTGTGTTAGTGTCATTCAGTATGCAGGGTTTCTAGGCTACTAAAATCACAAAAATGAGAAAATCGGGTATTTGTGAAATATATATGATGTAGTTCCAGTGTCATTTGCTTCCAGTTATTTGAACAGTACCAAAACAGTCTGTTATGCTGCTTTATATTGCAAATTTTTCATAATTTTTGATTTCATTTTTATAATCATGAACACTGGGATCATTCTCATCCCAAGGCGCCATATAATGACAATGCGAATACATCCAACGCACATGGCACCCTTTAGTGTCAATATGAGACGCAGATATATATGGGCCAGAAGGTTTGACTTGGGAAAAGATTCGTTCATTTTTGAACAGGAGAGTCACGAATGCTCATCACAGGACAGAGCAAGTCGAGCATTTGAGCTTATAAAACTTAAACTTTTTTTTTTTTTTTTTAAATGAGCGATGGTTTCGCTTGATAAGACCCTTATTCATCGTCTGGAATCGTTTAATGCCCTTTGAACAGTTTGCACTGAAACTCTCATTTGGACCTTGAACCGTTTGGACCCCATTGAAGTCCATTATATGGAGAAAAATTCTGGAATGTTTTCATCAAAAACCTTAATTTCTTTTCGACTGAAGAAAGAAAGACATGGACATCTTGGATGACATGGGGGCGAGTAAATTATCAGCAAAAGTTTTTTTTAAAGTGAACTGCATTGATAAATGAGTTGGATAAACTGCATTATGGACACAAGTGGGTAAGTTTCCCCCTTATGCTAAACAGACATATCTTGATGCTGTAGATATTACATATTCTGCAGGGAAAATACATCCATATGCCACTGAGAGGATCCCAATGGGAAGATGAAACTATTTTACAAGGTGGGAATTAAAAAAAAAAAGCATAAAGGTCCAATAACAGCAACTTGATCGTACAAATTGGCTACCAAACTTGAATTATTTGCAAATTGGCATGATATAACATCTATCGTTCTCCATAGTTTATGTCCAAAGTCAGGAGTGTGGTTATGCAGGACTAGGGTTGGGTATCGTTTGAATTTGAACGATTCTGATTCCGATTCCGATTCCTTGTTTCGATTCCGGTTCCTAACGATTCTCGATTCCGATTCTTTTAAGAGGCAGGGTCAAAAAAGTTTAGCTAACCTTGCTAACCAACGGCCTTTCTGAAGGAAATACTCCTTCTGTAACAAATACTCCTTTTGTCACAAATTTTGCATTTTGCCGAGATTTCGTTATTTTTAGAAAAGTGAAGCCACACTTTGGATCGCCGACGTAAGCTACTCATGTTCGACTCGCGTGGTTATGCCAACACTTCCGGTAGACGCTTCTTCGTTGGTGTCGTTCAGCGGTTTCTTCTTCCGCTCGGCAGACTGTGAATATCGAAACTAGAAATTTTAAATTTTAACGGGAGAAACTAAAAGTTAGTCTCGGTTCCAATCGATACTCGATTCTCGATACCCAACCCTATGCAGGACTCCATCCAAAAATGATCTCCTGAACATCAATATGTTTAAAAAAAAATGTGTTTTTGGACATGCTGCGTCACCAGGGTTCATGTGCCATTCGAGCATCGGCCACTGAGAGGATCCCAATGGGAAGATGAAATTATTTTACAAGGTGGCAATTTCATATGAATATGTCAAGTGTTAATTGAATGGAAATGTACAAGTTGAATCATAAAGGTCCAATAACAACACCCCGATCATACAAATTAGCCAAAATATTTTCATTATTCTCACAGACATCTTTAATGCCAAAAGTCAGGAGTGTGTTACGCAGGACTACCTTCTCCTGCCAGCTTTCCATGACTTTATTTTGGTGCCGAGGAGAGACCGGGGAAATTACTGTTCTCAAAAGTCGACTCGACCGCCAAATGCGATCCGTCAATACCAACCCTAAAGGCAACCGCCCAAAGGACTCTTGTCAGGAAATATCAATTGTTACAAATCACTGGACTCCTACTACAGCACAGGGGGTGTGAAGCATGCTGGGACGATTCCCTTAGCTAAAGGATTTAATGACTGCTGTGAAACCGTGTTTCACCAGTGACAAGCCCAGAGAAAACTTATTCTGGAGCTGGTTGTGTATCTTTTGTGCGGGGGCGCGCGCTTTGAGGCCGAATCAGAATAGGCGAGCTTGCTGACCTTGGATTTGCAGCTCTCTCCTCCTATTACATCTTTTATCATCGCCGACCAGATGGATGCGACTGGATTGAAACTTTCAGTCTGCTGTGAGTTTGTGGAAGTGTTGTTGAAGTAAATAATTGAGCTGGTCACGACGATGATCGCTTATCTCTGTCTCTCATCGGTGCTATTGTGATTCACCCAGACGCCGGGGAAACTGCCTATAGTGTCGGACCTCAGGTTTCATAGATTTAGTTTTGGACTGTTGTGGATTGATGCTAAAAAACCGAATTGAGAAATTTCTGGATTGTTTTAAATTGCACAAAATCTCAGAATTCTTAATATCACCATATAATAGGTGAAACTCAAAAAATTTGAATATTGTGCAAAAATTAATTTATTTCAGTAATTCAACTTAAAAGGTGAAACTGATATATTATATATACTCATTACATGCAAAGTGAGAAATTTCAAGCCTTTATTTGTTATAATTGTGATTATTATGGATTACAGTTTATAAAAACCCCAAATTCAACATTAGAATATTGTGAAAAAGGTTTTCATATCTGTAAACTATTACTATTAATATGAATAAATTGCCTTTTTTTACTTTGTGCATTAACTAAAATGAGACCTTGTAAAGACTTACCATTTTTTTTAAATCTGTCACATAATGTAGCTTAAAAAATCACACATATAAAGTTGGATAATATATATTTCGATTGTATCCACGTACAGTATTAAGCAAATTGCAATTGCTTGATTGCTCATGCCGTCTCAAATTATAATGCATGAAGATGTTTATAAAGATTAGCATGATTTTTTTTGTAAAGCTGCTTATTTGACTGCACTTATACTCCTGGAACAACTTTACTTGAGGTGTGCATGCATTATATATATATATATATATATATATATATATATATATATATATATATATATATATATACACTGTAAAAAAATAACCATGATTTTAATGGTAAAAGACTGTAAAAATGCTATATATATATATATATATATATGCTGTTTATTTTCCAATCCTTTTTTTCCCTCCTCTGATAATTTTAGTTTTTCCAGACCATTAACAGTTGATCATGCATGAACACTGACTATTGTTAAAATCACTGAATCAGGTGTAATCAGGCTTTCATTTTCAATCTAAATGGCATCTATTGAATTTGGTTTTTATGTCATTTGTTTCTCGACAATCAACAGTTTAACACTTTTTGTTTTTAATCCAGCCAACCTGCAGATAAAGAAGTGTTAGGCATGTTTTCTTAATTGCTCTGGTTTAAGTCTCGCAGAAACAGCTGGACTCATCGTTTCAACACTTTATCGGGATTCTTGGCAAGCTGTGGCGTTTGGCTTCAGACCGAGGCATGAATAATTTCGCTCTCTGATTGCTGGCGGCTTAAACAACTAGATGGAACGTTGCAATAAAAGGTATTGATTGATTAATGCATCATTATTTTTTGAAAAAGAGCCCACTTTATCACCATTCACTTTTTAATGTTTTATTTTCATGTTGGCTCAAAACCGTTTCTGTTGTGTTTTGAAAACTATGAATTATGCATTTTATGTAGATTGCCTTCACTCTAAAAAGAAATTCATTACCACAACTTGAACAAATGAATGGAAGTTAAAAATTCAAATGCATTGGTTTAGTTAAACATTTTAAGCTGAAAACATTATTCTGTTGACACGATGATGATCCTTGCATGAACTTAACATGTGTTTTTAACTGAAATTTGTTATTACTTTTTTTAAGTTGTGGAGAAGGATAATAGATTTGAA
This sequence comes from Pimephales promelas, assembly GCF_016745375.1. Next base: position 1,248,073 of record NW_024121344.1, on the reverse strand, counting down.
AGAAGTGTTGTGGTATGCAATTTTTAGTAAACAGAAAACATTTAAAGCAGTTCTGTTGACATGTAAAAGAGTTTGTTGAATTTTTTCTGGTTACAGTTGCTGTTAGCAGGTTTCTAGAATGAATTGGCACGATGTATCATCAATTAGCACGTGTTGTTAGCATGAATTAGCACATTGCTAGAGTGTTTTCAGCATGATTCAACACTTCGCTAACATGTTTTTATCACGAATTATCACATTGCTAGCTTATTTTAACCTGTTGTTAGCATTCTTTAAAGTTTTTCCAGCATGTTTTAACACTTCGCCAGCATGTTTTATCATGAATAAGCACAATTCTAGCATGCTTTAGCACATTTCTTGCATGTTGCTAGCATGAATAAGCACATTGCTAGCATGATTTCTCACAATGCTACCATGCTTTAGCATGTTTTATCACGTTGCTAGCATGAATTAAATATTGTTAGCAGTAGAGCTTATTTGGTTGTGAGGGGCTTATACAAAGGTTTAATCCCATAGGAATTGAAGATGGTTATTGTGTATTTTAATCCAACACAATGTCAAACAATCAACTTTTGGTAGTCTAAACAAACAAGTCAAGCTGGTCTCATTTCTCAGACTGAGACACACACTCAGTGTTTGCTGTATTCGGTCAGGAAATCTGCGAACGATGAACATATACAGGCAGAAGCTCCCCTGCCGTTGCTGCTGTTTTATATTTAATTTAATAGTTATTATTTGTGGAGTTATACTTGCATGAATTGCATGTCAAACATCATAACCTATTAACCTGCTAACACACTCAATGTGAAATTATAGGTTCAGTAATAATTTATAGATTTATGTTGTGTAATTCAGATCAGTGTTATTTTAGTTTTATCATATAGTATTTTGAAATAGCTTTTTTATATTTTGTTTTTATATTAATTTTAGATTCATTTTATTCATTTTTTTTAAAAGTTGAATCTCATATAACAAAAATAGTTGAATCTCGTATAACTTGTTTAAGAAAAGAGTTGTCTCATATAACTTATTAAAAATAGAATTGAATTTCGCATAACTTCGTATTTCGTACTTCGTACTTGGTATAACTTCGAATTTCGTATAACTAAAAATAGTTGAATCTCATATAACTTATTAAAAATAAAGTTGAATCTCGTATAACTTGTTTAAGAAGAGTTGTCTCATAAAACTTATTAAAAATAGAATTGAATTTCATATAACTTCTTAAAAATAGAGTTAAATCTCATCTAACTTTTTAAAAATAGAGTTGAATCTCGTATAACTTGTTTAAGAAAAGAGTTAAATCTCATAAAACTTATTAAAAATAGAGTTGAATCTCGTATAACTTGTTTAAGAAAAGAGTTGTCTCATATAACTTATTAAAATAGAATTGAATTTCGCATAACTTTGTATTTCGTACTTCGTACTTGGTATAACTTCGAATTTCGTATAACTAAAAATAGTTGAATCTCATATAACTTATTAAAAATAAAGTTGAATCTCGTATAACTTGTTTAAAAAGAGTTGTCTCATAAAACTTATTAAAAATAGAATTGAATTTCATATAACTTATTAAAAATAGAGTTGAATCTCATCTAACTTGTTAAAAATAGAGTTGAATCTCGTATAACTTGTTTAAGAAAAGAGTTGAATCTCATATAACTTATTAAAAAAATAGTAGAATCGCATATAACTAGTAAAAAAACCTGTTGAATCTTGTATAATTTATTAAACACAGAGTTAAATCTCGTATAACTTATTCAAAATAGTTTATTATCGTATAATTTATTAAAAATAGTTGAATCTAGCGACATTTATTAAAAAATAAAGTTGAATCTCATATAACAAAAATAGAGAAATATTATGATTTATGTTAAATATCTCATTTCTGAAAAAAATATTTAAATCGGCCTGTTCCCACATTCTGTTATATCAAATCTCAAATCAATATTTCATGACTATTTATTGACTATACATGACTATAATCTCAAATCAATATTTATTACCGGTTTTGCTGAGTCGCATGCATTCAGCCGATAGTGTAGTACAGTCAGACGGCCTTTACACAGAATAAACTCCTCCTGAGGATCCCAGAGCCGGTCATGAAGGCTTCTCTCCCCATAATGAAGTCTGACTGTATGTTCTCTCTCTTTAATCACGAAGCGCTGCTCGCTTTGAATGCTCCAGATTCCCCCGGCCCTGGAGACGGGCATCGGATCTCCCTCACACACGCACATCAAATCTTTCGAGTGTAAATGTGAAGCCGTTCCCACGCCGGGAGTCGGGATGCTCGCTTTAAAGATGACACGTCTCAGTGATAATTGTGGGATCAAAGCTCAACAGAACTCACTCAGACAAGGAAATCTGAGAGCTGTGATAAAGCGCTTTCAATTACTGCCACACTTCATCTCGAGTTTATTTACTCAACCGCATGGAGATCTGGCTCTCCGTTCCGGCAATCAAGGCAAAAGAAGACTAAATAATCACACATTGTTAATAATTAGCAAATTGATGACCCCAAAACAATGCAAATGACACACTTAATCACGCAAGATCATATTTTTTCACCCTCTGTATAATCCTCCTTTTAGTCAATTGGTGCTTGATCATGCAATATGACCCGTAACAATGTTACCTGGCCATTTCATATTTCATGATCTGACATTGTACTCTTGAGTTTCTTCCGGCAACACGTCACAATATTCCTCATTATAATAATTAATGCGCAGAATAAAGGGGCGTGGCCTGGGTGAGTTAGTTAGTGGTGTGTTAAACTGGCGGTTATGGAAAGGGCGGGACATTTCTCAAACACACTCGACCAATCACAGCACACTGCTCCAGCCGACCAATCAGAGCACAGTGTGCTTTCAGGAGGAGGGGCTTCATAGAGACAGGGAGAGCGTTACTGGCAGACTGGGAAGAGAGGAGCCGCAACAATGGAGAATATGAGGAGAATAATCAACATTCAAGCAGGAAAACCTGTTCTAGCAAAACCCCAAATCAAGACTAATAGGTCCCCTTTAAATGAAACCCTTGAGCCCTTATGCTAATGACTGCAGGAATAATATTAAGCGCATGGCTGACCGAAGAGGGAGCTGATGTCTGTTTACAAAACCTTGTTGCATAATGATTTCAACAGTACCAGATCAGGAAATGTGCATTTTCACTATTATAATAATTATTATATTAATCAATCATTTAAATTTACATGCAAATTGTCAAAGTAGAAAAAAAGTCAGTAAATTCCAATACTTGAAGGTATACGCTCTCGTTTGTTTTTCCCATATTTTTGCAAGGTTTGTGTTAGTTTGATGCCTATGACATGAATTTAATCATAATGTTTATTTATGCATCCATTTTTAGCGTAATGCATGCCGTAATTGGTTGTTTATCAGAACGCGAGTCGCAAATGACGTCATGCCGAGCCAAACTCAAACTAGTTCATTGCAAAGGCAATTACTCATCTGTCGGTGAGCGTGTCACACTAACACTGCCTTAGAAACAAATGTTTTCTGTTTGTGATATTTGTCTCAGATGGCGAAGTCAAGGCCCGGTGTGCACCTGGCTTAATCAGAAGAAATATGAAACCCAGCGCTCCTCCACAAGCATGAGAGAGGAACGGCGTCAGAAAGGAGAGCATTGTCCAGGTAAACAGCTGACTGCATGCTGTCCTACATACACACCAAATGCTCCAGATTACTCGAGTGTTTTTATTCACTCTGTAATGAAAAAGTTTTCCCTTCCTGCAGAGATTTTCCTGCGGGTGAAAATAGCAGGTCATATTAAGGGTGTGTGCTATTAATATGGTACACATAATGGTATATGAGTATTTTTGAATTGCAGTAATGCTAAGTCACATAGTACAATTCAAAGGTTTTTGAAGTTTGCATTGATTTATTTAATCAAAAATACAGTAAAAATTTTGCAATGTAAAATATCTCGTTTCTGCCACAGAATGAAAAATAAAAAAAGGTAATTGCGACTTTTTATCTCACAATTCGGACTTTATTTCTCACAATTGCGACTTTATTTCTCAGAATTGCGACTTTATTTCTCAGAATTGCGACTTTATTTCTCAGAATTGCGACTATTTCTCAGAATTGCGACTATTGTTTCAGAATGCCGTGCGTCACGTGACCAAACCGGAAAATGGGTCTCATCGCATTCGCTTGTCAGAGAAAGTTTTAACGGCCATAAGAACTGACTACGATATCTATGGATATTTAAGGTAATTAGCTAACCTAACTAGTTCACTTTGTTATTGGCGTTTTATTCCATTTAAATATCTAAACGTTACTGTGAAGAATAAAAAATATAAAACGTTTAAATATCAATCTGCACAGTGAGGGATATTGGTTATGCTAATCTTTGCTCGCTCCTTTTAAGTTATCGGCGTCTATATAAAGCCTATTGAGACTATTTCGAATTGCGACTATTTCTCAGAATTGCAACTTTATTTCTCAGAATTGCGACTATTTTTCAGAATTGCGACTTTATTTCTCAGAATTGCGACTATTTTTTCAGAATTGAGACTATTTCTCAGAATTGCAACTTTATTTCTCACAATTCTGACTTCATATCTCCCAATTGTGAGATAAAAAGTTGAATTTTTTTTAATTCAGTGGCAGAAAAAAGCTTCCATAGTTTTCTTTGTGAATATATTAAAGTGTAATTTATTCCTGAATATTCAGCATCATTACTCCAGTCTTCAATGTCACATGATCCTTCAGAAATCACTCTAATATGATGATCTGATGATCATGTTTTGTTGATGTTTTATATTTATGTGGAAACGTGCATTTTATTTTTCAGGATTCTTTGATGAATATAAAATTGAAAAGAACTGCATTTATTTGTATTATAATCTTTTGTAACAGCATAAATGTCTTTACTGTCACTTTTAAACAAATTAATGCATACAATTTTTAATTTCTTTCAAAAAATATCTTACTGACACCCCCTTATATATATATATATATATATATATATATATATATATATATATATATATATATATTTTACTTATTAACCATCATGCATATTTTGGAATAATCCAGTGAGTTAAATATTTGACCAATGAAATGGCAGATAGAGCTCCAAATGCTTCAAAACAAGAGACTGAGTAAGTTTGCCCTTAAAGCCTAAAGTATTTAATGCATTATACCTTGTTATGCACCTTAACATAATTAATAGTAACCACAGTTATATGAACATTATAATAATTGAACACACCTTTAGAAAGTATAATGTATCAAAACACACGACAAACAACCAGTTGCAGCTGGTTCCGCAAATAATGCATTTTAACTTCAGTTACAGTTATAAATAAAGAGATATAAAAAATGAATACTTTTATAATGCATAAAGGCTTGAAGTAAAGCGTCACCAAAAATGGTGAATTCTGTGATTGTATGATCCTCATATTACATGAACATGATTGTAAAACTTGTAAAAATGTTAATTTCTCTAATATGGATCCACACAAATTCTTCCTTATCTTGACTCCTTTGGCACATACTCTCATTTTCCCATGCAAAGCAAATAAAGCAGGCCTTTCCACTGATATCTACACAATTATATATGCCAAATCTAAACGAAGGGACATTTAATTACAGGAGAAGTGCAGCGCGGTGGAACTACACATGCAGCATTAATGAGTGTTTCTGCACATGAATTCATTAACTTGTAAACCGTATAAAAGCAAAGCTTTGCTGCATGTGTCCTCAGACTGTCATTGTGTTCGTACAGATAATGGCGTCTTCACCTGTCAAGACTGAATCTGTAAACGCACACACACACACACACACTGAAAGTCTTTTCTACCAAACAAATGGTGCGTTTAGTCCCGCCGGCATGATGGCATGTAAAGCGAGCTCTTGTTTGCAGGTTGCGCTCGCTGTGTGCCTGTCTATAGTTGTTAGTGCTGATTGCACGGGGATTGTGGGATTATTCCCCTCCCTTGATTTGAAAAAATCTAAATGTTATTGAGTGTTTTTTAGTCTGATATTTTGCTAGCCGTGCCGAGGGCCCGCGGTGCTCCACAGAGTCCTCTTAGTCCCGCTTAACCAGGCGTCTGACAAACACTGCTGATTCTTATTCGGCCAACCTTTACAAACACCTCAGCTATAGTCTAGTCTACTTTATCTTGATAGTCTACTTTAGACATGTCAACTGACTCATTAGAGTGTTAGTAGAATAAGTTGACATGTTGTATAAAGTTACTTAAGGAATAAGGGAATAACACTTTTTAAAGAGCCCCTATCATGGACTTTTGAAAATGACTGTTCATATGGTGTGGACTAGAGCTCTAAGGGAATGAAAACATCCTGCAAAGATTTATATCTGAAAGTGCACCGTATATAAAGTTATTGTCTTTCAAAAGTGAGAGTCGACTCTGAGTCTATGAAATGAATTGTTTTTGAAACGAGTCATTAGCTGTTACATCGTGACGTAGAGACATATTGGCCACGCCCAGCAGACGGAAGTGTAAACTTCAAGTCTACACATTCAAATACTTCATCATAGCATCATGTCGAGAAGACGCTGTGTTCGACAATGCAAAGATAGTTCAGCCACTTTGTTTTCATTGTCCAGGGACGAGCATGTGAAGAATCGGTGGTTAGAGTTCATATTTGCATCGATAGCACAACACTATAGCCCGATTTTGTTCTCATCATTTTAATTAATCGTTCAAAAACATAAATGAATTTAAATGTGGATTCACAAGCGGTTGTTCCTGAAGGAGGGCTCAGTGTATATGGATCAGCTTCCTCCTTCGAATCACAACCTGTGAGTATTATTAATAATTGTTGCTTTTATGGGATTTGAATGGTTTTGTTGCGTCGGGCGCGAGGCAGTATGTGTGTGTGTAAGTTACGCTCAGCGCAGCTTCTAGGTCTCCAATGTCAATTTTTTTTAAATATGTGAAATGTTTGTCGCTGTTATTGGAGTTGTCATAAAGAATAGAGCGACTTGTAGTACTGCAGCGCTTTATCAATATGTTTATGCGTTATGCTAACAAACAATAACTGACTGGGTCTGTCATCTGACCAATCACCGCCGATTAGCGTCACGCAAAGGGAGTGGTTTGGAAAAATGAGTCGTTGTACGAATCATTTGGGAGTCGGTGAGCGAATCAGTTAAAATTAAATGCATATTATAAGACAAATAAAGTGTTTTTTATCCTTGCATGCTTGTTAAACTGTTTTTGGGAACTCCTAAAACAAAAATAGGAACATTTCAAATGCTATGATAGGAGCTCTTTAATTCTACAATATGGTGTAAAAACGTCTGAGTGGTGCCCTCTTCAGGTTGAACGGTGGCTACTGCAGTTGAATTTTCCTATTGGAAGTTGTGGTGCCCTGTGATTTAAGCACGCCCTTCCCCACAGAGAGACACGCCCTCTTCACTGGTCCCCGCCCACTTTTACAGCATTTTTCAAATATTGCCAGTGGGTGGAGTCAGGCTCTGACCAAGGCTAACATATCCATAGTACATTTTTAATAAACTTAAATTTGATTTCAGGAGGCCTTTAAAGTCGGGATGAAACAATAGTCTAGAAGTGAAGGGCGGAGCTTGATTTTGTCTGTGGAGAATTGATTGGATGGTTGTGGTTTGCTATTGGTGGATCTCATGTGAGTGACAGGTTGTAGCTCCGCCCTCGTCATCAGAGAAGAGATGTCGCTGAAGTTATTATGATTCAGGATTACCAGGAATCTATTACAATAATGATGTGCAGCAATGCATCATTTGAAATAAACACTGATTTATTTAGTTTAGATTTGCCTATGTGCTCGTCACCACCTTGCCTCGTTGTAATCTTGTAAGTGAATCTTTGCAAGTAGGCCTATTTGCTATTGATTTGTAATCTGTAGCCTAATACAAGCTGTGTGTGTGTGTGTGTTTGTATTTCTAAGGCAATTGTAAACAGTACGCTTGTGTTTTTGAAAGTCTCTTCTGCTCGCCAAGGCTGCATTTGTGTTTAAAAATACAGTAAAAATTGTGAAATATTATTACAATGTAAAATTGCTAGATTTCTATGTGAATATACAGTAAAGTGTAATTTATTCCTGTGATCAAAGCTGAATTTTCAGCATCATTACTCCAGTCTTCAGTGTCACATGATCCTTCTAATTTGATGATTTCATTAGCCAACTATGTCTTTACTTTACAATTTAATGCATCCTTGTCTTACTTAAATCTTTTTTTACAGTGTTCAAATTACCTTTAAACAAACTGTTAGCAAAAAAATAAAATAAATTCTGTATCCAGCTGTCAATCCCTGGCTTTGGTCTTGAGTAAGTGGCGTAAAGAGGCAGTTTAAGTGCGGGATTTGCTCCAACACACACCCTGACGCCAGAGACCTGCATTTTGTCACTCAAACTGTGTTCAATCTCAGCATGAGCATCTTCTCGTGCAGCAGCTGTAATTGTAGAGTTGAAGGCCGGTCAACTGTGTGTGTGTGTGTGTGTGTGTGAGTGAACTGACACTGTTGCTATGGCTGCCGTTGAGCTGCTGATGAATGCATGTCTGACGCCGGTGGTCGTGCGAGATTCACTCGGTGAGAGAGAGACTAGAGACATTTTGTTCAAAATTTGTACTAACTTCATCAAATGAAACAATAAAACACAAATTAAAAATTGGGCGAAAAAAAATCTATAAGCCTATCATACAAACAAGATATACAAGATATATTGATGCCTGTCACAAAAAGAGGGAGGAGTCGACTAATCAGTGATGAGCTCACACAAACACACACACACACACACACACACACACACACAGAATTCTAAATTGTTCATAGAATTCTGAAATGTTCACTGTAAAAAAAAAAATCCGTTAAATTTACGGGAAAACTCCGGCAGCTGTGGTTACCACAGTTTTCCTGTTAAAAGTACGGTAGCAACATTTTAGGTTTTACAGACTTTGACCGTATTTATTTATGACCGTATTTAATTGCAATACACCGACAGCCGTCAATCACAGCAATAATGAGAGTCAAATGATCAATCAAAGCTCATCATTATCAGCTCTTCCACAAAAGAGTTCATACTACTATATAGAAGCTGCACAGTGTCATTCACACAAACATTAAACATGGTAACATGTTGAAATTTTAAAAATGAAAAAAGAATTAATTTAACAACGTTAAATTTAACATAAAACCCTAATGAACATAACTGATAAGAAAAAAAACTAAGAAAATTATGAATAAACAGTTAAAATACATTAAATGTGAAGTGTCGCGCAGGGAATTGTGGGAAAGTCAATTTACATTTTGTCACTGTAAATTATACAATGACTTCTTCTTTTTCACTTCCAAAAACTGTAAATTTAACAGTATTTTACAGTAAAACTACATTAAATGTACCATTATATATATCACAGTTATTTACCGGAAACTTTCTGTTAACCAATTAACAGTTTTTCACTGTAGCATTTTTACAGTCTTTTACTGTTAAAATCACGATCATTTTTTACGGAGTTGATTAATTGTTCTACTTATCTTTTTTTTAATTATTTTTTATGCATGAATGTGTACATGTATGATGATTGGAAATGCAATACATTGAAACAATTGTCATGCAAATAAAGCACATTTCGAATTGAATTGAGAGGCTGAAAATCTCATCGTTCTCCGAGTTCCCGCTCGCCCCGGTCCCGTGTGTTAAAGGGACCAGCGAGGGTCTCCATGAGGAGTAATGCGATTGTGCCGCCACATATTTGAGAAGAGCCGGTGGTCACGGTCTCTGCTCCATCACAGAGTGAGTGTGTGTGTGTGTGTGTGTGCTCCATCACACCTCAGTGGAGGACAGGCCTGCTGTTATTCTGTTAGATTTGAGCTGCGCCAGAGGCCACGTCTACATTCATCCGGATACATTTGAAAAGAGAGAAAATAGTTGTTTACACGGGGACCGTTTTCATAAACTTGCATTCTGAAACTCCGTTTGCATTTTCAGGCACTCAAATTGCCGCTGTCATGTAGCCTAGCCTAAATCAACGGCCAAACGCATAAAACTTTTTACTTTTTAGTTAAAAACGATGTCGTGTAAACAGCCACATTTTCATTTCGAAACATCTTTTTCTCTCCGTTTTGGCTTTCAATTTGGCCACATTTTTACACAGAGAATCCATAAACAGAGAATTCATACAGAGATTACACAGAGAATCCATAAACAGTAAAATAAATGGACACAGCGACCCCATTGATTTCAACAGAGAAAACTGAAGGCCATTTGATCGCCAGGCGTACTCCAGCCTGTCACACGAGCAACCCGTATGTCTTTTAGTAGCTGTGCCGAGTGAAATCTGAATAATTCCCTTCGTAATCTCACAGAGACGGAGAGAGTGAGTATTAGCCGTCCATGAGCAGCAGGATCAACTTTATGACTCCCTATGGGCTTCTCCCTCGACTTTATGCCTCCACGTCCCCCGATTGCACGCGAGCTTCTCCTCCAGTTTATACGGTAATTTCTCTAATCGCAATCCTTAGCCCATTTTTACAAAACACTGCTTCTACGGGCCCATAACGTAAGATACAAAGTAATGGAGCCTTTTATACATTATCATGTTTCTTTAGAAATAAATAATGGAGTCTTTGGACGCCTCAGATGTAAAGTTATTCGCTGTCAAAGTGACGCCAAAATGAATGGGAGTCAATAGAGTGCTAACAGCAGGTGAAGTTCTGCTACAATGGCGGGATAAATTACCCTCTTGGATAAATCCGCCGTCGAGCGCCATCTTAAGGCTGGATTCAAATATAGACCTTATGCACCAGAGAAACGTGGGCGCCGTCATCTTTAGAATATTGTCTTTGAACTTCCGGTTCTGTATATTTCAATGGCATCGCTGTCGAGGAGTAGCCTAATTAGCCGGTGAAGTGGATTTACTAATTGTAGAGTCAACAAAAGTTATCATGAGCATTGTAATGTTTATCATAAGCATTCTAAAGCAGTCTTAACAAATGTCGAACGGGAATTTTTTCTACGAGCAGTTCATTCATGCAAGATCGCTGTGGAAATACAGACCGGAAGTCAAAAGACAACGAGCGCAACGCTGAAAAGGGGCGGGGCTACATAAGGTCTATAGCGTCTAAAAACGCGTAGAAAACGCTGGGCGCGCCGCATTCTCCTTTTCCCAAAGCGCTAGGACTGTTGCGCCACGGTTGGTTCTTGTCACGTGACCTACTCTGCGCTTATGGCGCGCTTGCGGCATTCTGAAGAGTTTAGATGTTTTTATCTCGATGCGGCGGGGACGCGCTTGGAAAAAACGAGCGCGTCGCACCGCGACCGCGTCGCTTCCATTATCGCATCCGGCATCCTACGTTTGAAATAACGAACTTGAGCGCGCAAAAGACGCGATATATGTGAACAGGGACACTCTGCCGAATTGGTACAATATGTATCACGTGACAATACTTGACTGTGTGGACTGAAGACAAAACTAAAAAGATGCGTTTTCAAACGGAAAATTATTAGTACTCATCAGTGCAATTAAACACCACAGTGGGACATGATTGGAGCACCATGGGAAGTACACAAAAATATACAATGATGGTACAGTTGTTGGTTACACTTTATTTTAAGGTGTCATTGTTACAATGTGATCATATATTTAAGTACACTAACATTAAGCAACTACATGTACTTACTATGACGGTTAATTGCATGTAATTATGCATAATTTACTGTTATTATTACTTTGGTACAAGTATGTAACAAGGACACTAAAATAAAGTGTTACCAAATAAACTTACTATCTGATATCCGTGTTAATTGTACCATGTTTATTTGCGAAGGCATTTATATTCCTATTCATGGAGTGTACAGTATTAACACATCGGGTCCAGACGGATTCCTCCTGTCTGTTTTTCCCAGTGTACAGAAGTAAGAAACGGCGGGTTATTGTGTTCTTCTTTGTGCTTTAGCACCTCTTGGCACTGTCGTTCTGAATGCCCTGCCCAAGGGTACAAAAGCCTGTCCACTATCGAGGGATTGAATTGGCTTTCTGCCACTCGCCTCCATCGCCACCTGGGAAGATCCGAGAGGAATCCTGGAGCTTCTGCGGAAAATTGATTGAACTACGTCGTGATTCATTTCGCCCACCTAAATTACCGGCTGGCTCCCTTGTTACCATAATTAATATGCAGCGCGGGCTTTAATCTGATGTTGTTATTTATCTTGAAGCTCCTTTAGTAAAATTATTAGCCCACTGATTTACTTTATGCCACGGAATAGATCATTCGATTATACCTGTTGTTTTCACATCCATCCTGCCATGCGGAAACACACAACAGTGTTGAACGTAGTAATGGCGCTCCTAATATACTGATAACAGATATAAGATGCTGTCTTTTCACCCGGGAACGAGTTCAGATGAGAAAACGCTACTTTACTTTCTACAAACTACGAGTAACTTCATGTCAACTAGAGTATTAGTCAACTTAATATTTGGTAACACTTTATTTTGACGCTCTTCAACAGATATTCAACAGACTATAAGTAACTTTACAACAACATGTCTACTTCTACTAACCCGAGCTCTGACCCACAGCCAGTTGGAAAATTACTTATAGTTTGTAGAATGTCTGAAGAAAATAAGAGAAACAAAATAAGAAATATTAGATCAAATATCAAAACCCTGCTTTGACATCTTCAAACAAGAATTTAATTTGTACTTAAAGGGATAGTTCACAGTTCACTAAACATATTTAGATATGGAAATTACAATGGGAGATGATTTCGATATATCAACTGACGTTGATTTTTTTTTCCGCAACCGTGCAAGAGATCAAGACCTGTGGCAGACTTGTGATTACAAGAGGTAATAACGATATAAATACTGTTCGTTTTCTCACACAAACCGCTTGTTTCGTGTCAATGTGTACTTTACGAGTCATTAAATCATGTTTAATTTGGACTTCTCTGTGCTGCTCTTTGAGGTGGTGACCATAGACCTCCATTATATGACTGACGGACAAGAACGGTTTGACCTAAAAATATCATAATTGAAAATACTGCGGAAACAAAGACACCTACATCTTGGATGCCCTTGAGGTAAGATAAAACATACCAAAAATTAATTTCAAAGTGAACTATCCCTTTAAGTTAAATTTCAATGTCTGAAGAAAGCTAGAATTTGTCATGTTTAATATTCTTTCATAATATGCTTGTATTCATTTTTTGTGCCAACTTTGGTTTTTCTCTTTTTTCTTTGACAAATAATTCCAAATAGGTAAATTATAGGCAGCTTAATATTATTTTTCTGGTTGACTTTTGAACTATAACTTGTTTATTGTCTGAAAGTTTGTCCATTTTTTGTATCTTATGTTTGTTAAAATTGGCAATCAAAATTAGATCAAATATCATGCAAATCAAAAGTAGCTAATGGTGTTTTAACGAACCCAGTGTCTCTCTGGCGCTCATTGCTGCTCTTTGGCTCACTGTGATTGGCTCATGACCATTGATATGATTCATCCCTGTGATTGGCTCATGACCATTGATATGATTCATCCCTGTGATTGGCTCATGATCATTGATATGACTCGTCAATGTGATTGGCTCATGTTCATTGATATGATTCATCACTGTGATTGGCTGATTGCACTGTGATTGCAGTAATTTCTGCCTCTTGTGCTCATGAATGTTTGCAGATCGGCTCAAATCTGTGGAAATGGACTAATTACAGCACATGTAAACAACTCTCCCGCTCAGTCATGATGTTTCCAGTCATGTTTGAATTTAAAATCAACTTGAAATAGTATATTTGAGTGATCTAGTCTTTTAGCTTATTCCGGTTAATAAATTCCTGGCAAATTTGATGAACAACAGTTAATATAAGGTTTAAGAAAATTTGACTATTCTTAAACATTTTTAATATGGGAAAAATATACTGATTGCATCATTAATCGTATGGAAGAGTAGAAAGTTGGGTCTGCTGTTCTGAATGAGAAGCCATTCCTATATGTGTGGATGCTTTGGGGAAAACAGAAGCATTTGTGTGGTCGATGCATCTGTATATGGACTGATATGGAGGAAATCAGGCAGGTCAGACTGTAATTACTGCAGGACCGATAGACCGTAGTGTGTGTGACACACTCCTCTGTGTGTGTGAGAGGTCTGGAGATTCGCTGATGAGAACTGAGAGCTGCTGCTGGAGTGATTGAGACCGCTAGCACAGGTTAACATGGAGAAACTCAACAGGTGATGAGCCAATCAAACGATGCGTTAGATGACTTCTGCTGATGACCCGACCTATGGATAGTGTAGCTATTCAAGGGTCCTCAAACAATCAGCTGGAAACACTGAGTATTGCTCATTTAACTCCTTTTTATTGTTAATATAATATCAGTGAGTATTGTCATTTCTAAGGTAACAGTTTAAGTAAAATGCATTATATCTAGGGCTGTCAAACGATTAATCGCGATTAAAGGCATCCAAAATAAAAGTTTGTGTTTACATAATATATGTGGGTGCACTGTGTATAATTATTTTATATGTATAAATACACACACATGCTTGTATGTATTTAAGAAATATTTTCAGGTATAATATATAATAAATTTAATTTTAAATTATAATATACATTTTAAATTTTAAATAATTTAATTTTTTTATTAATATAAATTAAATTTATATTTTTATAATATATAAATATATATATTTTATACATAAATAATATTTTTGTCTTAAATATACATGCATGTGTGTATATATGTATATATATATATATATATATACACAAAATAATTATACACAGTGCACCCACATATATTATGTAAACACAAAACTTTTATTTTGGATGCGATTAATCACAATTAATCGTTTGACAGCCCTAATAATATCTCTTCATAAATAATTGAAACCAGAGTTAAAATGCAATATAATAGTAGCCTTTTCCTTGTTTCATCTGTAATTGGTTGTTTGCACGTTATTAAAAAATATAATTTACCCTTTAAATGCATAAAGAAGTAATGTAATTTCAACCCCTTGACATGGTGATACTTGACTGTTGTGTTTATTATTGATTTAACTATTATAGCTCCTTAAAAATAAATGACAATTAATACGTTTTATTGGATTATTTGAATGCAAAACATTATAATTTTCTAATTTTGTAGTTCATCATACTTGAAACCTCTTTGGTAAAGCGTAAACTGCTGTATTTAATATGTAAACGGATGTGCTTTGCTTAAATTACAGTATGTTGTGATGGTGTGTAATGGCTGATGGGTAAAATGTTGCAGCTAATGCAGTGCAAGTGGCACTTTTGACCAATTCTGTGTTTCTATTTTGAAGATTGATGGTTTCTACTGTTCATTGAGGTCATTTTTGTGACTCAGAATTGCAGAATTGCTATTGATTTGAAGTTTTCCAGGTTTCCCAAATGCCTGCCATTGGTTTATCTGTAAGATTGAGAAAACTGCAACACTTCACCTTGAAGTGTGATACACTGTAATAAAGTGTTGCATTGCATAACCTTGATCTCGTGCCCTAGCGAGAGACAATATTTGAGCGTTATCTCCAGAGTCTTATTAGCAGCTTCATGGATACTCATCACATGCGGTAGTGCCGTATGGGAAATTGGGGTCATAATTATCCTTAATAAAAGGTTAAGTGACCTGTCATGGACGTCGAGAAGGTTGTGTGCAATGGTGCTTTTAACAGCATCGCTGATCCTTCTATTTTTGAGCTTCTCTTGAGTTCAATTCATCCGCTCGCCTCAAAGAGCCATTTCATCTGCGCCGCTTCAAACACGGGAACTATTTATAACGAGAGCGTTCGAGCTCGTCCATCTCTCTGTGTGAAGTCACGGGCTATCAACAAAAATACATTTAGAGACCTACAGTAGTGCTGGGGACTTTAATCTGACTCTTTGTCAAGTTATTTCAAGTCCATCTCCAAACTTTTTGGCAGGAGGCTTGCGCTCTTTTGCGTGTTTGTGAACAATGGAAACTTCAAATGAAACTTTAAAATTAGCCTTCTTCAAGAGATCCGGAGAGGCTTGAGCAGAAATAGACGAGTGACAGCAGAGCGGTGACAAACGAGACGTCAGAACGCTTCTCTCAGAGATTGAGATTTGTCCTCAGGAACCTGCGATCACGAGTCGAGCCGATGCCGAATCATCCTCGTGTGTCCTGGCTTTTGGAGCTTCCATTTTGCAGGATTTCCTGGGAATCGTGTGTGGAGCGATAGGCTATAACCTCGGCTTTACCGTGTGCTGCGTTATGACTGTGCCTGCAATAAGATTTGTCAATATAGCGATATGATTGTGCGATTTAGAGCGCATGAGTTTCTATAAGAACTGACGAGTAACACGGAGTCGCCATAATTACTAATAAATAACCAACAACTATTTGGCAATTACAGCTCAATGGAAGTCATCAACCTGCGTTTAACAGGGTTCTTCTATCCATCCATATATACATCCATACATCCATCCTTCCTTCCATCCATCCATTCCATCCAGATTAATGTATCCATCCATCCATCCATCATCCATTCAGAGATAAATATATCCATCCATTTATCCATGCTTCCTTCCTTCCAATCCATCCAGATTAATGTATCCATCCATCCATCCATCCATATTTCAATCCATCCATTCATAGGGATGAATATATCCATCCATCCATCCATCCATCCATCCATCAATCCATCTAATTAATGTGTCCATCCTTCCTTCCTTCCTTCCTTCCTTCCTTCCTTCCTTCCTTCCTTCCTTCCTTCCTTCCATCCATCCGGATTAATGTATCATCCATCCATTTTTCCATCCATCCATCCATTCATAGGGAGATAAATCCATCCATCCATCCATCCCTCCTTCCTTCCTTCCTTCCATTCCATCCAGATTAATGTATCCATCCATCCATTTTTCCATCCATCCATCATCCATTCATAGGGATAAATATATCCATCCATCCATGCTTCCTTCCTTCCTTCCTTCCAATCCATCCAGATTAATGTATCCATCCATCCATATTTCAATCCATCCATTCATAGGGATAAATATATCCATCCATCCATCCATCCATCAATCCATCTAATTAATGTGTCCATCCTTCCTTCCTTCCTTCCATCCATCCGGATTAATGTATCATCCATCCATTTTTCCATCCATCCATCCATCCATTCATAGGGAGATAAATCCATCCATCCATCCATCCTTCCTTCCTTCCTTCCATCCATTTTTCCATCCATTAATAGGGATAAATCCGTCCGTCCATCCATCCATCCATCCATCCATCCATCCATCCATCCAATTAAAGTGTCCATCAATCCATCCATCCATCCATCCATTCAATTAAAGTGTCCATTAATCCATCCATCCAATTAATGTGTCCATCCATCCTTCCTTCCTTCCTTCCATCCATCCGGATTAATGTATCATCCATCCATTTTTCCATCCATCCATCCATTCATAGGGAGATAAATCCATCCATCCATCCTTCCTTCCTTCCTTCCTTCCTTCCTTCCTTCCTTCCTTCCATCCATTTTTCCATCCATTAATAGGGATAAATCCGTCCATCCATCCATCCATCCATCCAATTAAAGTGTCCATCAATCCATCCAATTAATGTGTCCATCCATTCATCCTTCCTTCCTTCCATCCATCCTGATTAATGTATCATCCATCCATTTTTCCATCCATCCATCCATTCATAGGGAGATAAATCCATCCATCCATCCTTCCTTCCTTCCTTCCTTCCATCCATCCATTTTTCCATCCATTAATAGGGATAAATCCGTCCATGCATCCATCCATCCAATTAAAGTGTCCATCAATCCATCCATCCATCTATCCATCCTTCCTTCCTTCCTTCCTTCCTTCCTTCCATCCATCCATTTTTCCATCCATTAATAGGGATAAATCCGTCCATCCATCCATCCATTCAATTAAAGTGTCCATTAATCCATCCATCCATCCATCCATCCATCCAATTAATGTGTCCATCCATCCTTCCTTCCTTCCTTCCTTCCATCCATCCGGATTAATGTATCATCCATCCATTTTTCCATCCATCCATCCATCCATTCATAAGGAGATAAATCCATCCATCCATCCATCCTTCCTTCCTTCCAGCCATCCGATTAATGTATCCATCCATCCATTTTTCCATCCATTCATAGGGATAAATCCATCCATCCATCCATCCATCCAATTAATGTGTCCATCCATCCATCCATCCATCCATACATCCATCCTTCCTTCCTTCCTTCCATCCATCCGGATTAATGTATCCATCATCCATTTTTCCATCCATCTAATTAATGTGTCCATCCATCCATCCATCCATCCATCCATCCTTCCTTCTTTCCCTCCTTCCATCCAGATTAATGTATCCATCCATCCATTTTTCCATCCATCTATTCATAGGGATAAATCCGTCCATCAATCCATCAATCCATCCATCCATCCAATTAATGTGTCCATCCATCCAATCCCAGTATAGCGATATTGTCCAGCTCTCGGTGTGCGATTTAGAGCGCATGAGTTTTTTAAGAACTGACGAGTAACACGGAGTCGCCATAATTACCAACATACTAATGAGCACTAATTAAATAACGAACAACTATTTGGCAATTACAGCTCAATGGAAGTCATCAACCTGCGTTCAACAGGGTCACATGGGCTTCGGCTGTACAAATGTCACAGGTGGTTTATTCATACAGTATGTTGCTTTTATAATACTGGCTTTTATGAGGGTCAGATTTGTTGTTAATGTTCTTTGGAGGTCGAATGGCCAAACAAACCACTTTCTATTTATAACCGACACAAAGAGGGAAGAATGATTCACCGGCACTAACTAAATCACCATCCCTAGAGTCAACAGTCACTGTAAAAGTTGAATAAATATTATTCTGTCGTTCGCAGGCCCTGAGGTCTGTAGTTATTATATACGGTCTCCACGCTCGAGTACGTCTGCTCTTTTGATGTATTAAAAAGCCGATAGTCTTCTGAACCAAACCTATGCTTTTCATTAGATGCTAACCTTGACCTTTCAATTTCCATAACATTTACAGTGTGACGTTTAATGCCCCGAGGCCGCGGCACACTTGACTCTAGAACATTTGATTTTAACAAGGAAAAATGGATTTGAACAGATCATTATAAATGAGTCTAAAATCAACTGTAACAAGGCAGAGAAAGGCTTAAGGGATTAGTCCGGTCTTAAAATGTGTTTCTGGTGGCAGTTTTTCCTCCTTAATTACTGTAGTCCGTCAAGTCGTGTATCTCTCGAACAAAGGCATGATACAGCAAACTTCGGCTCTTCTCCAATACGGTGTGTTTATCATTTGCCAGTTCATTGTTCAAACGCCATTTTTGTTATATTGTTCAATCCAATGTTTGAGCATCCACATTCGTTCATACACAAAGCAGCCCTTGTGAGCCCTTGAACCTGAATTTAACAAGCTAGACTGGTCTTTCCCTGTTAAACAAGACTTACAATGACTGCATATTAATCAGACTCTTGTTTTAGGTGGCTAATTAGAGCCCGAATCCAGACACCTGTCCTGGCTGAATGATTAACGGCGGCGCGGGGTATTGTATTGTACAGTCCAGCTTATTTTAGTCAATATTGACTTTTTGGAGGCAAATTAGTGTGTTTTCGTTATGGGTTTGAGTAAAATGTTAAAATTTCAAAATGAACATTGTTTCTCTGAAAGCTTTTGTATCATTATTAACTAGCGCTCAATAGTTTGTGGTCACTACGAATAAAGAAACTTAAGAAATTAATGCTTTTACTCAGCAAGGATGCATTAAATTGATCAAAAGTGGCAGTAAATTCATTTGTAATGTTACAAAAGCTTTTTTTCCAACACTGATAATAATGTTTCTTGATCATCAGATCCTCATATTAGAGTGATTTCTGAAGGGTCATGTGACACTGAAGACTGGAGTAATGATGCTGAAAATCACAGGAATAAATTACACTGCACTAGATACTCACATTTTATATTGAAATAATATTGCACAATATTACTGTTTTTATTTTGGATCAAGTAAATGCAGCCTTAGTGAGCAGAAGAGACTTCTTTATCACTTCTATACAGTATGTAAACACACACACACACACACACACACACACACAAACACACAAACACACACACATGGATATACACACATATACACACACTGACACACACATATATATATATATATATACTCACACATACTGTATATAGACACACACACACACACACACACACACACTGACATACTGCACTCTAAAAAATGCTGGGATGTTTTAACCCAATTTTGGGTCAAATATGGACAAACCCGAAATGTTGGGTTAAAAATGTAATGTAAAAATTTAACCCAACGACTGGGTTAGTCCATATTTGACCCAAAGTTGGGTTAAAACAACCCAGCATTTTTTAGCGTGTGTGTATATATACTCACACATAAGACACACACACACACACACACACACACACACACACACACACACACACACACACACTGACATATATATACTCACACATATAAGACACACACACACACATATATATATATATTCACACATATACTGTATATAGACACACACATATATATATATATATATATATACTCACACACTCACACATATACTGTATATTGACACACACACACACACTGACATAATATATACTCAGACATATACTGTATAGACACACACACATACACAAATACTGACACACACACACATGCTGTATATATAGACACACATTCAGCATACACACATGAATATACTGTATATAGACACACACACACACACATACTGACATACACACACACACATACTGTATATAGACACACACATACAGTATACACACGCACAAATATACTATATATAGACACACACACACAAACACACACATATACATACACACGTGCATACACATGAATATACTGTATACACACACACACACACACACAAATGCATAGGCTACATAATTTTTTTCCTTGTAAAATGAAGGTAAAAATACACACCCATATATATATATATATATGTACACACACACACACACACACACATACATTTTTCTGAGCATCTGCGTGACATGAATGATAGTTTTCATGGAGGAGTTTTGTTGCTATTATCTGTGCTTTATTTAATCAGTCGGAATAGTTTTGTTCTCTCCAGAGAAAGGCCGGTGTTGACCCGGTCCAGCAGGCCAGAGGAGATGTGGAGTCCAGATCCCACAGCGCTGTGCTTTCCTTCATTAGATGGACAGATCTCGTTGCTGCAATGTCAAGCAAAGGCGAGCGATCAGGCCAAACGAGCCGATCAGATTCATGAGAGTCGAGCCTCCTGGTGAGAGGAGGAGCTGCTCAGGGCTTTGATAGTAATATTGTCGGGATTATATACGGCTGTCGTGCCCTTGAGCACAACACTTAACCTGCGGCTGCTCCGTGAATACACACGCTAAAGAATAGGTAATACCCCGGCACAAAATTAAAATGATCTGCGGAGCAAAGATGAGTTCCCGTGTTTGTTCTGCCAGTCTGTTCTTCTAAGAGTCTCTGAAACATTATCACTATAAAACGGGACGCCGCTACTAAGAGTACACTAGTGGATAATAATCATATAAA
This sequence comes from Pimephales promelas, assembly GCF_016745375.1. The sequence goes on along the minus strand of NW_024121344.1, from coordinate 1,226,497 downwards.
GAGACTCGCTTTTGGCTCCGTTTCAAAACATAGTGAGCTTAATTACGGTCTGCTCACTACATAGGCACCCTAACTGATATGAACCCTCATTAGTGACAGTCTTGTGGGCTCACCGGACATGTTGTTGGTCCACTAGACGGTAAGGGCACATGAAGTTCGCTGTTTGGGACAGAGCCGTGGAGTGCTATCACTGCAAACTTGTCTCACAATTGCTTTAAGTGGTTTAGAGTTAGTATGCTAATGCTAAAAACAATATTCTAATGCAGTGTTTATTATCTATCTTATCTTTTTTTATTTATCAATTGTTAATTTTTATTATAGATTTATTACAAATTAATTTATATTTTATATTTTTATATATATATATATATATATATATATATATATATATATATATATATATATTTCATTTCATTTCATTTCATTTATTTATTTATTTCAACAGGGACAATGTGCAAAAAACCTTAATTAAAGATGCTTTGCACCAGATTTAGCTTAAGCTAGTTTCCATCTGCAGTCCCTGAGCAGGTGAATTACAATACAAAATATACAATATATTTTGTATATATATATATATATATATATATATATATATATATATATATATAAAATTATAAAATTTTACATATAAAATTTTATATATATATATATATATATATATAATTATATGATATGTATATATAAAGTAAATTAATTATATTACATATAATTGTTATATACGTATTATATTAATATATTACTATTCAAATTATATAATATAATGAGCTGTCAAGTCTTTGTTTACATAATACAGTAAATGTGTGTATAAATATTATTATATTATTTATACCTGTATATATGTCTCTGTGTGTATATGTACTATACAGTGTATACACACACACATATTTATACATTTATATAAATGTGTGTATGTATATATTCACTGACATGTACACTCACACACATACAGAAGCACACGCATATGTTATACTGTATATATATATAGTATAATATCTATACATGCGCACATATGTAAATAAAGACTTTTATGTTACACATTATTACTCGCGATTAATAGATAAGACAAAACAGAATAGAATAGAAAGGGAGAACAATATAGAGAGCCAAAAGGCACTGATAAAACAGTAAAACTGTAAAAATAATAAAAAAAATAATAATTTGAAAAATAAATATCATGTAATATATTTTTCTTATTTTTTTCCAGTGTAAAAGTCTGTTTTCATGAAGAACCCTTGAATGAGAAGTGCACTTGATAGCAGCTCTCGCTCACTAACGTCATAAAGCTGTTTTTTTGCCTCCAGTTTTTTATATTTTTACAATGTCTTTCCTTCTTGTCTGGATTTTATGTCTCTCAGAATAGCATTTGCCTCGAGTAAAACGTGAAATGTGTTGGTTAACTGCCTCCTCCCCATCACACATATACAGCTGACCATAACTCTGAAGTCCAGTGTTTTGTAAAACCATAAACTCTCCTCAGAAACAGTCAAATATTCATGGAGAAAGTGCAGCGAGGTCAATGAGTGTTGGATCAGTGTGTCCCCCGGTGCGCGATCGCTGATGTATTGCTGGATTAACACACTCTTCATTCCTCTGTTGAGTCCAGGTGACCATCTCTGCAGACCTGACCATTATATTGTGCAGATCCTGCCATCCAAACTCTATACACTAGATTTGCAATTTTAATTGGAATTGCAAAAAAAAAAAAAAAAAAACCTGATCAGAAGCTGGCATGTCATGCCGAGGGGTCAAAGGTCAGTCGCCATAACTAATCATCTGTGCCAATAAAAAAAAAAAAAAAATCTGTATTGACAACTATTCAAAATTAGCAGTGTGTTCTGATATTTTTTCCCGAAGCAACATAATTATGTATAATATATTATTATAGGCTATTAAAATAATTTTTAATTTAATAAAATCATCTACATAATAATACATTTATCAGTGTTTTTTTTACCCTATAATAAGGTATTCGTTTGATGTACATGTAAAAAATGTGATTTTATAACATTTAAACAAATGTAATATCACTCACTTTATTCATGTACAGTATTTACTGTACATTTGTGCAGTGTTTGGGGGTTTTAAGGTATTTAAAATTTATATAAATAAATGTAAAAAATATCTTTGACTTTTATGTATTTTTTTAAAATTATGGCTCTTTTTAGTACATATATATATATATATATATATATATATATATGTAAATATATATATATGTAAAATATATATTTGTATATATTTTGTATAGAACTTTTAAAAGTCAATTCTCAGAGCACTTTACATAAATAGAATTTAAAAAGAAAATTAAAAGGCATGATAAACACAATACAAAACAAAGTATTTAAAACAATTTTACAACCCTAAAAACAATGTAAAATTAAAAAAAATGTAGATTTTGGTAGATTTATTCATTCTCATACATGCCATGGTCTTGTGTTTTAGTTATCCGCTTGCAGCAGATTATTATTAATAGGTATTCCGTACACATTGTGTTATTTATTAAATGTATGATGCTTTTATGTATACTGTTTCTGTTTACGCCAAATTCTGCCTCTACCATCTGAATATCTCATCAGAAATCCAGACTCATCAGACCAGGCGACGTTTTTACAGTCTTCAACCGTCCAATTTTGGTGAGCTCTTGCAAATTGTGGCCTCTTTGTCCTATTTGTAGTGGAGATGAGTGGTACCCGGTGGGGTCATACTGGATGTTTTTCTTTGTAAACCCTAGAAATGGTTGTGTGTGAAAATCCCAGTAACTGAGCAGATTGTGAAATACTCAGACACCAACAACCATTGCTTAAATCCCCTTTCTTTCCCATTCTGACATTCAGTGTGGAGTTCAGGAGATTGTCTCGACCAGGACCACACCCCTAAATGCATTGAAGACACTGCCATGTGATTGGCTGATTAGATAATTGAACAGGTGTCCCTAATAATCCTTTGGGGGAGTGTATTGTATTGTAACCTTGAATTGAAGAGCGGCGAGATCAGTGTGGTGGAAATGAACGGCGCACCTCGACGGTGAACAGAATAAATTGGAAGGACTGTAAGAGGGATTCAGAGAGCGTTGCGGATCAGACGGGGAGAGAGGCGAGTTATTAAATTGTCCGGCAGAACCAGACCTCGCAAAGCGCATCTCTAATGAGTTCCTCATCTTTAACCAAACCTTCAGATGAAGCCCATTGTTACCAACCCCTCTCTCTCTCTCTCTCTCTCTCTCTTAATCTGTGTTAATGAAGCCCAAATCAAAGGCTGAAATGTCCAATAGTGCGTGCCTGACCTCAGTGGTGTTCAAAGCTGTATTACAGATGACAGACTCGTGTGTGTGTGTGTGTGGTGTTCTCTCAGTGTGTCGCCCACAGGGCTTGTGTTCAGGATGCAGTGAATGATGCAAACACTTGCATGACTTCTGTGTGGGCATGTGCTTTAATGCAGGGTCTTGACACACTTATTTTTTTTTTATTTTTTTTTTTGCTCATTCATTTGGGTAATGCAATGGGTTACAAAATTGTAATACTCATTATAAAATCATCTTGTAGAAAATAACATGTGCATTTACTTTTGAGCTACATGTTCTCATTACTCTCTCTCTCTCTCTCTCTCTCTCTCTCTCTCTCTCTCTCTCTCTCTCTCTCTCTCTCTCTCTCTCTCTCTCTCTCTCTCTCTCTCTCTCTCTCTCTCTCTCTCTCTCTCTCTCTCTCTGTTCCCTCCAGAATCGAGGGGTTTTGCTTAGATTGCAGTTCTTTTTCTCATCAGAAGTGATATTTTTTGCTATGGACTAGTGTTTACAGACATGTTTGCATGCTACTGTACAGTATGTAGGCCGTACTAAGTTTTATTTGTACTCATGCTGTGGATTTATTATATATATATATATATATATATATATACATTACATTACATTGCATTGTTATATTATTTAAAAAAAATATAAAATTATAAATTATAATAAAAAAATTATAAAAAAATGCAATTGACAAAATTTATATTATATTATGCTATATTATATTATTTTTTAAAATGTATTACATGTTTCTATTTAATGCCTTTTTGCAGAATGCACTAGATATATATTTTCCCTGTCCTTTATTATATTATATTATATTATTATTAAATTATAAAATATTATTTTTTAAATATGTAAAAAATGCAATTAAAAAATATATATATAATTTTATAATATACTATATCATTACTTAAAATATATTACATTTTTCTATTTAATAACTTTTTTTTAACAGCATGCACTAGATTGATACTTTTCCCTATCTGTTACATATTACTAATATTCTATTTTAAAATGTATGAAATTCTTTACTTTAATGAACGCTCCCTGTTGTCAGACTGAGACTCTCTCTGTCCAGAATCGAGGTGTTTTGCTGTTTTTTCTCTGTTGCCCACAGTCATGTTTGCAATGCAATCGTATATCGGCCGTTCCATGAAAATTGCATTGGTGAAGTTCACAGTGCGCGCCTCGATCTCCAGGGCAGAGCAAATCCAGCAAACCCCAGACTCACAAATAACAACTATAACCCGATTCTGTTCAAATGCCCGGATTTATTTGTGCTTACCCACAGTATTTTGGCATTTCTAAAACATAAATCTCAGGGTGAGCCGAACGAAGTGTTTGTCCCGCTGTGCACTTTAATTTCCATCATTTATTATGATATTTTTGTCATAAATGCCATTTTTCTAAATCTCATTTTTCATAATCATTTGTTAACAAACAAGTATTCATTACTTCAATGAGCTCATTGTTTCTGCCTTAAATTATTACATGCATTTTTAAGTTATGCATTTTTACCTCTGATAACAGATCACTGTACATTATATGTAGACTTATATGTACGATGTGTGTTGTGAAAAGCGCTACACAAGTAAATGTGAATTGTACTGAATCATGCTCATGCACTAAAGTTTTCGATTAGAAAATGCATGCACCGTGCACGTTTAACAAGCGATGCATCGAAAAACTGTTCAACCTCAACACTTCTTGTTTATCTATTTTCAGTTGTATTGATATGAGAGAGATATTTCAGACCAGATCAATGGACAGATGGGTTGCTGTAGAAGTAAAGCAGTGCGCTCTGCATTCAGGAGTGTGTGTGTTCGTATCACACAGCGGGTGTTATTGCAGTGGTGCGGTTGCAGTGTGTGGGCTAATCCTCGGCTGGAGTGTGTGAGACGTGCACAGCTTTCCCTCTAGCAGAGTCGAGAGAGAAATGCTTGTCTTGGTTTTCTCGGTTGATTTAAAGTGACTGTAACTCAAAAGATGTTTCTCACCTATTGGCAGCTCCAGAGTAAAAAGCGTCTGGTGTTCTCATGTCATGCAATATGTATCAACGACGGCTCTGGATAGGGCCTTATTGCTTGTGCTTTTTACAAGCGTTTCTCTAATAGCATGTGCAGGACAACACCTCGGGAATTGATGCTTTATGTCCAAAGAACACTTTCTGGAAATCGAACAACTTTCTGCGGTTATGGAGTTTACATTGCTCCAATAATGCTTTATAATATAATACTTTCTTTGGAATAATTGATGAATCATTCAGAATAACTTCGACTTAGGCTATTCTGCTTCATTCTTTAGTGTGTGTAAAGTTGCTCTTTGAGAATGAAAAAGCTCTGCTATGTCTCTCTGAGTTTCTTCCGGGAACTAACACGTCTTAATATTGCTCATTATAATAATTAATGCGCAGAATAAAGGGGCGGGGCCTGGGTGAGTTAGTTAGTAGTGTGTTAAACTGGGGGTTATGGAAAGAGGCGGGATTTCACAAAATCGACCAATCACAATGCACTGATCCAGCCGACCAATCAGAGAACAGTGTGCTTTCAGGAGGCGGGGCTTCATAGAGACAGGAAGTAAACAGAGCGTTACTGACAGACTGGGAAGAGAGGAGCCGCAACAATGGAGGATATGAGGAGAATAATGCATGCAAACCTGTTCTAGAAGAGCCTGAACACTAAATCAAAGACTTTGATAAAAAGTATGTTTTATTTAATCCTGTTTTTTTTTTTTTTTTAAGATAACATATACACTTTCAAGCTGTCATGTTGATAAAGTCGGTGTGATTTGGTGATGGGAATTACAACAAAATGCAGTTTTACACAAAAACATTTACAAAGTTTATATTCCCACTTCACTGAAACTCCCGCTGCATAATTTGCAGAATAACCTTTTAGATATTAGTTTTAAATTTGATCATGTATCTTCGCTGATTACGTCGTAATGCTAGAATAGATTAAACGAGTGGTTAATTCCCCTCATGAGTGTTTTTGCTGAAATCTCAAAAAAATTGAAAACCTTATAGTTTTGATGTCTTGTCAAGCCAAAGCTTTAATATTCTCGGCGCACCGAATCTGCCGAGGAGAAGATGAATCATTCGCAGTGAATATTCTCACACATCTTTAGAAAACTTAAGTTGTTGTTGTTGACCTTTTTAAAGCCTGTGTGGCCGTAACTGACTGCTGTATTGAACATTAGTTGTGGTTGAATATTAAACCGCATCACATGTTGATGGTTTAGTGTGACTGATGTCAAGTAAAGGATGTTTTGTGTGTACTGTTCCTTTAAGAGGATGTTCTGGGATCTGTCATTAATTCAGCACCACAGACAGCTCTTGACTGACCTGTGTGTGTGTGTGTGTGTGTGTGTGTGTGTGTGTGTGTGTGTGTGTGTGTGTGTGTGTGTGTGTGTTGAGTATTAGTTTTATTAGAGATGGTAAGAGAAAAGTTGGTTGTGTGTGTTTGTGTGTGTGTGTGTGTGTGTGTGTGTTGACAATTAGTTTTATTAGAGAGAGGGTAAGAGAAGTTGGTTGTGTGTGTTTGTGAGTGAGTGTGTGTGTGTGTGTTGAGTATTAGTTTTATTAGAGATGGTAAGAGAAAAGTTGGTTGTGTGTGTTTGTGAGTGTGTGTGTGTGTGTGTTGAGTATTAGTTTCATTAGAGAGAGGGTAAGAGAGAAGTTGGCTGTGTAAGTGACTCTCTCTCTCTCTCTCTCTCTCTCTCTCTCTCTCTCTCTCTCTCTCTCTCTCTCTCTCTCTCTCTCTCTCTCTCTCTCTCTCTCTCTCTCTCTCTCTCTCTCTCTCTCTCTCTCTCTCTCTCTCTCTCTCTCTCTCTCTCTCTCTCTCTCTCTCTCTCTCTCTCTGTGTGTGTGTGGAACAGAAGTGGTCCTAACCTACAGATGGCGGAAGACTCCCTCTAACATCCCACCGTTGATTAAATGTACCTTAGGGGGGGCTAAACATAGATAAATTGGACACTCTCCCACTTTTAATGAAGTGCTGGAATGGACTGATTATGATAATGCAAAACATAAACCGATGCATCGGCTTCAGTAGATGCAGTGCAAATGCGTTAATGCATAAAAGTGCAAGTTTATGCTAAACTAAAGCGTGTTGTGCATTGCATGCAGTGTTTAATGACAAAGCACTTTTTTTGAATGCATGCATAAGTGCATTTATTAGAATTATGCGTTTTACACTTTATTCAAAGGTGTCCGTTCTAATTATAGGGTTAGTTGCATGTAATCACTATAGTAACTGCATGTAACATGATTAACAAGAACTCTAAAATAAAGTGTTTCTGGCATTGCTTTTGGGTTGTGAACATTTTAAATAGCCTAGTAATGTGTCCAAAAGCTACGTGCAAAATTACATTTCAGGCACGTATAGTGACCGTGCTGTTTCTCTTTGTCTATTAGGTGCTTTTGTTCAGAACAGTTGTAATAGTATTGGCAACTACTTGTAAATGCAATTTAAAACGTTATAATCCGCATTGAGTGTGTCGTTCGATGGCAGTTCTCCGAGTGCATGCATGTTTTTACCAATTACATTTAAAAACGGAAACATGTAAAGCGTGCAGTTGGCAATCCGTTTCATGTTATCCTGCATGTGATCAATGACGATGCCCCGATGTCGCCGACTGCATGCGTTCACTTTTTCAAGCGTTCAGACGAAGGTTGATGCGACTCTGCATCGTTTAAACAGTAACGCGTGCGCGCGCGGCGACTCGTTGTGAAATGCCGCGTGCATGAGAAGCGAATGCATGCGTTCATTAGAGATGCACTGAAAGCGGCATGCGCTGTGTGTAAGTGAGCACTGAGGAGACTCGTATGAGGAGTACAGAGAATACTTTGTGCCCCTGTTGGCGAGATGGTTGAGTCCTCGTCAAGGTTCTGCTGCTGTTGGTCTCCTCATACATCCAGCGCTGACTGACTCCAGATCAGTCTCTCTCTCTCTCTATCTCTCTCTCTCCAGCGCGAGGAATGCCCGTTTCTGCCGGACACCTGACAGTATGAGAGCAGATGATGATGATGGATGCCGAGGATTTTTAGTGCTTTCGAATAGAGGATTTATCAGATGCGCTCGCGCCTCCACGATGACGATTAAAACTGGATTTATCATTGGGAATATAGTGTTGTGCTGTGTGCTGTCGTGTGCTCAGGGTAAGTGCTGCTGGTCAGGATCTGCAGGTGTTTCTGGATCAGATCAGGAAAAACGCAAAACCAGAGTTTACAGAGCCTCAGTTCCATATCTGTGCAATGCTGAGCACACCTGCATCCATATGCGTTCATATGCGTTCTCGAGTCGAGTGCATCACCACTGACACTGATGGGGATAAAGCGCGTGCATTTGTGCATTTGTTCTCGTTTTGTCCCGGTTCTCAACTGTGTTCTCATTTCATTCTCAGTTCTCATCAAAATCTAGAAGTGAACAAAAGTCTATCTATCTATCTATCTATCTATCTATCTATCTATCTATCTATCTATCTATCTATCTATCTATCTATCTATCTATCTATCTATCTATCTATCTATCTATCTATCTATCTATCTATCTATCTAAATTCGTACATTCTCTCTCTCTCTCGATATTAATGCATCATGTTGCATTTTTGTATTTTGGAGTGACTAATATATTTCTTGTGTGAACGTAACATACATTACATTTAAAGATGATTTTAATGTATTGTAAGTTTCTCCTAAGGATTTTTGCCTATTCAACAATGCAAATGTATAGATTTACAGTAAAAATTGCCTCCATTTATGTTTAAAGGGGCATTTCCACAATTCCCTCCATGCATGTGAATCATCACATTTGTTCATAATTTATTTAAAAACTTTTTTTTTTTTTCTTCCTAAATTTCTTATCAGGGCATTTTATATTGCACATGGCCTTCCACATGTATTATTATTGTCATCAGTAAATTTTACAGTATTGCTCAAATAAGTTCATATCATAAAACTGAATGACGCAAGGACCTGTAAAATATACCATGGCATGCCAGCCTTGTAATTCCCCTCGTCACATCATATATTGTATTTAATCATATGGAGGATTTTAGTGAGAGTTGGGTAAATCTGCGATTTAGAGATGGATTGAGTTCCTGTAACATTAGCAGTTGCCCCTTAAAATGCTCCATTTGACGAAGCATTTATTTCTATTTCTCCAGTTACTCTGACAGCTCATTTTCTCCGGTTTCTCTTCTCATACTGTATGAAAGAACTGGTCTTATTAATCTTGTTAATGAAGTGCACAGTTCAGGATTCCTGCAGGGCTTTGCTTTAATGAAAAGCACAGGTTGCACGGGTCTTGTAGAACAGGACAGCAGGCGTGATTGATGCTCTTCATATGTTGTTTATGCATTAGTTTTATAACTGGCAGACCAAACCTCACAGAGAGACTGCCCGTCTGTAAAACTATAGTGACATGAGATCCTGGATGTCAAATAATAAACTGCATTTTGATAGATGTGTTTGTTTAGATTGCACAGTATGCAATCCTTCTTTAATCAACACCAGTCTCGTTTGACGTGAGTAAAACATCCCCCATGCACGCTGCTGTTTAAAACCATTTCTACTTCCAACAAACTCGAGTGTTTAGTGACTCAGTCTAATGGAAATCTAATGGAAACCACAGAATGAAGTTGTGCTGCCGCAGCACGACATCAACATTAGCCTCCCTCCTATTCAGCTTTCGTGTGCTAAACAACAACAGCAGATCATTGTGCATGTGAAGTTATGTAGGTAAATGTCATTCAGGGCAGGGATTGAAATGCCGTCGCATGATTACTGTAGTTCAGCTCTAAGATCCGCGCGATTCATCATAATGTCACATTGGTAAATAATGGAGCTGTTTTCATGAATGCAAATATTCAGTGGCTTTCTTCTATCCACAGTGTTTCGACACGAGGCCGCGGGAGTTGCAGTCGCGGCTTTGAAGTTATTTCTCATATAATGTCCTTGGCCAAACAACAGCGCTGCCTTCCTTCAAGGCTCTCTTGATGCATTTTTAATAAGAGGCGCTTAGAAAATTGGGCTGTGTGTGTTGAATCGGGAGGCCAATCAAATAACTTTTCATCTCATTTGATATTATTGATCTGGTCCCACTCGATCGGGTTGTGGGCTGGTAATTTGAACAGTTTGAGATTGAGTCTCTACATGTGGCTTTCATTTGCTCGACTGGAGGATGACCTTGATCTCTGGTTTTTGGGTTTAGTTCATGCATTATTTAATATTTACTCACCCTCATGTTGTTACAAACCCCGTTTGCTGTTTATTTTTTTAATAATCTTTAGGGAGATCTTTTCCAGAACCCCTACAACTAAAACAAAACCCATGATAAGCCTCACAAATCTCATTCAGATTGGTTTCAAAAATGTCTGGCGTCATGGTTTGACATGCTGAAAGGAGAATGAAATTTGTGCATGCATGTGAAGATTGTCTCTGAATACTCAACACTATCTCACGACCAATTCGTACGAATTCGACGCATGATTAAAAAGTGTCTATTTCGTACTAATTTTTACGATTTGTCTAAACCCACGTGATGGTTAGGTTTAGGGGCGGGGTAAGGGGTAGGTCATTCGTACGAATTCATACGAATTCGTAAAATATGTACGATTTAGAAAAATCGTATTAATTCGTACGAGTGAGGTCGTATGAATTGTTATGTCTCAAAGCTACACTGTGAAACTATGTTTTTAAGTCTCAATACAGTAGTTGGACAACCAGAATTGACACTTACCGCAAATCCACCGCGGCAAAAATAAACCAGCCGTATTTCAAAGTCGTTCGCGAAATGACCACCAGGCGGCGCAAAGAGACATTTAGCGAAATCAAAACGTAATAATGTAAATGTAGCCTACATTTTAAATAGAATATAGCAAACTTTTATAGCAGAACATTTTATGAATCAAAAGTTAAAAAACAGGCCTATCTCGCAGTCAGTGAATATAAATGAGGAATGCGAAGATTGAAGAGCGCTTCTCTGACTGCTGAACAAACGAACTTCTGGGCATTTTTCAGCGAGAAACATTGTGGTCGAGTGGTAGTAGGCCTACTTAGGTTTCAATCATTTTGATGACACCGTTTCATATCCCGAATAAACATGGTATTTATAAAATTACCATGCAATTCTATTTTACACTAAGGAACAAATCTCATCCAACAGAATGACTGAATTTACATCTTCAAAAGCAGTTATGTAAAAAAAAAAAAAAAGAAAATAAAACTTAATGGGGTTTCATGTAGAATTTTTTTTAAAACATAACGTTAACCAAGCAAAGCAAGGAAGCACAGTAATCAATGTATAAATAGCCTAAATAGACAATATCATATACTATATATATATGATATAATTTATGATTAAATAAAATTAAACGAATAAATGGGCCTAATAATATAACTAAAATGAAAAATGTAAAAAAATATATACATAAATGTTTAAAAAGTAATGAATTGTTAGGGCCAGATTTTGATAAGCCTAACTGAACTTGGCTTAGGCCTATATCAATTGTACACAAAAAAGTAAAATCAAACGAATCAATTTATAATTATATACATACAAATTTGGCTACGTATAGGCCTATAGGTGCTCCAACATCAAAGTGTTAAATTAAAAAAAAGTAAATCAACTATTAGGCCACCAGACTTATAACATAACTTTTGCGCAGAGAGCACGTGGATAACAATTTAAATTGGCTCAAACTTAAAAAAATAATTGCTTTCCTTAGCAGTTCTTTTGAGTTCACCTTCAACAACACGAGTTTGGACAATGTCTGAGGCTTGGGGACTTCGTGCGTATACGCCAAAAAGTGCGTATCATGCACGCGAAAAACACGTATACACGCAAAAACTGCTTTTGACGTAGGAAATGCCACGAGAAATGACATTCGTGCTATAGATACGAACTTTCATGAGATCGGGCTCGCATGTCGGAGAATAGCACGGACACGCATTTAAGATTTAAGATATGTTGCTTTTGTGTCGTTTTTGAAGCTTGACAGTCATATGAACAATAACAGCAAGAGCACAGTTCTCACATTTCTATTGTTTTAAATGCTTCAACATCAAGCCTCGTAATCAGAGCTTTTCTGTCGAGAGCTCGTCGAATAGCAAAGGAAAACCCCGAAGATTTCTGCTTTATCCAGTGATGGACGGTGGAGGTCCGAGGACGTGATCCGTAGCGCTCATCGATGCTTTAATTACACACTCAGATGCAAACGAGAGCACAAGCTCGAGATGCGGCAGTATTTCAGGAGTCCATTATGTAGTTACTGTAAAAAACAAGCTTTCTCATCCGTCGCAAGAAGTGAAAGTGTAGAGCTATAAATGGATGTCAATAACATTATTTCTATTTGGTTTAGAAGGAGTTTAATGAGAAGTATTTGATTTCAGGCTTCAGAGTTATTCTACTGATTTTCTTTTTTATACCAGTTTTGTGGGCAGCAAGGGCACATTAAATTGATCAAAAGTGACAGTAAAGACTTTTATAATGTTACAAAAGATTCTGTTTCAAATAAATGCTGTTCTTTTAAACTTTATATTCATCAATAAATCCTGAAACTAAAATGTAATACAGTTTCCACACAAACATAAAGCAGCAATTTAATAAGCCTTGTTAATGCTAGCTAATAAAAATACAGTTTATTGTTTGTTAGTTCTCAGTGCATTAACTCATGTTTATAAATGCAATGATTTTAACGTATTAGTAAATGTTGAAATTAATTAATGCTGTAGAGTTACTAAGGCCTATGTTAATAATGAACCTTATTGTAAAGTGTTACCAATCTTTATTTGTTTATGTCTGTTTGGACACAATGGCATAGATTTATGCATAAAGTTTGGTGAAACTCCAAAAATATGGTGCAAAAGTTCATTTATTTCAATAATTCAACTTAAAGGGTGAAGCTAATATTTCAAGCCTTTATTGTTATAATGTTGATGATTATGGATTACAGATATGAAAACCCCAAATTCAAAATTAAAATATTGTGAAAAGGTTTTCTATTTCTCTGAGTGAAAATAGTGGAGAAATGAATCGAATCATTCAAGCAGACGGCACTTTAATTGACATTGTGATCCATCATCAACCTCTCGTCCTCATCAGAGATAATTGACTTGAATTGTTGCTCGGACGTCAGATTTGTCTTGTCTATCCGGCCGACTTTAATATGCGCTTCAAATATCATCTTTCATTCAACTAATGAGTGTATTAGGCAGTCTGTTCATCTACTACTGCGATTTAACCACTATTTTTTCTTCAAATAAGTTATTTAAATAATTAGTTGTTAAACGTGCAAACTCGTCATCTTTTGGTGAAATTCCCTGTCCTGTTGTTGAATTTGCCTGTTCATTTTTTCAGGCTGTCTGATGTTATATAACATATACCAGTCAAAAGTTTTGGATCGGTAAGATTTTTGAATTAAAAATAAAATTAAAAAAATGGTAATATTGTGAAATATTATTCTAATGTAAAATATCTGTTTTCTATGTGAATATACAGTAAAGTGTAATTTATTCCTGTGATTTTCAGCATCATTACTCCAGTCTTCAGTGTCACATGATCCTTCAGAAATCACTCTAAAATGATGATCTGATGATCAAGAAACAGTTATGATTAATATCAGTGTTGTACATTTTTATTTCAGGATTCTTTGATGAATATAAAGTTCAAAAGAACAGAATTGATCTGAAATGGAAAGCTTTTGTAACATTAACGTTAGGGGTCAGTGAGATCTTTTATTTTATTTTTTTAAGGGGAAATAAATAAAATAAATTTATGGAAGCTTGGTTCCGCCACTATAATAAAAAATAAATAAATTATTGCGACTTTTTATCTCACAATTGCGAGATATGAAGTCAGAATTGTGAGAAATGAAGACAGAATTAAGACTTTTTATATCTCACAACTCTGACTTTATATATCGCAATTCTGACTTTATATCTCGCAATTCTGACTTTATATCTCGCAATTCTGACTTTATATCACAATTCTGACTTTATATATCGCAATTCTGACTTTATATCACAATTCTTTCTGACTTTATATCGCAATTCTGACTTTATATATCACAATTCTGACTTTATATCACAATTCTGACTTTATATCACAATTCTGACTTTATATCGCAATTCTTTCTGACTTTATATCGCAATTCTGACTTTATATCGCAATTCTTTCTGACTTTATATCGCAATTTTGACTTTATATATCGCTATTCTGATATTATATCGCAATTCTGACTTTATATCACAATTCTGACTTTATATCACGCAATTCTGACTTGATATCAAACAATTCTGACTTTATATCACACAGTTCTGACTTTATAATGCGCAATTGTGACTTTATATAACGCAATTCTGACTATATCTCACAATTCGGAAAAAAAAAAGAATTGTGAGATAAAGTCGCAATAACCTTTCTTATTTTTCATTGTGTGGCGGAAAGAAGCTTCCATAGAAATCAATACTTTTATTCATCAAGGATGAATTAAATTGATGAAAAGTTACAGTAAAAACATTTATAATGTTACAAAATTTTAAATTTTTAAATTACAAAAATTTTTGTTACTAAAATGCTGTTGAAATTTCTATTCATCAAAGAATCCTGAAATAAAAATGTAAATAATAACTGTTCTTTTCAACACTGATAATAATAATCATAAATATTTGATCATCATATCATCATATTAGAGTGATTTTCTGCTGAAAATTCAGATTACACTTAGAAAACAGTTACGTTAAATCGTCATAATATTAAACGATATTACTGTTTTTTGTATTTTCAATCAAATAAATGCAGCCTTGGTGACCAGAAGAGCCTTCAATTAAAAACATAATAATTTGTAAAAACATTTTTTACCGATCCAAAACTATTGAACGGCAGAGTACAAACTCATTTATTAAGCTGACATTTTATTTGATTCAAAAACCTGTGCCGTAAAGATGTTTAAATCTGGAGTTTGCAGGTGTTTTATCATCCACTAGGACTAGGTGAAAATCATGCTTAGAAAAGTATGAATACAGTATCACAATTCTGAAAAGTATGAAAAGTATCCTGATTTCAGGATATTAATTTTGTAACCTAAACCATGTGTGGCAAATGTTAGAACAAATCCCTAGACCTAAAGCATGAGTGACGGTAGTGATGTTGTCTCTCTCGTCTCCTACACCTGCTCTTCTCTTCACATTTATCTTCTGACGTGCGTTTCTCAGAAGACTCCACAGTCTTTTGTTTTAAGCTCTGGAAGTCTCGCTCGGATGCACAAGCTCTCGGTTATCAGGCGTGATTGACAAACACACTTAAGTTCATTACACAAACCCTGTGAAGCACTGTAAAACACTGGTCTTGGAAAGCAGGCGTTCCCACACACTGAATTACAGATGGCAGACCTGGGCCATCGTAATTATCATTCACTGGTTTATTAACCCGATCTGGGCCGGCAGGATCTTCTGGTAATTGACACTGATGATGTTTGATTAGTTGCTTTAACTCTCCTCCGAAGTCCCGTCGGGTTTGCAGTGTAATGATAATATCCGCATTGTTTGTGTTCCCTTCAATAATTCAGGCGTTTTTGATTCACATCACATCATCTGTTCATGTCCAGCGATTGCTTTCTGTCAGAAGGGATTACCTCTGATCACTGGCTTAGTGCTTTCTTCTCTTCTAAGTGAACTTAATCCACTTTTATTGCCTCTTTGAATATTTCCTCAAAGTGTCTCAGACTTGGGAGATCTTTGTCAGTTAGACATGGGAGAATTATAATCCTTAAAGGGACAGTTCGCCTAAAAATGGAGCTTGTATTAATAATATCTTCTGCGATACAATAAAATATGTTAAAGTGCCCCGTTGTGCTTTTTCAAACGTTATTTTCCATGCCGCGTGTGAATGTAAAAGATCAAAGTGCACGACTAATAAAGTTATCGTCTCCTAAAAGAAGTCAGTAATTCCAGTCTCACTTTCTGTTACAATGTAACTCATTTGCATAATGCCAGCCTGTGGTGTTGATTGGCTGAACAGCGTCTCTTAGCCCCGCCCTCTAACGCTGTAGTTCGGCTCGTGTTGTTCGTGTCGAGGAGACGCTGTTTTCTGAGATTAACACGGTAAAACACACTTTATATCACTGAGGGAACGAACATTTAGCTTCCGACAGTCGACCAATAACAGCAGACTGGCCAATCAGAGCAGAGCAGCTCTCAGAGAGGCGGAGTTTAGAGAGACTGAATCTTCAAACGAACCGTTTCAGACTCTTCGAGAAATGAGGAGATGATCACTGTATGTTAGAGAAAATTAAAGTGTTTTTTGAACTTGGATGCATGTAAACCTGAGACTCAGGATCTTTAAGAAAGCCATACAGGTTTGGCGTAAAGTCTAGTTGATAGAGGTGAAGTTCGCTATGGTTATCGCTAATGTATCGTAAAGCATCACATATCATCCAAATGCATTTTTGACTGCAGCATTCACCTCCTAAAACAAACATCACCTTAATGATCTAGAACAAATTCAAGTGATCTTGAGAAAAAAACCCAAGCACATATCTAATGTCTACAGTGCTGATCTCCCAGTAGAAATGGAGAAAATAATTTACGTAGCATTTAGAAATTGATTGACTTTTTTCAACCTCTTAGTTTTGAGGATGTTTTGTATGTGCATTAAAAAGGCTTTTTCCAGACTTAGCTGTTATAGCATTTAAAACTTAACATGCATTCTTAACTTTATAAGCCTGACAGATGAAATACGTTAAAATGGAGTGTTTGTTGAATTTTTAGACAATATGTGTATTTTAGACAATATGTGTATTTTGTTTAGTCAATAATTGTATCCCTTAAAACTCATCTTTGATCACCAAAATGACGTTTTTTCCTGCCTTAAAATATCTTGAATGTAACTCGACACCCTTGCCTCATTTAGTATGCGCGGTTCTATGAATATTCAAATGAGCCCCGCCTCCACTCCCTCACTCAGATATCCACTGGTTGTCGATCACACGTTGATCTGATTGGTTTGTGACGTCAGAAACGCCAGCGATTTCAAAGCGTGTTTTTGAGACTGTCTTTGGTTCACTGCAGTTTTAAGGAGGAAATACTCGAATTATGAACTTACACATGGTTTAAGCGTATTAAAAACACCACATACACACATAAACAACATTAAAAGCTGGGGTTTCACCACAGGGGGACTTTTACTATCATTTGATACATCAGGCTTTATCTGATATAGTGAGAATATGGAGCTGAGCAACAATATGCAGTTTTGTATGCATTTATTCCAATATTAGGCAGGTTCCCGATATAAATGAAGTGGTATCTGAGTCTCGAAATGATCCCCATGAGGTGACATGTTGCATTCATTTCTTGTAAATCTTGAGGAAGTGTGTTAATGTTGATTTGTTTGGAGAAGCTACTATAGTTTTTGAGGAATTAAACTATAGATAAAAGATAGTGTGTGTTTGCCCTTTTCCCGGGCTTCAAAGGGCCATCTCTGTGCTTTGATCAGCCGGACTCATGTTGCCTCATCCACAGACTAACTCTGCCACTAATCAATACTGGCTTTCGATTCCAGCGCACAGCGCCGCTGATGGTTTGTTTTCAGATGTAATGAAGAGTCTTAAACAGGATTGTCGGGTTACTGAGACGACCCCCGGCTGGGTGTCACGGCTCTTATGACAGAAATGATTGATCCACATCATGTCGAATGGTTTCTCTGCTTGTTAACACACAGTATCAGGTCTGAGGGCTAGTGATGCTGATGCCGACCGGTTATTCTCCCGGCTAATCCTTGAGGAGTGAAGTGTGACACTTCAGCGGCCAATAGAATCACACATAATATAATGACTTGTTTTCAGACAGGTTTCCTGAACACTGACTCACACACACACACACACACACACACACACACACACACACACACACACACACTCACACACACTCATGCACACTCATGCATTCATTTAGTAACCAGAACCCATCCATCCATCATTATCTCTCTCCATCCATCCATACATCATTAACTCTCTCATCCATCCATCCATCATTATCTTTCTCCATCCATCCATCCATCCATCCGTCATTATCTCTCCATCATCAATCTGTCCATCCATCATTATCTCTCTCTCTCATTCATCCATCCATCCATCCATCCATCATTATCTCTCTCATCCATCCATCCATCATAATCTCTCTCATCCATCCATCCATCTGTCATTATCTCTCTCATCCATCCATCCATCCATCCATCCATCCATCCATCATCCATCATTATCTTTCTCATCCATCCATCCATCCATCCATCCATCCATCCGTCATTCTCTCATCCATCAATCCATCCATCCATCCATCACCCATCCATCATAATCTCTCTCATCCATCCATCAATCCATCCATCCATCCATCCATCCATCCATCCATCCATCCGTCATTCTCTCATCCATCAATCCATCCATCCATCCATCACCCATCCATCATAATCTCTCTCATCCATCCATCCATCCATCCATCCATCAATCCATCCATCCATCCATCCATCATAATCTCTCTCATCCATCCATCCATCCATCCATCCATCCATCCATCCATCCATCATAATCTCTCTCATCCATCCATCAATCCATCCATCCATCCATCCATCACCCATCCATCCATCCATCCATCATAATCTCTCTCATCCATCCATCCATCCATCCATCCGTCATTATCTCTCTCATCCATCCATCAATCCATCCATCCATCCATCCATCACCCATCCATCCATCCATTCATCATAATCTCTCTCATCCATCCATCCATCCATCCATCCATCCATCACCCATCCATCCATCCATCATAATCTCTCTCACCCATCCATCCATCCATCCATCATAATCTCTCTCATCCATCCATCCATCCATCCATCCATCCATCCATTCATCATAATCTCTCTCATCCATCCATCCATCCGTCATTATCTCTCTCTCTCATCCATCCATCCATCCATCATTATCTCTCTCATCCATCCATCCATCCATCCTTAAGTGGAGATCAAGGGTATTATATAATAAAGTAATAAATAATATAAATATAATTATATAAATATTATATATAGAAATCATTGACCTTATGTTGTTCCAAACTCATATCCTTATTTGCTGTTTGTTGCTCTTTTCAATCTTCAAAACTATTCATCCATGAGCCAAGCAGATTTAAAGGAGCTTGGTGGACAGTGTGTGTGTGTGTGTGTGTGTGTGTGTACTCTACACACTGACCCTTTCCAGAGCCCAAACCTCTTTTCTCATCTGTCTGCATGCATGAAGCATATTCCTCAAGGAATTTCCTTTCTCATCTTCCAGACGCAAGACGGGCGTTCTGAACTCCAGCTTCTGGAGCTTGTCGACTCCGATTCTTCTCTGGCCATCTGGTTATGTGTGGAGAAATAAGATTGAGGTCTATTGTCATCTCTGTTCTGCCTCTCCAGTGGCAAAACAAATTGATTGAGCCCTCGTGTGTGTGTGTGTGTGTGTGTGTGTGTGTGGACTGGTGGAAATCGCCACGCCTCACATTCTAATATCAATGAGATTTATGTGTTTAGATGCAGTTCATATGACTGACCTGTTTTCTGGGCTCGGGGATCTCAGCGTGATGTTAATGCTGTTCTCGGATCAGTTTATAGCGTTGGGTGTCAGCGGTCACCGCGGGGAGGCCGGCGTATAATCTGAGCAATTGCTCAATGAGAGAACGGTTTCCCGGCGTGAAAGTAAAGCAGTATGAGGAGTGGAGATAGTCTAAATGAGTCTCAGAGCGAGCGTGATCAGAGTTCATCTTTGTTGTGGCATTCTTGTATAATATTTTACAATACCCAGGTTATTTATTTATTTACACTACATTCAAAGTTGGAAAGACGTCTCTTCTGCTCACCAAACAGTTTTCTGTACAGTAAAGTGTCATTTATCCCTCTGATTTTATCCCTATTTTGATGATTAGAAATCTCAAAAGAACAGCATTTATCTGAAATATACACTTTTGTGACATTGTAAATGTCTTTACTGTCATTTTCGATCAATTTACTGCATCCTTGCTAAAAAAAGTATTTTTTTTTTTTTTAAATTGACCCCAAACTTTTAATAAGTGTTTGTTATTGTAATATATATATATATATATATATATATATATTATAATAGACGGGTCTGAGAGAGTGTGAAGCAGATCTGTTGTATATAAGTGTGTGAAGCGGGTCTGAGAGTGCAGCATTTCTCTTGACTTATATATATATTTAAATGCGACTTTAAATGCAATTGCCCCAGAATTTGTTTCTTTGTTGCATGATTATTGTATATTTTACCATCTTTTATAAAACCCAATATTCATTCATTATCTTAAACTTTATTTTTGTATTTTGTAACATTTTGTTTTGTTTTATTGCTTGTGATAATATAGGCTGCCTATATACAGTATTTACTATTGTGAAATGAAAGACGGACAATTCTGAAATATTAATATAGCCGGTACCGATGTTGTTTTAAGAGGATCAACCTCATGTAAAATATACACACACACTAAGTTTTTATTTTATTATTATTTATGATCATAATTAGAGAAAATGATCATTTGTTAGCAAAAACAGTATAGAAATATTTCTATATTTGGAAAACACTAAAAGTGACTGATCATTTACAGTTTTATGTTATGTTAATAATTGCTTTTTTAATGTGACATGCATCTTTTATACTGAATAAAAAACCTTTAATTTAATAGAAGCTTTGAACATTGTCTTAGATAATGTTTCGGATACAAATAAAAATAAAACAGGTGCTACTGTCTACAAGATATGAGTTTTGAGGTTAAAACAGAATAACAAATGTGTGTGAAGGGCCTGTGGACCTGCTGATGTGACTCTGATAATGGAGACAAAAGCTGATTTTTGTTCTCGATTGCCTTCAATTTCGTCTGCCTGAACAAATGAAAGGTTTAGCATTATCCAGGCAGAATTACTCTTTCCACCACAGAGATGTCACAGCGCTCACAGAATCAACGTCCCGAAATGGACCTTTCTGATTGGACGAGTGTGAACTGTGATTGTACATTTTATTGAATTCTGCAGAGAACAACAAGTGTCTGAATTTCTCCATGGAAAAACTGACTTATAAACTGTTAGTCAGCCCTACTGTGAGCTATGGTTTTAAAACAATCGTTTAACAGTGGAATTTGTGGTGAAAAACTACATTACCCATGATGCTGTACAGGAAATTCCACCAATCAGCACCATATCTCGATAGCTCCGCCCACTCATTAGATGATCTGCAATACCACTCCATACAGTTCTCTTTTAAGAAGATTTTTATTGTCGTTGTCGCGTTTGTCATATAGTTTCTTGTATATGTTTATGTATATGTCATATAGTTCTTGTATATGTCTTATATATGTTCTCGTAGCTGGTTGCTCTGGTTCATATCTTATAACGCTTTAACAAAGACTTTAAAAAAGATCCCAATGGGAGAAATAAATACTTAAATGCATATTACCTACATGGTAGTCTGATTAACAATTTTTTTTTATTAATAAATGCAATTATTTATTAAACATTGAGCATAGCCTCTAGTAAGTGCTCTAGTTAATCACTAAACTCACTGCCTCTGTTGACTTATTGCTTTATTTACGTCACGTGCATTGGTCATCATGTATCTTCTCATTTAGTTCTCATTTATTACACATCATTATTTTAGACCTCTTTAACACTAGAGCTTTTCTTTCAGTCTGATTAAACAGCTGGAAATATATAAAAAAACGCTCCACAAATCTTGTAGTAAAATACATTGCATTGATGTTTTATTTTGGTTGGATAACATTCGGATGCATTTGCAATTCTCAATTCTCTTTGATTGTCTATCAAGGCTACTGTATGTAAACTGCACACCATATATGTGGTTTCTGAAACGTGTTAACGACAAGTATATTTTAAAGTTGTTAAAGCGTTTTGTACTTGCTGGGATTTTCTCATGTTTAGCTTTTAATTGGCCATAATTAAGGTTTGCGATGAAGGAGATTGTGCACTTGCAGGACTTTGGGTCTGTCTGTAAACGTTTGCTTGATGTTGAGCTTTTAAAAAATGATTTTCTGTATTTTTTAATTCATTAGGAGAACTGCATAATGCAGTAGACATGGTCCTGTCTTTTCTGTTTAATTGTTTTCTAATTAATGCATTAATTTAAAGAGGACTTAATATGCTTTTTCACAAAGTCTTGTTTTTTGGGCTCTTCTAGAACAGGTTTGCATGCATTATTCTCCTCATATTCTCCATTGTTCCGGCCCAGTCTGTGAGTAACGCTCTGTCTCTATGAAGCCCCTCCTCCTGAAAGCACACTGTGCTCTGATTGGTCCGCTGGAGCAGTGTGTTGTTATTGGTCGAGCGCTTTGAGTGTGTTTGGGAAATGTCCCGCCCCTTTCCATACCCGCCAGTTTAACACACACTACTAACTAACTCAACCAAGCCCCGCCCCTTTATTATGCGCATTAATTATTATAATGAGGACTATTGAAGAAACTCGAGACTACAATGGAGGCGTTTCAGGGAGTTAATCGACACAACCTGTTCATGTAGATTGTGCATATCAATAATATGCAATTTTATACTGATATTTTGTGATATTTGGATCTTTTTATAAATCTGTTCACATCATGACTATTTACTTTATAACAGCATCTTGTATTTTATAGCTTAATTCAGTCCAGATTTGAATGAAAGGGCCTTTAGAGGATTTCACAGCTTTTGTTTGTGAGAAACAACTAGATGCCAATTATTATGTTTTTGCTCTAATTGTTGTACATTTGGAATTGAATATGTTTCTGTTGTCCATTATAAACACAATTTATTCTTTCCCGATAGATGGAATTATTTAAGTGTGGCTAATTAGAAATATCAATTTAGAGTTGAGCATAAAGAGATTAGCTGTTGAATTGTGTGCATGTGTTGCATGTTTGATTTCTCACAAACATGTCTGGATCGTACTTCACCCATATAATAAAAATACATAAATCATTTTATTAGCATCATTTTAAATTGCAATTCAGTTATG
This sequence comes from Pimephales promelas, assembly GCF_016745375.1. Next base: position 1,203,165 of record NW_024121344.1, on the reverse strand, counting down.
AAGAAAAACACACTATAAACGAGATATTGCAATGTTTGAGTCACACACTCTTCCTCAGCTGTTGCATAACTAGTGTTGCAATTTAATGATGTTTTTGCAAGCTATAGTGTGTGTGTGGGATCTTTTCCGTTCTCTTCATGATGTGTTAATGTCTTATCATTCAGGTGCGAGGAGGATTTATTTGTTAAGAAGTGCCGATGCGGTGAGAATCAGTTTGTCCACATTGAAAGCAATTCAGAACATGTTTGATTTTTAATGTGCAGTTATATCACTTATTTATTCCTGTCAAAAGATTACATTTTTAATCTGATTCAGTAATGATGTGCCGATTAAGTAATCAAATTAATCGCAAATTAACCCACATCAATTTTGGCTGAGAAATTACGGTAATTTAAAGTCATTATTGGTTTAGAGATGAGAAAAGCATTGAATAGATTATAAATCTATCTATTTAGCATATAGGGTTCTCGACTCATTTTTAAAGAACCCTTAAAGCCAAAAAGGAGAACATTTAATGAGAAATGTCTTAAATTGGTGCATAATGCTAAATATTTTCTTTATATTTACAAATAAAGTGTTTAAAACTAATGATCTCTTGATGGAAACCCTAAAGTGTTCAATAACCCCTTTATGCTTCTAGATTGAACCTTTTTTTCCTAAAACTTAAAAAGAAACATCATTTGCAATCGCGCTGATAGTCAGAAGAAAAAACGTCACTCTCACTCGTTCGATATTGCGAAACTAGATCATATACAATATAATTAGACAAAAACACACTTTTTCCTCTCATATCTTCAATTTTACGTTTATGTGTTTTTGTCTTAATTTTTTTTTAATCATTTTTATTTTATTTTTGAAATATTTATTTATTGGCCATTATAGCTGCCGATACCGATAGTTTGGAAAATGCCTAAATCGGTCTGGCTCTAATTATTATTTTAATAATAATTATTATTATTTGGCTGTCCTGAATATATATATATATATATTAGGGCTGTGCAAAAGTTAATTGCGATTAATCGCATCCAAAATAAAAGTTTGTGTTTACATAATATATTTGTGTGTGCTGTATATAATTATTTTGTATATATAAATACACACACATGCATGTATATATTTAAGAAAATATGTTATTAATATATAAAATATTTATATTTATATAATATAGATTATGTATTTATAAATATATACAGAATTTAAGCGCAAATAATTCTTAAATATACACATGCATGCATAGGTATTTATATATACAAAATAATTATATACAGCACACACAAATATATTATGTAAACACAGACTTTTATTTTGGATGCGATTAATCGCAATTAACTTTTGCACAGCCCTAATATATATATATATATATATATATATATATATATAAAATCCTGTTGCTATTTTGAGACAAGCACTCATATGTACACTGACGAGAGCTTTTATCGCAGTAATGACGGTCTAATGGAAAAATTCCAGATGCATCACACTAATGAGAATATGCGCTTAATTGACATGAAAATGATGGAAAAATTCTTGATGGCCCCAAAAATAGTCTTTGTGTTATTTCTGCATTCTCTGTGGATCTGAGATGGGTGGCTGTGGGTCGGTCCCATCTGTATTCATTCCTCCTGCTTTGAGAGATGGGAGAGGAAAGATCCTTGATCTCGGGGAGTCGGTAAAGCTAATTACTCCTTAAGGGAAGCGGAAAGCGATAAATGGAAAAGCTCAATTAATGCTGGTTGTCATTACCAGTCTATTTGCTCAGGTTGAGGCGTATAAAAAGCCCTGGTAATGCGAGTGTAGATGCTCACCCACGATGACACGAGGAACGCTCATTAAACCCAACCGCTAACGCCCCAGCCTTCTGATGACGCTGACTCAAACACGTCGCATAGTTATAGTTATTCATGACACCATCAAACCATTACGGGCATCAGCGCACAAACTGGCACGGTTTGATTGTGATGTCAGATGCCACCAGTTGTTTGTCTTCTTCATAGAGATGAGTGATGTGTTCGGCGCGGAGAGGAATACTAACTAACCATACGAACACTTCCAAGAGTATTGCTCAGAGACTGTTCTGTCATAACTCAGGAGATGTTGTCATAGGTTGCAATCCTTTTTAATTCCATAATTTGCAGATAAGTGAGGAATAATTGAGGATGGGTATGGGTATACTGCAGTTACCACACCTTAAATCCTTGTGCAGATTATGTGTTTCAAGACATTTTTTCAGGTTTTTGACCTCTTAGGGGACTAAGCACTTTTTGGTCCGTTTTCTCTATTTTTTTTCTCTATTTGGGCTTATAAACTATATGTAATGGAGATGGAACACTATTGTGTTTGGTATCTATGGATTCAGAAGACCCTAAGCTAACATAAACATGCATGTAATGTGTTTTTAAAGGAAGTATGAGTGAGAAATGTACAATAAACTAGAGAATTTCAAAAACAGAAATTCGATTTTTGTCATTCACACAAAGGCAAAGTGCAGTGACTACGCAAACAAAGAAACAGAGAAAAAGGCCTTTTATGTATATAAAACATGTTATGGGTAGATTATGTGGTAATGCATCTCCGAAACGGGACATAATTTAACCCAGATATCTTTTTCACAAGACAGAACTAGGGTGATGCGATTAATCGCATCCAAAATAAAAGTTTGTGTTTACATAATATATATATGTGTGTAGTGTGTATAATTATATTATATCTATAAATACACACACATGCTTGTATATATTTAAGAAATATTTTCATGTATATAGATTTATATATAATTTATATATAAATAAAAATATTTTATACATAAACAATATTTTTTTCTTAAATATACATGCGTGTGTGTATTTATATATATATACAAAATAATTCTACACACTGCACCCACATATATTATATAAACACAAAATTTTATTTTGGATGCGATTAATCGCGATTAATCGTTTGACAGCCCTAGACAGAACACATGTCATAAAGCCCATTACAAGTCTTAACTCATTTTTGACCAAATGTGTTGTTACTGCGCTTTACCTTTGTAGGGCAGAATAGTGGACAGTTTTTGAACAAAAAAATATATTTGTCAAAGCCTTTGCTTGACAGACATGTGTAATTGTTTAATAAAATGTGAAAAGAACAATGAAAAAGCGAACTTTATTCACAAATAGTCCAGGCGTTTTTCTTAGATAAGTACACATTTGTAAAAGTATGTCATTTTGGGCGGTACCGGCGCCCAATCCGTCCTCAGAGGGTTAAACACTCTGGTGTGTATAGGACGCATCTCATCCCACACCTGCATTGCTGATTCAACAACGTCATTTTAGAGCTTATAAAGGAGGATTGAGACATTGAAATCAGATTAATGCGGTTTGTGTGAATTACCTGAGTCTGCATGTCTCTCGGTGTTCGGCAGTGTCCCTAATAGTGAATCTGTACATTCAAAACCAGCGCTGTCATTTCTTCGCTAATGAGACGTGTCTTGTAGCTTTTACGTTGCTAAACTATTTCACAGATACAATCGTCAGAGGAGCGCTGACAACACGTTTCTGTGCGAGTGTGTGTCTGAACTGTGTTTGAGCGGCAGAAAGAGACTATGTGCTTTCTGTAAGTAATAACAATTAAATTTTGTGGCAAAAACATAATAATGTGTTATTTTGATCCGATTGTTTACTATATGTATTTGCTTGCTCAGTGTCGGTGTGGGTTTTGCCTCTTTTGCTGTCTCGGCTGTAAAGATCTTTGAAATGACTCATTTGGCGCAGTGATATGGAGCTGAAAACCTGCCTGAACTACACTCTTAGAAGAAATGGTTCTATTTAGAACCAGAAATGGTTCCATCCCCCGCTTCATATATGGAACTCCAAAATGGTTCTATTTAGAACCAGAAATGGTTCCATCCCCCGCTTCATATATGGAACTCCAAAATGGTTCTATATAGAACCATTTTTTTGGTAAAAGGTTCTATTGGCCAAGTACGGAACCCCAGGGTTCTAAATAGAATTTTTATGAGTGTATAGAACCTTTTAGGGGTTCCAAATACGTAGTGTAGCGCTGATAGAACCTTTTAAGGTTCTATATAGAACCTTTTCTTCTAAGAGTGTACTTTAGCCGTGCGTTACCCTGAATATAATTGCACACCTTTATGAACCAATCAGATTCAACAGCCTTGTTTAAAGTGAAATTGAATGCATCAGGAATTGATTTGATTGTAAAAAACAAAAACGAATACGTTCCAATGAACTGGGAAAGTTCCTTCTAAGGGGATATTGTGTAAATCTTGTGAAACGTTTGTGGGTTATTGACTCATATTTCCTTCTTTTTACAGGTTTCATTTATACATGTGGTGGGACATTAAAAGGGAAAAATGGGACCATAGAAAGTCCAGGCTTTCCTCACGGATACCCTAACGGAGCGAACTGTACATGGGTTATTATAGCCGAGGAGAGGAGCAGAATTCATATAGTTTTTCAGTCCTTCGCTGTGGAGGAAGAATATGACTTTTTATCTTTATATGATGGACATCCTCATCCTGCGAACTTCAGGACAAGGTAAGAACGGGAGATTATTAAAGCACAGCCGTGACTTTTGTGGCTCTTGTGTGCTGTTATGTACTCTGGACAACTCATTTAACATTTGGAAAATGGAGCAAAAATATTGATGACATCATTTCCTGCTCAGGGGCTTATGCAAATTGTGTCTGTGAAACGAGAATGTCCTTGCCACCTGCTGCTGACTGCAAATAGCAAATGTTGATTCATGGCTGTGACATGGACTAAAGCCGATTGGCTATAAACGGGGAACGGGGAGAATAACGAGCTCTTCCGTGTGTTTCGCCTCCACTTCCTGTCTCAATAAGAAATGTGTCCGCGTGTAAGTAAGAATAATGGATCGTCATTCTCACGAAATAAACACAGACAGTGATGGGAAGTAAAAGGGCCTTGTCTTTATTTTGACTGAGTTTTAGATTAATAAGTAGGCATGAAATATTGATAATCTATTATTATAAATGTCAAATACCTGTTTTCTATGTGAATATCTAGTAAAGTGTAATTTATTCCTGTGATTTTCAGCATCATTACTCTTCAGTCTTCAGTGTCACATGATCCTTCAGAAATCACTCTAATATGAGGATCTGATGATCAAGAAACATTTATGATTATTATCAGTGTTGAAAAAATGATTACAAAAAAATCTAGAACTAGAAAGTTTGATGAACAGCATTTATTTCCAATGTTTTTATATAGAATGACACTTTTTCACACGTTTGCAACATTATGTCTTCACTGTCACTTTTGATCAATTATACTATACTTTAACATATCTTTTATTTTATGTCTTACCATGAATGTTTGAATGGTATCCAATAATAATAATAATCATAATCATAAATATTTCTTGATCATCAGATCATCATATTAGAGTGATTTGTGAAGGATCATGTGACACTGAAGACTGGAGTAATGATGCTGAAAATCACAGGAATAAATTACACTTTACTGTATATTCACATAGAAAACAGATATTTTACATTACAAAAATATTCCACAATTTTACTTATTTTTAATTAAATAAATGCAGCCTTTTTGAGCAGAAGAGACTTGAAAAATGTTAATGTTTCCAAACTTTTGACGGGTAATGTATATTTGTGTGTGTGTGTGTGTGTGTATATATATATATATATATATATATTAGGGCTGTCAAACGATTAATCGCATCCAAAATAAAAGTTTGTGTTTACATAATATATGTGGGTGCACTGTGTAATTATTTTTATATATAT
>NW_024121344.1:1159892-1189892 GCF_016745375.1 Pimephales promelas | reverse complement strand
ATCTTGCAAGTCTGGGGAGAGAAAGCCGGAGCTCTGGTCAGAGAAGATGAACAATCAATGACACACTTGCTGTAAATTAACGGGACATTTTCACTGAGATCATAATGTTTTCTTAAAAGTCTGAATTTTTTCAGTCCCATGTAAATATTTCTGCTGTGCATACGTTGCACTGACTTGTTTACTGTAGTGAAAAAATACATTACTGTAAAATGAAGTTTCAACAGCATGTGTGTGTCTGTGCATGTGAACAATCTGATGCATATTTTAGTATTATGGCAAGTTAGTATCAAGTTTGATTTTGATAATGCTATGTGTAGTTTCCCTTACGAAAAAGAAGTATATTTCAAGTTCATTTTATGTAGTATACTTAAGTAATGTTCAAGTATATTTTAAGTATACATGTATACTAATGTCACTATGTACTTGTAAGTTGTACTATTTTAATACCGCTTGGGACTAAATTGGCCCACTTTTAGTACATAAAAGTATACGTTTAAGTGTACTATAAGTGTAACAGTAAGTGCACAACTAGTTCATAATTATGTATCTCATGTGTACTGCAAGTGAATTTATGGGTATACTAGTAGTTTACTTTTTTACTGTAATGCTTATACAAGTATACTTTGAATACTTAATTATACTTCCCCTTAACTGTCACCCCCCCTTTTTGAGAATGGGGGTTAAATGCACTATTCACACTTCAATGGTTGTAATTCAAGAATGCCTTGGAATATATACCTAAGTTTGGTCTTGTTTTAAAGAAAACACTCAGCAGATTATTGCTGAAGTGAAAACACTTCAAAAAATGAAAGTATGAAAAAGTTATGGAAGTTTTAATTCACAGTAAATCAAATATACTGTACTATATATTTTTTATTTTATATAAAATATATATTTTTACTCTAAAATTACTATAAAATCAAAGCCATAAATCTAACCAAGTTATGTTCCAAATTTGAAGTTGATATCACAAAAATTGAAGTTCCCATGAGATTTTGTTTAGGCGTAGTACCAAAAATAGCCACCGGGTGCCATTGAATTCCATTGAATTTAGTTGTGTACATTCTGCCTTAACAAATTAATACATTTCTGTCCAAATATCAATTTTTTCACAAAATTTGGAAACTTGAGACTCAGACCTTTCTGACAATATGTGTTTTGTCAAGATTAGAAAAGGTTTTGATCATAAATTATGAAATATAACGATGCCCAAAAGGGGAGGAGCCTCATAAAATAAGTACCGTTTCTATGGTAACGCAACATTCAATTATAAAATGGTTTTCACAGGATGAATTCTGAGTTTATAAGCTTTCAAATGATACCTAATTTATGATAACTACTAAAATATGTGATATAATAAAAAAAGGCGATAAAAAATATTATTATATTTTAGAGGATAATATATACATATATATTATAATTTTTAGAGGATAATGTTATACTATACTTTTTATTTTTTATTGAAATATACTAGATTATATGTTTTATTATGAACTTTTAGCATAAAAACAGAAGTTTCAATGATTAAAAGTGGGTGCATCAACTTTTTGTGACAAAGGTCAAAACTCCTGTTATGATGCAGATTTTTTTAGGTGCAATCTTGTCATAAATTCATCAATTACTCTTCCTACATAATTTTTAACACAAAACAGGGGTCGAATATTTAATTAGAAGTCTTAGACCTTTCCAAAAATATATAATTTGTCATAATTAGATTAGGATTTAATAGAAATATAGTGAAGTAAAGTAAGGCGTCCCGGTACCGGGACGGTGACAGTTAAGTATTTCTTTATCAAAAGATTGAGTACAAGAACAGGACAAATATACTTGCTTTTCTCTCAGTATAAGTATAAGTACACTTAAGTGTAATTTGAAGTATACTTCTGAGAAGAACAGGAAAAATAAACTGAAAGTATACTTTCTTATTTTTAGTTTAAAAGAAGTATACTAATGGCACACTTGAATAAACTTCTTTTTCGTAAGGGTTCGGTTGCAGTGCTTTATGGTATTTTGCAGTTTGGGTGTGTGGTTTCGTGAATTGTGCTAAGTATTTTTGATAAAACCAGACTAGTTTGCAAAATTGTGTGTTAGCAATAGGAAAAAAAACTGTAAATTAACATATAAAGCCTTCTTGGCACAAATTAAAAAATATCCATCGATATGCGTGATTTAATTTCTCCCAGGTGGCGCAAGTGCTCGTAAGAAACCTCACAAATTCAATTAAATCTGACCAATACTCAGTGCTCAATAACTCTTCATGCCTGAAGCATTTCCAGTTTTATAGAGAGAAAAGGTCAATATTCATACGCTCGTTATAATATGCACCTTATGGGGTGACCGAGCGAGGATCACACGTGTGGCCCAGTGACGGCTGAATACTGAATGTTTATCTGAAAGAGAAAGAAAGTGTGTGTTTGTGTCTGAGAGAGAGAGAAAGTGTGTTTGTGAGTGAGTGAGAGAGAGTGAGTGTGTGAGAGTTTGTTTATATGTGTGTCTGAGAGTGTGTGTGTGTGTGTGTGTGTGTGAACATGGACTCACAGCAGAAACCAATAAGACTGCAATCTTTTATTGGCTCTCTCTTTGGGATAATTCCTGTTTTTCTCTCCATGTTTGATTGTTCCTCTCTCTGGTAATTAATCCCTCAGATCCGCCGCTGTCCGCAGGCTCAAAGCTTTATTTTTCATTACAAACAACAATTAGCAACAATGTAGCATTTTCTGTTTTCTTAGTGGAGAAAACGGAGACTTTTGACTATTGGCACAAATAATCCGGTGCAGTTTTCCTGAGATGATTCTGAGTGACCTCGGCTTAAACACACATTATATTTGCATATGGTTTCACTCAACCTCGTTAATATCCCTCTGGACCTGACTACACAATTTTCTGCTAATTGCCTCGAGGCCAGGTGAGAGAAGCGCTTATCAAATCATTAACCTGAGCTCCAGCACTGCAGTCATTCAATTTCTCTGACACCTTCATAATCATGACAGAACACAAGTTATGAATATGACGGAGGGTTTATTTATGTTTGTAAGTGTCGTTCGCTCAGTTAAGACATTTTGAAAGCAAATATGACATTGTTTGAGATGTTAACCTGTCAGTGTCTTTGTCATGACAACTTGACATTACTAAGACAACACAACCTGTCATAAACATGATTAATGATCAAACTTAAGAAAGCATCTATCTTTATGGGTTAACATTACATTAAACTGATGTCAGGTGGTTGGCTTTGACATTGGCTGCATTGAATTTGTCATTAAAATGTTATAATGGGTAACCGTGCGACGTATTTCAAAATAATCAGCTTGGGATAATTTCGAATGGGATTTGATTGGATTGTGAAAAGTTTGCTTTGATGATATTATTGTCTGATATTGTTTTGCGCACCCCTGTAGCCTTGATTTCATCAGCAGAAAAGTCATTTCAGACAGAGGTGGAGAAAGATATTGCACTTTCATGAAAGATTATGAAATTTGTTTTTCCTTTGGAATAACATGCGTTGATTGAATCGTCAGCAATAAGAGCGGGATATTGTGAAGGTAAAGTAAATAGGGATGATTCTTGATTTCATGTTTACATTAAAAAAATGAAGCTATTTTTAAATCAGACTTCAAAATTAATGCTATTCATTGAGGAAATGTTATTCAAACTCAAGCTATCAGATTGTGTGCTTTTACAACCACAAAAAATAATTAAAATGTTCAATCTCAGACTGGCTGGTTGTGTGGCACTAACCAACAAACACATGGTGGATTCACTCGGCAATATTTGACATTGCATTAGTGAAATGAGTTGAGAATGCCAATTCACATTGAACTTCAATAATAATAATAATAACAAATATTAAAAAGGGGCAATCTGGTTGTTGTTCCAGTCAGATGCTGTCCTCATTCTTCATTTCTTCAATTTAATTTAATTTAAATTCAAAGTTTTGTGAACCCATGTTTGATTTGAGTATTTGTTGTTCTCTCTGTGATTGCGGATTTATTTTTCATTTATGGTGTACACTTTCCACTTTTTTTGTTAGCAAGCAAGCTCATAAAAACTGCCCTTTCATGATGTGGATGTCAAATTCATACTTATATTCATGTTGACTTTAATATGTTTGTTAATTTGCTAGTTTGTTATTTCATCGAGTGCTCAAGGATCGGTCTGACACATTTGTATCCCCAAATGCTGATGGCACTTCTGTGAAATTATATTTTTTTTATTAATATAAGGCTCATTGATCTTTTCCAAGAGCTTCATATCTTGTGAAGGCAGGACTGATAAGACAATGAGTTTTGTGAAATAGAAAGACGTGACTCATTCTTTATGTCTCGTTGTGTAAACCAGAGTAGAGTTGGCAAAAGGTTCAAAGTGGGCTTGACTCCTGGGAAATTGAATTGTCAAAATAGCTAAGAATGAAATACCGTGGGCCAAAATAGTATTTTTGACTCTTTTTTTTTTGGGGCCACACTTGCATTTGGGCCACACATTTGCATTGGATGATATGTTACCAACCAGCATTTGCCAACAAATTGTGCTGTTCTTTTCTCTGAACTAACTCCAATTTTTGACATTTTTTAATAATAGGCATTCAGTTATCATGCAACCCTAACAAGCTCTTTTGTGAAATGTTTGGCTTAAAGTGAGGGTGAATCTTATAGAACAAGACACATTTCACTCCAAAATGTAAATATAAAAAGTGTATTTTCTAAAAGTAAAAAAGAAAAGAAAATACGACAATAATACATTTTATTTTATTGCATTTTATTTTAATGCATTGCATTGCATTTTAATGCATTTTAATGCATTGCATTGTATTTTAATGCATTTTAATGCATTGCATTTTAATGCATTTATTTTATTGCATTGCATTGCATTTTAATACATTTTAATGCATTGCATTGTATTTTAATGCATTTTAATCCATTGCATTATATTTTAATGCATTGCATTTTAATACATTTATTGCATTGCATTGCATTGCATTTTAATGCATTTTAATGCATTACATTGTATTTTAATGCATTTTAATGCATTGCATTGTATTTTATTGCATTGCATTTTAATGCATTTTATTACATTGCATTGCATGAATCTTCACACTTTCTGTCCATATGAGTGATACTCTCTCTTCTCGTGCAGGTTAACAGGATTCCAGGTGCCAGCTCCTGTCACAAGTACCGGATCCATTTTTTCCTTGCGTCTTACCAGCGACTTTGCTGTAAGCGCCCATGGATTTAAAATATATTATGAAGGTAAGGAATAAAACACAGCCTTTAATTTTCTCTGCTGTTTATCATGGCTTTGAGTTTGGAGATGCATAATGCTCACTGTAGCGGTCAATTGAAGGTTTATTCATCACACAAGTGTTTGACAGCAGGCAGTGGGCGTTCAGATAGAAAAAATGAAAAGCAATATATTCATTCCTTAATACTCTAATAATAACTATTATTAAAGGGAATGAATCCCCCTCCCCCAAAGTACTCTGTATAGTGTTAGACTAGGTCTCTTGCACAAAAAGCAGTCATATTCGTTTTGGAGTCTCATTCGTTAACATTAGTTATGAACCGACAAAAAGCAACGTATTTATTTATTTATTGTTAATGTTAGTTCAAAAAATAATTGCATAGTACACAGTGCATTAACTAATGAAGTTTGCTGCTGTAGGATCTCTATGTAAATGATCTCTGTTTTGATTGGCTCATATACTCTTTGCATGTAAAATGAGTAAAAATGCAAAAGCCATTTAACTTTGGCTGATGTGTTTCACAAAGGCATGTGAAGGTTTGATGAATGAAGGTTTAATTTGAGGACTTGTTGTGTAGTTGTGGTATTATCTGCCTTGTGTAGTTTCAGTTCCCTGTGTGGCTTGCTAAGGCGAATTTTGGTTGTGTTCTGACTGATTGCAAATTCATTGTCCAGGCTGTTAATTTACCAGTGCATTTTGGGTGGTTTTGGATGATTGCTAATTCAATCGCTCCGGCTGTTGACTTGCTAGGGAATTGTTGTAGTTGTGATTTCTGAAAGCTAGATTGTGCATCAGACTATTCAGGCAAGGAAAAGCAGACTTCCCTTATGCGAACCCTATAAAATGCTGTCTGTCTCTGGTCAGCCTAGTTTTGGATCACTTCTTCAGCCCAAAAGGTTATATTTAATTTCTGAGCAGATGTTGTGCTTCACCATCAAGTTTATTTCAGGCTCTGGCTCTGATTGGTTGGGTTTGTAAGCGTGTGGGTCATCTATATCTTTACATGCTGCTACTGTACCAAATAATCCGGAGTGAAAACACTTCATGTAAACGCCTTACTTTATCTGATTGAGCTCGATCCGAATCGAAAGAGGTGGTTTATTCCTTTTCTAATCCGATCGAGAGAACATGTAAACACTTGATCGGATTGAAACCCGTGTCTCTGAAGTGGAGCAATGTCCCACCAGTCCTTGTTTCAGACTCACTGGTTTTTGGGCAATTGTACATGAGTGATGAATATAAACATCACGGCACAAGGGTTCATATGCCCATCGTCTCTAAATTATGAGCAGAAATAGATAAATATTAAGTCTGCTGTTTAAAACAAATGAAGAACCAATGTAGGCGATGGTTATTATGTGCAAACAGCGGGAAACTGTGAATATGTGCAGTGAGCGCACGTCAAAAAATATATTTTCCGATTTGAGTCTTTTGACACTCGAAAAAATTTGAATATTGTCCTTAAATATGTGAATATTCAACTTAAAAGGCGAAACTAATATATTATATGGACTCATTACATGCAAAGTGAGATATTTCAAGCCTTTATTTGTTATAATAGTTTACAGATATGAAAACCTTTTCACAATATTCTAATTTTGAATTTGGGGTTGTCATATCTGTAATCCATAATCATCAAAATTGTAACAAATAAAGGCTTGAAATATCTCACTTTGCATGTAATGAGTCTATATAATATATTAGTGTCACCTTTTAAGTTGAATTACTGAAGTAATTGAACTTTAGCACGAGTTTCACCTGTATAAACGATCACATGTTCAGCGTTCACATTCGGATTCATCAGTCAGAATGTATTCAGTCCGATGGATAGCCAGTGATTGTGATTTGTCATCTTCCATCCCTCTCTCCACCTGTTTTCCTCCTGACCTGACCACAGCATGCCTCCCATCTGCTGCTTCTTTACAGTCTGAATTATTCAGTCCCGTTGACCAGCCTGGGCTTTGGCGCACGCTTTTGTGTTTAATGTGCTTCTGAATTTTATGGGTTTTGGAATATTAATCCTGGAGGTTATTGCACTCCAGAGAGCCTGGGATTCCCAGTGAATTCACAATGACTTTGTCTCATTGTCATTCATCTCCATTGATTTATGTACGTAATTGAAGTGTTTGAGGCTCTTTTAAGTCTGATTTAGAGCATTATCATGAAGAGATACAGTAGACTTTGCTAGTTGGCTCCTGTGAATTTTACTGGTAAAATCTGTTTGGGTCCCAACATGGGTTAATGAATCAAAAGAGCCCACAATGGTCAATGTGATGTTTTGCCACTTTTTGTAGGGTTTTATAGATAGTCAATAGGGTATTTTGGCTGTTTGACATTCTTGGGGATCTATAGCTCCCGACATGGGTTTATGAGTGAAAAGAGCCCACAATGGTCACTATGATGTTGTTTGAAAAGTGTTATAGATAGTAAATAAGGTATTTTGAATAGTTTATGGGTGTTTGTTCCCAATTCTCTTTGATATTCTTGGAGATCTATATCTCCCAACATGGGTTAATGAGTGAAAAAAGCCCACTATGGTGTTTTGGCATTGGGTTTGAAGGTTGTTCTATATAGTTAATATGGTATTTTGCATGGTTTATGGCTGGTCTTTTTGATATTCTTGGGGATCTATAGCTCCCAACATGGGTTAATAAGTGAAAAAAGGCCCACAATGGTCTTTATGATGTTTTGGTGTGGTTTGTAGGGTGTTCTAGATAGTTAATATGGTATTTTGGATGGTTTATGGCTGGTCTTTTTGATATTCTTGGGGATCTATAGCTCCCAACATGGGTTAATGAGTGAAAAAAGCCAAAAATCGTCTCTATGGTGTTGCCATTGGGTTTGAAGGGTGTTCTAGATAGTTAATATGGTATTTTGGATGGTTTCTGGCTGGTCTTTTTGATATTCTTGGAGATCTATAGGTCTTAAGATGGGCCAGTGAATTAAAAGAGCCCAGCTATGATATTTTGGCATGGTTTGTAGGGTGCTCGATGTGGTTTCTAGAGTATTTCGGATGGTTTCTAGGTGTTTGCTTTTAAGAAACTTTTATATTTTTGGGGATCTATAGCTCCCAATATGGGTTAATGAGTGAAAAGAGCCCACAATGGTTACTATGATGTTTTGGTGTGGTTTGAATGTTCTAGATAGTAAATAGGGTATTTTGAATAGTTTATTGGTGTTTGACCCAATTCTCTTTTATATTCTTGGGGATCTATAGCTCCCAACATGGGTTCATGAGTGAAAAGAGCCCACAATGGTCACTATGGTGTTGTTCATAAAGTGTTATAGATAGTAAATTGGGTATTTTGAATAGTTTAAACTTTATGGGTGTTTGTGCCCAATTCTCTTTGATATTCTTGGAGATCTATAGCTCCCAACATGGGTTTATGATTGAAAAAAGCCCACAATGGTCTCTATGATGTTTTGGTGTGGTTTGTAGGGTGTTCTAGATAGTTAATATGGTATTTTGGATGGTTTATGGTTGGTCTTTTTGATATTCTTGGGGATCTATAGCTCCCAACATGGGTTAATAAGTGAAAAAAGGCCCACAATGGTCTCCATGATGTTTTGGTGTGGTTTGTAGGGTGTTTTAGATAGTTAATATGGTATTTTGGATGGTTTATGGTTGGTCTTTTTGATATTCTTGGGGATCTATAGCTCCCAACATGGGTTTATGATTGAAAAAAGCCCACAATGGTCTCTATGATGTTTTGGTGTGGTTTGTAGGGTGTTTTAGATAGTTAATATGGTATTTTGGATGGTTTATGGTTGGTCTTTTTGATATTCTTGGGGATCTATAGCTCCCAACATGGGTTAATAAGTGAAAAAAGGCCCACAATGGTCTCCATGATGTTTTGGTGTGGTTTGTAGGGTATTCTAGATAGTTAATATGGTATTTTGAATAGTTTATGTGTGTTTGTGCCCAGTTCTCTTTGATATTCTTGGAGATCTTCAGATGATGCATGTTCTGAATCAACCAATGATACATTTCTATATATCATAATAATTATGTGCACAACTTGAACTAATTACTTCAACAAGCTCATTGTTTCTGCCTTAAATTAATTCATTGTTAGTGAATTGCGTACAGTATGTACTTGGACACAGTCTCCTCTGATAACACAGATCTCTCTAATTGTAATGTGGACTCGTGCATTTTCTGTAAAGCCGCTTTAAAACGACACGTATTGTGAAAAGCGCTATACAAATAAATGTAAATTGAATTGAATTGATCCACCAGGTGAAATTGTAGGTCCAGGCAAAAGCACACCTCATCTAGACTAGCCCTGTAATTTCAGGGTTATGAGTCCAAGCAAGCAGCAATAACAAGGGTTCGGTTCGTGTCGAATGGTTTTAATGTGCTGGTGATTCAACATTTATGAGAGAGAGATGGACACACACACAGGGGAAAAGAAATCTCATTTTGGTTCCTGTCAGTTTTCCGTCACGTCGAAACAGCCAAAACCAAGTTTGACAGTCAGTGCGTGTGCTTTGATTAATGTGTCTATCGCCATCCGGTACGAGTCAGCTTCTGAGTGTAGAGTTAGATGCGAAACCTCAACCTTTCTGTCTGCCCTTCAACTGAATGCCAATGGCTTTGGAAATACCATATGTCATGATCAACATGCTAATGCCCGCTCATCACAGCATGCATTAACAGTTTTCCCTGCAAAGCCTCTGGTCATCTAAATGCTAGGACTGGCCAACACATTGATTCAGAAACATTTGCTGGGAATGCCTAAAGAGCTCTCGTTTATGGAAATGAGAGCAAAATGGAAACGCAGCAGAAATGGCAGCACTCTTTGTCTTTTTTGCGCAACCTTTGGCAAATAAATTTGCTTCCCGTGGCATATTGCATCGTAATGTCTCGGAAACACGTTGCGGTCTTTGGTGGCCCGTGAAATCTGCGTGTCGTCGGGTTCCTGGTGGCCGTCCCTGTGGATTCTCTGAAGGTTTTTGGACGTGTTTGCTGATGGGCTCGAATGCAAAAGCAGCAGTAATTCTCAATGCACCCAGAATTGTGACAGCCTCCCAGGGAAAGATTGCCGTGTGCTGAAATGTGCTCAGCCTCACAATATAGACGCGCTGACAAACTTGCATCATCTTCAAGGGCAGCGAAGTCATGTGATGTGTAGAGGGATGAATGGCTCATCTCCTGGGATCACCCTGTGGTAATTACCTCAGCGGTTTACCCACTATATCCTCAGCACTTAGTCCAGACATATGAATGTACACCATTATACCTGAAAATAGATATTTAAGGTCAACTGTGTAAAGTCTGCAGCATTGCAAAAATAAGAACAGATTTAAACCGTTTCAATTTAAACAGGTCAATCCCTAAACTCACGGGATTGGTTGAGCTAGTGTTGGTAAAGATATTTATTAGTGCTGGGCAATGATTAATCGCATCCAAAATTTTGTGTTTACATAATATATGTGCGTGTGCTGTGTATATACACACACATGCATGTATATATTTAAGAAAAATGTGTTAATATTTATATATATATATATATATATATATATATTTACAGTATACACATGCAAATATTTCTTAAATATATATGTGCATATGTGTGTATTTATATATACAAAACAATTATACACAGTACAATGTACATAGGTTAAACACAAACTTTTTTTTTTTTTTTTTTTTTGGCCCGCCACCACCCCAACTCTTTGGAGGACAACTTTATTTTTAATACAGCAAGGAAAAAAAAAAGTTTGTACAAAGTATATTAAATACAAACTTGTATTTTTGGTGCGATTAATTGCTGCCCAGCATTAATATTTATATCTTTAATCTATGCTTTGTCTTGTATAGGTTTATATATTTGAGCTAAATGTACGTTTTTGTGTATTTTACTTTGCTAAATTTCTCAATTAGAGCTTGTTTCGCGACCTATCATTGCATTAAATGGTAACTATAGCAACCAATACTTATTTTAAAGGCTTGAGATTTGAGGGTAAATCAGGCATAATGGCGGTTCTCTTTTCTCTCAGATGATTTGAAATAAAAGTGTCCTTATAGTGTTTCTGCTGGTCTTTTCACAGGCTCTTTGGGAGCTATTATGAACATCTCCAGTAAGCACAAGTGGGATCGAAATAGCAGCCATTTCTCATAAGAAGAGAGCTTCAGTTTTCAGTGACATCTATCTGAGCGGTTTCTGAGGGAAAGGAATATCCCAGGTTCAATGCAAGCTAAGCTGATGATCGCCACTGGAAATAATGCAGAATCTTTATTTTATTTTTAAAGCACTTATTTGATTTTTCTGGATTTTATTGTGCATATACACTCACGTAAAGAACACTTGGGAACACCACACTAATACTGTGTTTGACCCCCTTTCGCCTTCAGAACGCCTTAATTGTGGCATTGATTCAACAAGGTGCTGAAAGCATTCTTTACAAATGTTGGCCCATATTGATATTGTAGTGCCCAATTGGCACTAAGGGGCCTAAAGTGTGCCAAGAAAACCACCAGCCGGCACAGTGGTAACAAGGCATGATGGATCCATGTTCTCATTCTGTTTACGACTCTACCATCTGAATGTCTCAACCGAAATCCAGACTCATCAGTCTGGACCAGGCAACATTTCTCCAGTCTTCAACGGTCCAGTTTTGGTGAGCTCTTGCAAATTGTGGCCTCTTTTTCCTATTTGTAGTGGAGATGAGTGGTACCCGGTGGGGTCTTCTGCTGTTGTAGCCCATCCGCCTCAAGGTTGTGTGTGTCGTCTGCATACCTCGGTTGTAACGAGTGGTTATTTCAGTCAAAGTTGCTCTTCTATTGGCCCATTCTCCTCTGACCTCTAGCATCAACAAGGCATTTTCGCCCACAGAACATTTTTCTTTGTAAACCCTAGAAATGGTTGTGTGTGAAAATCCCAGTAACTGAGCAGATTGTGAAATACTCAGACACCAACAACCATGCCACGCTCAAAATTGCTTAAATCACCTTTCTTTCCCATTCTGACATTCAGTGTGGAGTTCTGGGGATTGTCTTGACCCGGACCACACCCCTAAATGCATTGAAGCAACTGCCATGTGATTGGTTGATTAGCCCTCTGATGGTCTTCCTTTATGAGTCACGTCCTGGGCCTTCCCGGTCAGAAGTGACCGGAGGCCTAAAAATGAAACTTCTTCCATCCCAGTAAAACCAATGCAATTTATTTTTGTTCTAAAATATTTATTCTTTTTAATTTAGTATTTTGAGACAATTTGATTGAATTTAATAATATTTATGCAATATTTTTGGTCTATTTTTTCTAATGGTAATATTATATATTTCTATATAAATATATATATATATATATATATATATATATATATATATAATTTTTTTTATTTATTAATGAAGTTTTTTTGTTTAATATAGAGTCTAAGCCTTCAGAAAAAAATAGTTTTTGAAGAAAATTAGCACCATCTGGTTACAGTATAGAGAAAAAGCATACAATCATGGTGTAACCACTAGATGGCATGTACAGCTCTCTATGGAGAGGCATGTGAATTCCCCAGCTGTTTATGAACACATTTTTTTTTGGTGGATTTGAATATATAATTGAAACAATCTCAAAAACTATTTCTTATTAAAAAATTGTAAAAATGATTGTGATTTTTTGTGTTTTTGTCAATTCCCCATTCATTTCCTATGGGGGTCATTTTTGACCAAAGACCAAAATCGTGACTAATTTTTTTACGACCACTTAGCATGCTCGGATCATGACCTCAATTTTTATTCGTATTCACATACCAAATGCCAAAAAAGTCACCAAGTATCATAACCTTCCGATAAGGCTGTGATTTTTAATAATTCAAAACAGAAAATTATTCGATCAGAAGTGACCGAGGACCATCAGAGGGTTAGATAATTGCATTAATGAGAAATTGAACAGGTGTTCCTAATAATCCTTTAGGTGAGTGTACATGCACATAAAAAGTCATCCTAATGCCTTTTAGCAGTTGGACTACATGTTATGTTAACTCATAATGTGGTGTAAATTCTTTTAAAACTATGTGTATTTTGATGGATAAGACTTTCTTTGCAAGTGCATTAGTGTACACATGCATTTTTTTTGTTTTCTCAAACTGAGACTCACATTTTGTGTGCAAATGAACAGCAGGTCATAGATCCCGCATTGGGCTTAAGTTGTATTGATCCTGTAGCATTAGTGGATACGCTGTCAGCATCAGACAGGCCAGTGCTTCCACAGGCGTGTACCTGTCATGCAGATCACCCAACAACATTCATTATGACGGAGAGATGTTATTTGTCGCTGGTGGTGGAGGCCGTGATTGGTTGTGACAGGCCACATGCCATGTTTATGTTGGTGTTTATTGAGGAAGCTGTCATGTTTAGCGATGGCAGGTAAAACGGCAGCGTCTCCATAAAGCGGATGGGTTTTGCGAAGACCGCCGTGGTTGATGTGAAGGAAAACGCAGGAGGATTGAGCAACCCAAATCTCAGAGGTTTCTTACAAAGATGTCTGTGGAGTGAGTGACACTTCAATGAAACGCAGTGACCGTTCGTGTTTGTCAAGATGAAACGGGTATTAGGAAAGTGAATAACGTCATTTATGATTTAACATGAGGATGTTTTATTGTCGTGGTTCTCACAGGTCTTACTGATGGGTCATGGAGAGTAAAATAGGCTTATTATGGGAAAGCATTTTTCCATTTCATTTGTTGCGTCCAGTCAACCTCTACTTTGGTATTTTGGCACAAATTCATTTGTCACTAGGTAGAATGAGACTGATGCCAACATGAACAGGTTGCTCGACATCCTCTCATCCTACGCAAACTGTAAAGGAAACCTGACCCAGACTAAACTAGATCTGAATATAGAGCATCAACCATCGAAAGCCACTTGTGTTCGTCACGTTTATTGTTGAGCTTATGCGATG
Source organism: Pimephales promelas (assembly GCF_016745375.1). Next base: position 1,175,753 of record NW_024121344.1, on the reverse strand, counting down.
GATGGATGGATGGATGAATAGAGAGATAGAATAAAAGATGAACTGATGAACAGACGGATGGACGGACGGATGAATGGATGAATAGATAGATAAAATAAAAGACAGACAGATAGATGAATGAATAGATGGATGGATGGATGGATGGATAGAATAAAGGATGGATAGATGAATGGAATAAAAGATGGACGGATGGATGGATGGACGGATGGATGGATGGATGGATGGATAGAATAAAAGATGGATAGATGGATGGATGGACGGACAGACAGACAGACAGACGGATGGATGGATGGATGAATCGATAGAATAAAAGATGGACGGATGGATGGATGGATAGAGGGACAGATGGATGAATGGATGGATGGACGGATGGATGGATGGATGGATAGAGGGACAGATGGATGAATGGATGGATGGACGGATGGATGGATGGATGGATGGATGGATGGATGGATGGACAGACAGATGGATGGATAGATAGATAGATAGATAGATAGATAGATAGATAGATAGATAGATAGATAGATAGATAGATAGATAGATAGAATAAAAGATGGATAGATGGATGGATGGATGGAGGGAGGGACAGATGGATGAATGGATGGATGGATGGACGGATAGAATAAAAGATGGATAGATGGATGGATGGATGATTAAAGGATGGATGGATGGACAGATCAATGGATGATTGGAAGATTAATGGATGGATGATTAATGGATGGATGGAGGGATAGATGGATGGAGGGATAGATGGATGGATGAATAGATAGATAGATAGATAGATAGATAGATAGATAGATAGATAGATAGATAGATAGATAGATAGATGGATAGATATAATAAAGGATGGATGGATGGATGGATGGAGGGACAGATGGATGAATGGATGGATGGATGGACGGACGGATAGAATAAAAGATGGATGGATGGATGGATGATTAAAGGATGGATGGATGGACAGATCAATGGATGATTGGAAGATTAATGGATGGATGATTAATGGATGGAGGGACAGATGGATGGATGGAGGGATAGATGGATGGATGAATAGATAGATAGATAGATAGATAGATAGATAGATAGATAGATAGATAGATAGATAGATAGATAGATAGATAGATAGATAGATAGATAGATGGATGGATAGATAGATAGATGGATGGATAGATAGATAGAATAAAGGATGGATGAATGGATGGATGGATGGACGGACGGACGGACAGATGGATGGATGGATGAATCGATAGAATAAAAGATGGACGGATGGATGGATGGATAGAACAATAGATAGATAGACAGAATGATCATCAATGGACTTTGTATTTCCCCAATCACAGCTCTCGAGTGTCGTTGAGAAGGAACGTTCTTCTGAAAGTAATTTCCGTAAAGTCTCGTGTGTGTCCATCAGTCAGAGCTCAATCACACACACGCTTCATCACGTCTCTGTTTGTGTTATTTCGTTTTTCCACCTGCTGAGGGACCAGGTTTGTAATTGCTTCTTTAGAAACGGGGAGAAAAATAAATAATCCCGTCTCAAAGGTAAAACCTCAACACACTTTCTGTTCCGATCCGCACTCGCTTCCACTCCGGGCCGTTTATTTGACCGTCATAATACAGAAAGCCACAGCGTCCAACCTGTCGTAATGAACAGAGAATGCCTCCGAATCACAGGCGTAAAGCTCAGCGGGACGAGCGAGGAGATGAGCTGATGGAAGCGGCGTGTTCATATGCAGAAACGTGAGCGTATTTGATCAACTTCAAGTGCCATCGTTTAAGAAGAAAACCCAAATGGGAAACGTGTTTGTGCGACGCGTTGGTGCCAGGGGTCACGATCTGTTGTTAAAGCTGAATTAAGAAAAGTAGGATCTGTCTCGTTGAGTGACGTGGAGATAATGGTCTTGCTGGTGGGAAGTGATGAGGGCTTTAAGATGCTTTAAGAGCACAGAGTGAGATGAAATGAATGGTTCGCTGACTCTCTACCACTGAGCAAATGCTCTAGCTCACGCTCAAGTAGTAATTCTGCACGTCTGCTGGTTTTACAGGGTCACTTATTTATTCTTCTATAATTATAATGCAAAAGCACATTAGTGGAATGCATTAAAGTGCATCTAATGTACAACTAGAAGGACCTTTTAAAAGACATTCGTTGTGTTGTTCACATGCTGTGCGGATGCCATTATATGCACTTTCTGTCTGGATGACATTGATTTATGGTGTAATTTCCCATAATGCAGTTTTCTGTTACCAAACTTTCATTTCTGGTGCTGACAGAAATCTGAACAGGTTAATGTTCGTGTCATGTGATGATTTTTTTTTTTTTTTGTAAGGTGTTTGTTTGTATGGATGCTTCATCTATTCTGCATTTTACATTACTATACTTTTTTCTATTATATTTTGTTAATAATAATACTTTTTCATCATCAAAGACAGATTGCATAGATCAAAAGTGACATTATAGACATTTGTGATGTTACAAAAGATTTTAATTCCTTTAAACTTTAAATTCCTCAATGATAAAATGTATCAGTTTTCAATGGAAGCTTGTTTCTGCCACAGAATGATACATTTCAAAAGATAATCGTGACTTTTTATCTCACAATTCTGACTTTATAACATGCAGTTCAGACTTACGTCTCACAAGGCAATATAAATTGTCAATGCATATAAATCAATGCATTGATATTTACTTTTGATACTTAAGTACTTTTAAAAACCAGTACTTCTGTACTTTTACTCAAGTAAAAATCAGCTTTACATGTTTTACTTGAAACAGAGCAATATGTGACCAGTATATCTGTACTGTAAAAGTATAGTGGAAGTACTCGTTATTGTCAAATGTCAATGCATTGTTTTATTATTCTTACATTGTTGTATGTGTAATAGGTTACAGTACCGTATGCCTCTGAAAACACCTGCCAATGTATCTGGAATTAAGAGCTTTTAGAACTGAATTGACAAAAAAAGATCATAATCATCTTTATTTTTTAAATCTAAAACCCCAGTACACATCTACAGTATTCATGCACATTTGAATCGAGTGGTCCGTAGAAATCCAGCCAAAAGCAAAAGTGCTGAACAAACCAATAGGCTGCAAAAACCATCTAAAATCTAGTGATCTAAATCACGTTTTCCACCTCCTGATTGATGCTACAACTGTCTACTCAAGGACCTGGACAGAAATGTAGTGAAGTTAAAGTCAAAGTTTCCAGAAAAGACAATACTCACGTAAAGTACACATTCTCAAAGTACAGTACTCAAGTAAATGTGCGTCTACATCTGAGTTGTGCATCTCTGTCTCTCTTCAGAACTACAAAGCAGTTCTTGTGGGAATCCCGGCGTTCCTGCCAAAGGAGTCCTGAACGGATCCAGCTTTAACGTGGGAGACCGAATCCGGTACCACTGTGTGTCGGGATACACACTCGACGGCCACGCTCAGCTCACCTGTGTCACCAGCACGTCTAATGTGGCCGTGTGGGACTTCCCCATCCCCATCTGCAGAGGTGAGAGCGTCGCTTGATTCTGCGAGACTCTGAATGTCAGTGCATTAGATGATTAAATATCAAAGCAATTTCTGGAATCAAATGATGATCGAGCTCTTCTCAGAACTATGTGCGTTTTTGTAATGACATTTAACTTTAAAGGGCTGAGTGATTATAGCTAAATCAATATTTTAATATATCTTGATGATTATGTACATGCTCTGAAATTATTCTTTTTTTCAATCAGGACCCATCATTTAAAAATAAAACACACTTTCCCAAGTAGATGCAAAATGCAGTAAAATTATGTTTTTGTCTAAATTAATACAAGGAACGTTTAATTTTCGTTTTTTTATTAAATCATTTTGTATTAATCTTTTTTATTACATTTTTATATGGATAAATATATAATAATACCTTATAGTCAACAGATTAAATTTAAAACAACAATTAATGATCATGCTGTCAAAATCAAGTTTGTGTTTATATAATGTGTGTGTGTGTGTGTGTGTGTGTGTATTTATATAACACACACACACACACACACACACACACATATATGTGTGTGTGTGTGTGTGTGTGTGTGTGTGCACTCTAAAAAATGCTGGGTTGTTTTAAACCAATTTTGGGTCAAATATGGACAAACTCAAACATTGGGTTAAAAATGTAATTTAAAAATGTAACCCAATGGCTGGGTTTGTCCATATTTGACCCAAAATTGGGTTAAAACAACCCAGCATTTTTTACAATATATAGACATATATAGATATATAGTGTGTTATATATAGACACACACACACACACACACACACACACACACACACACACACACATTATATAAACACAAACTTGAAAACTGTAAGATGTGAATAACCGATTTGATAGCCCTATCAATATAATATAATTAATATAATATATTTTTTCTTTTAATGTGCAAAAAAAAAAATCACTCACCATAAATTGAAACACAGCTTAAACTGATTCACAAAAATGAATCAAACTTCCCATGTTTTAAATCAGAGACATATCTGTCTGGACCTGAAACTAAAATCATCACTAATATATGGTTTTATTGAATATTTAGGCCAGTGTTTTGGTGATTTGGTGATTTGTTGAGTGTGAAATTAAACTTTGTGCCCACCAGCCACTTATATTTTTCCAGCAACTTTTTCTGGAATTACAATTTATAAAAAAAAAAAGTGCACTAGCATATTTTGAATTGCTTCAATACATCATTTTTTATTATTAATACATATTTTTTATTAATAAAGGCAAATAAAAAAGCCAGTGAGACCATGGTAGAATTGTGTTTGGTCAGTTCGGTCATATAATATTCTATGGTAATTGTAAGCCTAGATGTTTAATGAACAAAACAAATCTAAATTAAAGTGTCACTTTAGTCTTCCTCATCATCTTCCTCCTCAGACGTCGGAGTCGGGATCAGAGTCTTCAATGGGGGGAACTCGTTTCTCTGAAATACTGAAGCCTACATACAGGCATACAGTGCTGAGGCTTGCTCGCACGCTATTGGCTGGTCAGTGGGAACTGCACGAACCAATGGCAGAGCGGCGTGACTGTGCGAAACCAGAGCCGTTAAATATGTTTTTCAGCATCTCAGTTTTTGCCAAACGGATATAAATCACCGAAATGAACAGATTGGCTGTGAGCTGCATTTCATTGATGCATTATAGTCCGTCACGTCTATTGCGATCTCGAAACTCCGGCCAGTTGATAATGTCTAGAATATCAAAATTCAGCACCTAAACTCCTATCCTAATATCACAAATACTATATTTGAATGCATTTCTCTGAAGTGTTTTGCATGTGCTGTCTCTCTTATAAATGCCACTTGCTGTGATATTTTATTATGCAATGCCATGACTTTCAGACATGAAGTAGGAATGCTTTAAGTGTACAAACACATTTTTCAGGGTGCAGACTCGGTGTTGTTTCGCTAGTTTGCTGTAAGCCCAGAAAACTCCGGCTTTGGCTTTGATAAATGCAGCTTTTATATTATTCTGTTATGTTGAATTTTAAATGAATGTTTTTTTTTTTTTACTTGTATTGTTCTTAAAATTCTCTGTGCTTCTCATTTGTCTGGCTGGGACTGCGTTAGATATGGAGATTTATGAAGCGTTCTGCTGTAGATTCCTGCAGTTCTTGTACATTAGTCTCCTTTCGCACGGCACAATCAAACGCCAGTCGGCCCAGTGGGAAAAGCCTTGGAAATACAGTTAATAATGTAGGTGTTGCTTTAATTATCAGCGCGAGAATCTTTGATGTGCACTCAGGTATTGTGGGTAGCGTTTTACATTTTAGATTTGCATGAAAACAGAATATGCTGGATCCCTTGGATATGTGAAAAATGAGCTCTGCTATGTCGTTTGTGCTTGATGAAAGATGAACATGGCTCAAAACTCACTTTTTGTATGGAAAAGGCCTCATTAAGAAGCGTTTTAACCAGCAAACATGTTTGATGTATTATAGCCTCTCATCTTCTTATTAGTTTTGCTTCAGTGGCTTCTGGCTGGATGAATGAAGACAGAGACAGCATTCGTGACTCGCCGTTTAGGTTACGAAACCCTGTTTAATTGGCTTGAAGTCAAACTGGTTCAACTCTTTGATTCGAGTAAACTTGGAAGTTGCTAACAAATAACTCTATCCATCCATCCATCTGTACATCCATCTATATATCATTCTATCTGTCTGTCTGTCTATCCATCCATCCATCCATCCATCTATCCATCCATCCATCCATCTATCGTTCTATCCGTCTCTCTATCTATCCATCCATCTATCGTTCTATCCGTCTGTCTATCCATCCATCCATCCATCCATCCATCCATCCATCCATCCATCTATCGTTCTATCCATCTGTCTATCCATCCATCCATCCATCCATCCATCCATCCATCCATCCATCTATCGTTCTATCCGTCTCTCTATCCATCCATCCATCCATCCATCCATCCATCTATCGTTCTATCCGTCCATCCATCCATCCATCCATCCATCCATCCATCCATCTATCGTTCCATCCATCCATCCATCCATCCATCCATCCATCCATCCATCCATCCATCCATCTATCCATCCATCTATCGTTCCATCCATCCATCCATCCATCCATCCATCCATCCATCCATCCATCCATCCATCTATCGTTCTATCCGTCTGTCCATCCATCCATCCATCCATCCATCCATCCATCCATCCATCCATCCATCCATCCATCCATCCATCCATCCATCCATCCATCCATCCATCCATCTATATATCATTCTATCTGTCTGTCTATCCATCCATCCATCTATCGTTCTATCCGTCTGTCTATCCATCCATCCATCCATCCATCCATCCATCCATCTATCGTTCTATCCGTCTCTCTATCCATCCATCCATCCATCCATCCATCCATCCATCCATCCATCCATCTATCGTTCTATCCGTCTCTCTATCCATCCATCCATCCATCCATCTATCGTTCTATCCATCTGTCTATCCATCCATCCATCCATCCATCCATCCATCCATCCATCTATCGTTCCATCCATCCATCCATCCATCTATATATCGTTCTATCTGTCTGTCTGTCCATCCATCCATCCATCCGTCAATCCGTCCATCCATCCATCTATTTATTTTTCCATCCATCCATCCATCCATCCATCCATCCATCCATCCATCCATCCATCCACCCAAAAGCCTGGTTAGTGTGGGCCACTGTATTTTCCAAGCTGTATTTTTTAGTCCCGGTCAATTATATTCGATTGCCTGTTATGTGATTATTTGAATGTAATATCCGTGCCGTTTTGCTGCTTGTAGTTAGTTTAGCTGGTCCATTTGGCAAAGCTGTTGTTCTGTGTCGTATCCTGACGTCCCCAAAACCTGTTTCAATGTGCTATTTTCAGCCGGGATAGTTGCACGGTCGCACTACTTCATCTCACGGTCTAAATGAATGCCTTTTGATTAGTGTTATATCAAATATAACACATGAAAATTGGCCGGGCGTTTATGTGATTCTGGATGATTCACAAGAGAGAATAACTGGTGCCAGTCGTGTCTTTTGGTCTCGTTCAGTGAAACGAAAGACCCGTGGCCTCGTGCTACAGCCAAATCACTCAGACAGGGATGAATCTGTTTATACGTTCTCTGACCCCAGGCTTTTCAGCACATGCTTTTTCATCTTCAGGCGAGGGAAATTGATCCTCTTTGATGAGGATATCTGAGCCTGGAGGCTTGCCCCTTCTGGATGTCGTTAAAGCCAACTATATTGCTCTTAAATGCAAAGCGCAGGGAGAGATGACGCTTGAATGAGTCGGCGGACGACTGCTGTGTGTTCATGCCGGATGAGAGGAAGACCTGTGACAAATCTTCCAAGAATATTAGACCTGTTGGCCGTGTGCATTTCAGAAAATAAATATCCAGTTTTTAGAAACATTAAAGAGGATTTATGTCCTTTTACAGAGTCTTGGTTTTGTGCTCTTCTAGAACAGGTGTGCATGCATTATTCTCCAGTGTTGCGGCTCCTGTTTTCCCAGTCTGTCAGTAACGCTGTTTGTTTCCCGAAACTATGGTCGCAAGTTTACATCGTTATCTGCGTAGTTCAACGAGTCGGTGATTCCCGAAACAAAATCGCAAACAGCATCGCAGAGGTGTGTGTGTGTGAGCGACAGATCTCGTCCTGCGGTTAGAAGCAGAGTTTCATGTTTGCATGACATGTGGTACATTATATGTTGGTATTATTAAATATTAATCATATATGCATACTAAATTATGGTCATATCTGTAATACACACTTTATGGCAATTAAAAGAAAGTTTTAAAAGTGCAAATTAAAAAAAATTACATAATAAATTCAAAATCAATTTGAGTAAATAAAAACAATAAAAATATCCCATCCATGCAGAATTGTCAAAAACATGATTACTGGTATAAGTAAAATTATAAAATGTAAAATAATAAAATAATAAAATGTAAAATAATAATATAAAATGTTCTTTGTTGCAAGCTCACATACTTGATGTCATGTTTTCTCGTGGTTTATTGTTGAGCCGTCAAGTCGTCATGTTGAAATAACCAGTTCCATACCCTTGACACATTTTTTGTTATTATTTCATTTAATTATTTATTTATCTCATGTATGGGTGTCCCTTATTTTGCCTCACTGAAGGTGGCAACCATACATGTGGACTCAATAAATCCTTATTTTGAGAAAAATAAGCCAGCTGACCTTCAGAACCGGTGTCTTTCATTTAGAACACAAACAAATGTCGTTTATGTCTTTTAGTTTGTCAAGAGATTTAAAGCGAAAAACTGAGAAAAATGAGATCTTCAGATGTCATGTGTGTAATTTATAGCAAAACATCTAGCGTTAATTCATTAACAGTAGTTATTAGTAGTGAAGCAGCGAGTTACAGCGTTTACTTCTGAAAGCACACTGTGCTCTGATTGGTTGGCTGGATCAGTGTGCTGTGATTGGTCGAGCGTTTTGAGTGTGTTTGGGAAATGTCCCGCCCCTTTCCGTAACCACCAGTTTAACACACTACTAACTAACACAATCAAGCCCCGCCCCTTTATTATGCGCATTAATTATTATAATGAGGACTATTGAGACGTGTTCCTTCCTGCAAGAAACTCGAGACTACAACGGAGGCCTAACTACCTAACTCGACCAGATAACTTTAAACGAAAGTTCTTGTTACTGGAATAACTTTTACAGAGTTTGTTCAGAGAACTTGATGAGAGAATTTCAATGGAAATACAAACCAACTCTGTAGCAGAATAGCCATGGGAAAACATTTCTGCAACACTTCTCCATCTTCTCCGGGACCCTCAGAACGGGCAGATGGTCTTTTGATCCCTTTTCCTCAGAGAAACTGCCCATTCTCGTGATGTCGGAGCTCATCCAAGAGTCTCCAGAAACACTCGAGTGGCAGAAATCTCCCGATCCAGATGGAGCGAGCCCGACTGAGGACACACACTCTCAAAAGCGTTGCAGTTCTTGCTGTGTGAGCAGTTTCAGGTTGTCGGACACATGTTTCCGGTAACTGAGGAGACTTGGTCTCTCTGACAGCTTAAACCCTGCCGAACACGCTGAGATGTTTTCCTCGCGGTGACAGTTTAGTGCATGGAGAAAGCGAGCTTATCTTATCTCTGTTTGCCTCCTTGCTCGTTTAGCAGCCGGTTCCAAATCCGAGTACATCAAACCCATTTTCACAGAGGAGTTGTTTGTCTCAGAGCAATATCCCAACCATGAATGCTGAAATTCGGCATAAAAATGTAATGTATAGTGTAAAACACATTATCATTTCAAAGGCTTCTGAATTCAGGACCCATGTCTGCCAGTAGCAGCACAGTTCATCCAAAAGAAGCTTAAAAGCAATACTCATATACTGTGTTGGGTGTGTGTGTGTGCGCAAAAGTGCTGTCAAATAGATTAATCATGCTGAAAAAATCATGCAAAAATGCTGGGTTGTTTTAACCCAACTTTGGGTCAAGTATAGATAAACCCAAACGTTCGGTTAAAAATTAACTAATAAAAATTTAGTCCATATTTGACCTAAAACGTTTGAATGGCAATATATATATATATATATATACACTCTAAAAAATGCTGGGTTGTTTTAACCCAACTTTGGGTCAAATATGGACTAACCCAGCAGTTGGGTTAAATTTTTACATTACGCTTTTAACCCAACATTTCGGGTTTGTCCATATTTGACCCAAAATTGGGTTAAAACAACCCAGCATTTTTTAGAGTGTGTATATATATATATATATATATATATATATATATAATAGTGTACACATGCGATTGACCACGATTTAACAGCACTCGTTTATAGAAATTATACACTCTAAAAAATGCTGGGTTGTTTTAACCCAACTTTGGGTCAAATATGGACAAACCTGAAATGTTGGGTTAAAAATGTAATGTAAAAATTTAACCCAACGGCTGGGTTAGTCCATATTTGACCCAAAGTTGGGTTAAAACAACCCAGCATTTTTAGAGTGTATGTATATATATATATATATATATATATATATATATATAATAGTGTACACATGCGATTGACCACGATTTAACAGCACTCGTTTATAGAAATTATACACTCTAAAAAATGCTGGGTTGTTTTAACCCAATTTTGGGTCAAATATGGACAAACCCGAAATGTTGGGTTAAAAATGTAATGTAAAAATTTAACCCAACGGCTGGGTTAGTCCACATTTGACCCAAAGTTGGGTTAAAACAACCCAGCATTTTTTAGAGTGTATATATTTATGCATATGTTATAATTATATGTATGTGGATATATGTGTGCGCGCGTGTGTGTGTGTGTGTGTGTGTGAACACTCTAAACAATGCTGGGTTGTTTCAACCCAAATTTGGGTCAAATATGGACAAACCCAAACGTTGGGTTAAAAATGCTCTAATAAAAATTTAACCCAATGGCTGGGTTAGTCCATATTTGACCCAAAGTTGGGTTAAAACAACCCAGCAATTTTTAGAGTGTAACATAACAGTTTATGTGTGTGTATATACTGCCGTTCAAAGTCTGATTTTCCCAAATCAGATCCCAAACTTTTGAACGGCAATATATATATATATATATATAATAGTATACACGTGCGATTGACCACGATTTAACAGCACTCGTTTATAGAAATTATATATATTTATGCTTATGTTATATTTATGCATGTGGATGTGTGTGTGTGTGTGTGTGTGTGAACACTCTAAACAACGCTGGGTTGTTTCATCCCAAATTTGGGTAAAATATGGACAAACTCAAATGTTGGGTTAAAAATGTAATTAAAAAATGTGCAGTTGAAAGTGAAAGTTGAAGTTGGGTTAAATTTTTTAATTATATTTTTAACCCAACATTTGGGGTTGTCCATATTTTACCCAAATTTGGGTTAAAACAACATTGTTTTAACCCAAATTTAAAACAGCATAGTTTAGAGTGTTTACACACACACACACACACACACATATATATATATTCACATACATATAAATATAACATTCAAAAAATATATATAATTTATATAAATGAGTGCTGTTAAATCGCGATCAATCGCATATGTGTATACAATATGTGTGTGTGTGTGTGTGTGTGTCTGTGTGAACACTCTAAACAATGCTGTGTTTTAACCCAGATTTGGGTAAAATATGGACAAACCCAAATTGGTTAATTTTTAATTTTAATAATTTTATTAATTTATTAATAATTATAATTTTATTAATAATATAATTTTATAATTTTATTAATAATTTTACATTTTAACCCAACTTCCACTTTCAACTGCAAATTTTTCAATTACATTTTTAATTTTTCAATTAGATTTGACTTTGTCATTATTTTCAGTAAGTAGTTTCACTGTTTAGCTTAAGTATTTGCCCCCATTGTTTACCATTGCCAAGTGATGTAAGTCTTTCTTTTCTATTTCTTTTCTCAGTTTAAAAAAAAAATGGAGGAATGTAAATGTACAATAAGTGTCATTAATACAGACATTGCTAAAGGCCATCATCTGGATCTGTTGTTGTCGTCACTATTTTGTACTTTAACAGAAAACTTTGTAGTGCTAATGCAAGATCATTAGATATAAGGGTGAAGCCACAGAGACTGATGGGAAACGCAATTCATTGCACAAGTCATTAACTGATTAAATGAACAGATTTTTTTTTGGGCATTCGAACAGTATGCGAGAAAAATAAATTGTATTGTCAACATTCACAATTAAAACTTAATTGAGCAATACCAAGATTTTTTTTTTCCATGCTCTATTTCCACCAAAGTTATTTTGCTTCCTCCAGTTACAAGGTTTCTGTCCTGGGGAAGATAAAGCGCCGTGTGCCAAAGAATCTCATATATTGTGATTATTGATTTCTTTATGTGCTCTATAAGTGTGTGTGTGTGATTCAGCTGTCGAATGAACACCTGTGATGCATCATTACACATTGTTATCGCATGTAAACCTGTGTGCTGAACTCTACATCTAATAATGATGATGTTTGCCTGGCACTGGATGCACAGGAGGAGGAGATGTGTGTAAATGGGAGTTGGGAGGAAAATGAATAAACCAACTATCTGTCGGTCAATAGAGGTGATGTGTGTGAGCGGCAGCGAGAAAAACACAAAACACATCCAAAACTGAAAGAGAACTGCTACATTTGACAAGAAATCTGAGGTCTATAAGCCGTTTCTCTTTTGATATTAATTCAGCCTAGAAATGCTACACTGTTAGACCTTACCAGGTTTTTTACAGTAAAATACTGGCAACACTGTTGCCAGTAATATTACTGTAAAAATGCACTAAAACTCAAGTTAACTAAAAAATACAACTTAATAGTTTTAGTGCATTTTTACAGTATATTACTGGCAACAGTGTTGCCAGTATTTTACTGTAAAAAACCTGGTAAGGTCTAACAGTGTACCGGCTAGAAATGCTAATATGCATCCTTGAGTTTTGGTGTTGTTAATGCATATTCATAATCTGAGGCAGTTGATGTGTTCAGACAGTGGCCCCAAAAACTAAATGGACAATGTCATGCTTAAAATTATGCTTGATTTCTTAGTTTTACACAGTGCTTTTTAATGAAAAATCAAGGCACATCGTTATAAAATGATGCAATTCACTTCGGTTGAATGCGAAAATACATTTTGCATGCCCTGTAAAGTCAAACGTGGCTAATATAAACGATAATGTAACTAGGCCTATATTCAACAGGGTTTTATTCTCTAACACTCATAGAGGAGTGTTGAACTTCCAGTCTGATGAAAGAACAAAAAAAACGACAGTTCATCCTTCAGAATGAAAGATAATGAGAATCCAAAGGAATCTTGATAAGCAACATTAATCCCTCATAGTGTCTGTTTGTTCTTCTGGGCTCTGCTTTAATGAGCCAGGATAAGGGATGTACCCATCTATTATCCTGTAGCTTTCATGTTCCCATCATCAGATTCAGCGAACGCCTTATTCACCGAGACTTCTGCTCTCTCTGGACTGGACATTGACCGCTCGCTCTGTCTAATTGCAACTAGGAAAAGACAAAGGACTTTCTTGATCTGGCAAGCTCTAATCTGATTGGTTGAGTGTGGAAAATTGGAAAATTGAGTCCGGCTGCAAATAAAGGCTATGTTTCCATCCAGAGTTGCAGCTTTATCTTATGAAAACTGAAAACAAAATTGAAAATTGCATGAAACATTAGTGAATAAAGCAGCGTTTACTTCCCGTCTTCAAGAGTCGACTTTGAAAATTGGTGCAAAATACCAGTAATAAAGATATAAGTAGGGATTTATTCAGTAAACGTGTTTCCTTCGTAGTTTATCGGTTGAAAGCGTATCCTTCTCAATTGAGCGTGTACGTTTTTTCTATGTGCATATTGTTGTTTCCATCCAGTGTTTTATTATGTGATATCCCACAATGCTCATAAAAATAGGAAATGTAAACATAGCTAAAGTTGTGTAGACACAGCAAGCTTTTCATGCTAAAATAATGACTTTTTCCCGTTAGAAGCATCAAAATAGATATTACATTTGGGCAGCTAAAGGAGTAGTTCACTTTTCAAAAAACTTTTGCTGATAATTTACTCGCCCCCGTGTCATCCGAGATGTCCACGTCTTTCTTTCTTCAGTCGAAAAGAAATTAAGGTTTCCAGGATTTTTCTCCATATAATGGACTTCAATGGGGTCCAAATGAGAGTTTCAGTGCAAACTGTTCAAAGGGCTTTAAACGACACCAGACGATGAATAAGGGTCTTATCAAGCGAAACGATCGCTCATTTAATAAATAAATAACAAAGTTTAAGTTTTATAAGCTCGCCTTGCTCTGTTCTGTGATGAGCATTTGTGACTCTCCTGTTTGAACTCGTTCATCAAAATGAACGAATCTTTTTTCGAGTCATTTGGTTCGAAATTGTTCATTTTGATGAACGAGTTTGTAACGGAGAGTCACGAACGAGTTTGAAATGACTGATTTGAAGTTTTAAATACTTTTGGATCATAAATCTTTACTGTATATTCCCATATTTTCTATGTAACGGTTTGTGGAGAGTACCGCACCATAATTTATCAATAAGGCAAAACTGACGGCCATCCAATTAATTCTTAGAAAATTAATGGCTCCATGGTATAAATGTAAATAATTCATCATATTAGATTTCATCATTTATCATTAAAGCTCATATTATGCTCACTTAAATGAACTTACAACAGGTTTACATGCAAGTCAGAAACACAAGAGTCTGAAACGGTTCGTCTTTCTTTTAGGAGACGCTTTATTTGTTTGAACTTTGACCTGTAAACTTTGCTGAGCTTTAGCATTACACACTGCACGAAAGGCACAATTAAAGCCCTTTAAATGACCTTGTTTTATTCTGTTCGTGTGGTTTAAATGTGGAAAACAAATAGTTTAGTCACTTTATATGTTGGTCAGACGGTTTCATCCTATCAAAGTGGGCGGTTTGTAAAATAAGCTGTCGTGTAAACTGCTGTTTCGACACTTTTTCGTTTACGTGCAACTCTCCTCTGCATTGCTAATATTTGACATTACCTGCATATTGAAGCAGATCTGGGTCCTCGAGTGGCTGGAAATTCGAGGCTTATTTTCTCCTCGCGTGATCTGTCGAGAGAGTCCTGTGATAAAGCATGAGTTCGCCTAAAATAGCTTTTTAGGGCAGAAATACCGACATGTAAGGCAATTTGCAGCTTAGGGAACACGGACTGCCGGCATGCATTAATAGGTAAGCTTTTTTCGAAATATTAGTAATGGATGTTCCTCTGCTTTGAAGCTTCTGAATCCGCATATGCTCCTGGATGCATAATGTGCATTTAAAATCAGATTTAAACACACGCATGCCATTTACAAATCGGGAATCATATCTCTCGCTGTCAGATGTGGATATGGACCTGTGGAAATAACTTGAACTTTAATGTTTGGACTCTTTAAAGCAATAGCGCACACATTGTCTTATTGTTTTATTGTTTTTAGTATCTTGTAGCTATTATTATTGTACTTTTATGTAGCACTTTGGGATTCTTTGGAATGAAAAGTGCGTTATAAATAAAATCTATTATTATTATTATGTTTGACTTCCTGCAGAACACCGAATAAGTTTATTATTTTGGACCCCATTGACTTTCATTGTCAAACCATCTGACAGAAAGTCGTACAAGTTTGGAGAAACATCAATGACTAATAAATGACAAGAGAATAAGTCTGTTTTTCACATTAAGCTATTATATCTTCTGAAGGCTTGAAGTATTGTGCTTTTGTGAAGCTTGACAGCTCATTTGAGTGATTGTTTCATGTAAAAGAGCTTCAGAGTTTCTATTTTTGTGTTGCATGGGGAAAACAAAGCAATATGCGTTTGGAT
>NW_024121344.1:1127392-1154892 GCF_016745375.1 Pimephales promelas | reverse complement strand
TACAGACAGACGGATAGACAGGCAGACAGACAGACCGACAGACAGACAGACAGAGAGACTGATAAACAGACAGACAGTCTATCCAGACAGACCGATAAACAGACAGACATACAGACAGACGGATAGACAGGCAGACAGACAGACCGACAGACAGACAGACAGAGAGACTGATAAACAGACAGACAGTCTATCCAGACAGACCGATAAACAGACAGACATACAGACAGACGGATAGACAGGCAGACAGACAGACCGATAGACAGACAGACAGAGAGACCGATAAACAGACAGACAGTCTATCCAGACAGACCGATAAACAGACAGACATACAGACAGACGGATAGACAGGCAGACAGATAGACAGGCAGACAGACAGACCGATAGACAGACAGACAGAGAGACCGATAAACAGACAGACAGTCTATCCAGACAGACTGATAGACAGACAGACAGACAGACAGGCCGACAGACAGACGGATAGACAGGCAGACAGACAGACCGACAGACAGACCAATAAACAGACAGACAGACAGACTGATAGACAGACAGACGGATAGACGGATGGATGGACGGACGGACGGATGGACAGACAGACAGATAGAAAGATAGATATCTGTCCATCTGTCGATCGTTCTTTCGCTCCATCTATAATTCTATATTTTCGGACTCCAGTCAGACTCTATTCAGTGTCGTGAAGGACGAGTGAGTTTCATCCAGTGGCCGAATATAACAGAGCGTTAGTTGCTCTTCTGACCAGCAAAAACACCTCAATTCCCATAGCAACAGCATAGCAATGCCTTCCCACACACACACACACACACACACACACACACACACAGCACACACACACACAGCACACGAGCACTGAAACATGTAGAACCCGCTTTCTTACTCTCGCTTTATTTTTATTCAGGCAGCCAGGAGGGGAGAGAGAGAGAGAGAGAGAGAGAGAGAGTGTGTGTGTGTGTGTGTGTCTATCCATTTCCTGCATTCCATTGGTGTTTTGATTTATTTGTGCATTTTCAATTACACTCTATTTGTGTGTGTGTTGTGGGTCAGCAGACAATAGGCCAGATGCAGTTAATGCTGCAGTCAGACTCGACCTCTAGTCAAACACACACACACTCTATTAATACAGAAATGCACATTATGTTCCCCATAACAGTAATGTTATCTGGCCTCTGCTGGTGTTACACTGTTATTGGTCTCGTATAACTCACCTTTAGGGTGGGAATTCTGCAACACACATCAGTTATTTCAGGCCGAACGCTTATCTGCGGGAGAACAGGCTCTGAAGCGCCGGCCAGTGTGAACTCCGTGTACAGTCAAGCGTTTCTGTCAGTATCAGTCACACTTTTACACACCCCTCCATATTACACTGTCATGTGCCCAACACAGTCCTGAACGACAGCTCGAGCTGCGCCACACTCACTTTCACATTCAGGCCCGATCCCAAGCCAGTCACTGTCATAGTGTGTTTCATTTACAGGATAGAAGATGTTTTTATTACTTTATCTTTATTATAGTATTCATTTCTTTCCTTCTTTTCAGATCTTTTATAACTAGGATAAAAACACACTGTAAAAATGAATATGCTTTATCTAATCAATAAAATTGTGGCAACAGATTACAAGCAATATTATTTATTAAATTGAACAAATTAGAATTGAGTAATAGTTAATCAAATTAATATTCTAATTAATTCAAATTTGTACAATTTAATTAATAATATTGCTTGTAATATGTTTACGCAATTTTATTGATTAGATAAAGCATATTATTTTTTTTAGTGCAGAATATCACACTTGGAGGAGGGTTTTTATTTTTTTTATTTTTTTCCCATTTCATTTTTTGTTTTTGTTAGTGTTTAAGAAAGTCATAGTGTTTCTTTCCAGTTTTTATGTTAATTTTTTAACATTTTAAAATGATCTTTTTTTTAACCTTATATGACTTGTATGAGGGTATTTTTATTTTATTTTTTTATTTTTTTTATCATGTTATTTTATTTTATGGGGTTTTGTATGTTAAAATTATTTTTTTTAGTTTCATGTTTAATTTTTTAACTAAAAATTCTGGATTTCAAAGACTTGTAGGAGGATTTTTTAAAAATGTATTAAAAAAAAAAAAATATATATATATATATATATATATATATATATATATACACATATATATTATTTTAGTGTTAGGATATCTATGTGCAGTGAGTTTGGTTTTTAATTTAACTTCATTTAATTTTATTTTATTTTATTTTAGTGTTATGCTATTGCTATTGTGGTTGTAGTTTTCAAATGTTGTGGTTTTTAATTTAATTTTATTCAATTTAATTTTTAATTTCAATTTATTTTATTTTATTTTAGTGTTATGCTATTTTTGCAGTGAGTTGTCATTTTTTATAAGGCGTGGTTTTTAATTTAATTTAATTTTATTTTTGTTTATAAAATAGTTTTTTGTTTTATTTTATTATTTTACTGTTGTTATTTTTTCAGTGAGTTGTTGTTGTTTTCAGGTGACGTGGATTTTAATTTAATTTAATATTATTTTATTTTAGTGTTATGTTATTTTTGCAGTGAGTTGTAGTTTTCAAATGACGTGGTTTTTAATTTAATCTAATTTAATTTAATTTTTAATTAAAATCTTTATTTATTTTATTTTATTCTATTTCATTTTAGTGTTATGCTATTCTTGTAGTGAGTTGTCGTTTTCAGATAACGTGGTTTTTAATTTTATTTAATTTTATTTAATTTTATTTAGTGTTATGCTATTTTTGAAAGGAGTTGTCATTTTCAGATGACAATTTAATTTAATTTAATTTAATTTAATTTAATTTAATTTAATTTAATTTAATTTAATTTAATTTAATTTAATTTAATTTAATTTAATTTAATTTAATTTAATTTAATTTAATTTAATTTAATTTAATTTAATTTAATTTTTGCAGTGAGTTGTTGTTTTCAGTTGACGTGGGGTCAATGGTGAATATCACTGGTGGCAAATTTGTGTATCATAATATTTTTTTGCTGAAAACGAAAGTCGGTCAGTCTGTCGTCTCTCGTGAGTTTCGGATCTAGCGTCACGGGTCGATGCCTGACGTGTTGCAAATGCACAATAACAACTCTCGTTTGCCCTCTTCGACATTACAGAAGTGAAGTGTGTGAGACTCCAGTATGATACGTGCTCCTTCATGTCGGATGTGTGATAATTGCGGCGCTGTGTTTGATTGACAGGTCAGAGTTCGCCGGGATCGAGTCGTTTGACGGATGAAACGGTTCAGCCTTGAAGTGCTTTATCTCTGTTTCTCTGTGGAGTTTACTGTCTCAGTGATTCTGAATCCTTGAGGAAACACACAGCTGACGGCCTGTCATTCGCATCTCAGGAAATAGAAATAATTTATAGAGTTCACATTTAATGGCATGTGAAGCTTCAAATACTTCCTCCATTTACTTTGGATCCAGGGTCACCTTATAATAACGCCATGACATGTGTCAATCGTCCATCCGTCAGTCCACCCAGTTTAAGACATTCATCAGATCATTTTCACTCAATTCTATTGAGTATACACGCCACGGATCAAAATGATTTTGTAAATATTAAAGAAAAAAAAACATTGTAATGTACATGGAAAAGTTAGTTCAGGCAAAAATAAAAAAAGTAAATTCTATATTCTCAATTCAAGCATGTAATGAAAGCGTAAATATCAACTTAATAAATTAAACGAAATACTCAACTTTTGTGATACCGGTGTTCCCATCATGCACTGGGGCATGAATAATTAAGCTGTTTTTTCACCATTCTCCAGCTGTGTTTACACCGTTACATCATTACTTGTGTTGTTATGATTAGAAACTTGTCATTTTGTGACATTGGGATTCATTTTCTACTCAAAACGACACATTCATACACACAAAAAACGGTCCATTAAATGTTACTGTCATTCTGTATCATCCCAGTATTGAGGCCTGTGTGTTCACATGATGTATAACTTTAATAAAGCATGTATATATGGTGTCACACTCAATATCTATTGTATTAATAACTTAGATGTTTTTAAGTAAAGCATTAACTTAAAAAGTGTGGTTTAATTCAATGTTGTATAGTTTGAGTGAAAAGAATTGCGAAAATAATCAATATTTTGCTTGCCAAGTTAAAAATTACTTCTTTCTTGTTACTTTCACCTAAGTAGAGTTTAATTACTTAAAAATATGTGTGTGAAATTTACTTATTCGCACAAAAACTTTTAAATTGAAATGTTTTATTTTTTTCCCATTTCATTTTTTTGTTTTTGTTAGTGTTTAAGAAAGTCAGTGTTTCTTTCCAGTTTTTATGTTAATTTTTTAACCTTTTATAATGATCTTTTTTAACCTTATATGACTTGTATGATGGGTTTTTTTATTTTTTATTTTTTAATTTTTTTTATCATGTTATTTTATTTTATGGGGTTTGTATGTTAAAATATTTTTTTTTAGTTTAATGTTTAATTTTTTAACTAGTATATAAAAATTCTGGATTTCAAAAACTTAGGAGGATTTTTTTTTAAATGTATTTAATATATATATATATATATATATATATATACACACACATATATATTATTTTAGTGTTAGGCTATTTATTTGCAGTGAGTTTGGTTTTTAATTTAACTTCATTTAATTTAATTTAATTTTATTTTATTTTAGTGTTATGTTATTTTTGCAGTGAGTTATAGTTTTCAGATGACGTGGTTTTTATTTTATTTTATATTTTATATTAGATTTTTTTAGAGTTATGCTATTTTTGCAGTGAGTTGTAGTTTTCAAATGTTGTGGTTTTTAATTTGATTTTATTCAATTTAATTTTTAATTTCAATTTATTTTATTCTATTTTAGTGTTATGCTATTTTTTGAGTGAAAAGTTTGAGTGAATAGAATTGCGAAAATAATCAATATTTTACTTGCCAAGTTAAAAATGACTTCTTTTTTGTTACTTTCACCTAGGCAGAGTTTACTTACTTAAAAATATGTGTGTGAAATTTACTTATTCACACAAAAACTTTTAAATTGAAATTTTACTGCTAGTTTTTTCAGTGTCTGAGATTTCCTCTCACTGTATCGCTGATTTAACGCGTGTTATTTCAAGCCGAGGTCAGTGAAGCTTGAGATGTCCGAGATCAGATGTGGTTTTGATCGTCCGCATCTTCTTCTCAGGTTATCAGGGATTAATATTCCCGTCCCCATCGTCAGCAACAAGAACTGGCTTCGGCTGCACTTCGTGACAGACAACAGCCATCGGCACAAAGGATTCAGTGCGCAATATCAAGGTGCGTTTTCTATACATTTTCTTTTAAAAATGCTGTGTTTCACAGTGATTTCCTATTTCTGGTGATGGCAAATATCATAAAAACATGTCCAGGTCAAACATATTTCAACAAATAGTACATGAAACTGACTGTATGCGTACACTCTAAAAAATGCTGGGTTGTTTTAACCCAACTTTGGGTCAAATATGGACTAACCCAGCCGTTGGGTTAAATTTTTACATTACATTTTTACCCCAACATTTCGGGTTTGTCCATATTTGACCCAAAATTGGGTTAAAACAACCCAGCATTTTTTAGAGTGTATAAAGAATATTATATATACATAATATACACTAAAAATAGGCTAAATGTAATTTATCTAGGGCTGTCAAATGATTAACCGTGATTAATCGCATCCAAAATAAAAGTAAATAAAATATATATTTTATATATAAATAAAATATAATATAAAATAAAATATATATTTTATATATATAAATACACACACATGCTTGTATATATTTAATAAATATTTTCATGTATGCTGTATATAGATTTTAGGGCTGTGCAAAAATTAATTGTGATTAATCGCATCCAAAATAAAAGTCTGTGTTTACATAATATATTTGTGTGTGCTGTATATAATTATTTTGTCTATATAAATACACACACATGCATGTATATATTTAAGAAAATGTGTTATTCATATATAAAATATTTATATAATATAGATTATGTATTTATAAATATATATATATATATACAGAATTTAGGCGCAAATAATTCTTAAATATATACATGCATAGGTATTTATAAATACAAAATAATTATATACAGCACACACAAATATATTATGTAAACACAGACTTTTATTTTGGATGCGATTAATCGCAATTCATTTTTGCACAGCCCTAATAGATTTATATATAATTTATATTATATATAAATATAAATATTTTATATATAAATAATATTTTTTTCTTAAATTTACATGCATGTGTGTGTATTAATATATATATATATATATATATATATATATATATATATATATATATATATATACAAAATAATTATACACAGTGCACCTCACATATATTATGTAACACAAACTTTTATTTTGGATGCGATTATAATCGCGATTGATCGTTTGACAGCCTTACATTTATCATTTTTTCTCTTTTTATTTTGGGCCGAAGTATGAGCCGACAGGTTTCATGAATTCAGGAGTGATTACATGCAATATCAGAAACATATTGTTAATCAATAATTACAAAGAATTATGTGATTTCTTATAACCAGGAACAGAAGACGACCTGTCGGAAGCGAGTTATTTTCCATTAATTTGATTAGAAGTAAATCTAAGACATGAATTCCAGTCCTAATATACTGTAATAATTATATTTAACACACCAATCCTGGCTCATGAAGCGTGTTGTTCTGGCGTTTTGTGAACTTCTATTTAACTAATTAAGTTGCTGTTTCTCATGTGTTTCTGCAGCATGCTTTTAAATCTCACCTTCATCGACTTATAATTGACCTAATTATTAATTATTGCAGTGAAACGATCTGGAGACTTTAAATCAAGGGGAGTCAAATTACTGCCTGGAAAAGACAATACCAGCAAATTCTCCATAAGTAAGTGTGTTTTCTTTCTCTGTGTGGAATAACATTCACTCTGTCACTTAAACATGGTTTTACTGAATATATTTGGACTAAAGTCAGTATCATGGTACAGTATGTGATGTATCACATATATACCGTATATATATATGAACGTTTATTAATAATTGATAGCAATAATAATTGATCATTATCATATTAGAGTGATTTCTGAAGGATCATGTGACCCTGAAGACTGGAGTAATGATGCTGAAAATCACAGGAATAAATTACACTTTACTATATATTCACATAGAAAAACTGAGATTTTACATTGGAATAATATTACACAATTTTTACTGTATTTTTGATCAAATAAATACAGTCTTGGTGAACAGAAAAAAAACATTATAACATCTTTTTGACCCCAAACTTTGAACAGTGTGTGCTGTTATAGTAATGGCCTATTGACCGAATCTTGTTTTATACAGTATGAGACTTGAGATTAAAAATTATTTATTGAAAAAAAAAAAATATTGAAATTAATGAGATTACAGATCATAGAGTGAGTTAATATGGAAAATTAAAAACACATATCTTTTGAAAATACTGTGTGTATGGAAGTTTGTTTCCGCCACCAAAATAAAACATTTTAAAAGATAATTGCAACTTTTTATCTCAAAATTGCGAGTTTACATTTTGCATTTCACACGATTGTGAGAAAAATAGATGAAAAGGCGCAATTACCTCATAATTTTCATTTTTATTCAGTGGCGGACTCAACCATAAACAACCAGTATTTATTCTACTGTATTATTTTATTTTATTGTTTTTTATTTAATTACTAATAATTTAGAGTCTCTATTGGTAATATCTGTGTGTGTATTATTTAGTCTAGGCCTCTTTGAGATGTCATGCGTAATTATGAGTGTTAATATTGCTGCTCTAATGTCATAAAAGCTCTTCGCTGGTTAATTTCTTTCAGATGTGCGTCGCCGTTAATTGTTTAATATTCCGTTGATGTTTCTCCGCTGGTGATTTTGCATCTACTCCTTCAAAGCGTGTGATTCATAAAGCACGAACAATGCCACATATTTGTAATCCTCCCGCTTGCCATTTAGCAAATGGATCAAAGGAAATTAGAGCATTCTGATGAATCCAGCTCAGCTTGACTTATAGATCCCTCTCCCACCGCCGCTCTGGAGATCCGTGAAGGGAACGGCTGTAGGGGACACACAGGTGGCTGGATTTTGAGACGGCCAATCCCGACCTCAGAAGCCCGATCGCCATCTATGGAAATGAGCTTTACACTCGAGCTCTTGTTTACGGCTCCACCACTTGATGAAACGCCGAACCCAATGATTCATTTCGCCCTCGACGATGTAGCACTCCAAACACTTAATTACAAGCGGATCAAATTTTTATGAGCCTCTATTTCACAGTGTCTGCATCACGCGTTTGGAAGTATGAGTTATGGGGGAATTAGCGAGTGTTATTCAGGACCCCAGTCTGCTGTCACACACCCCTTCCTAAATGCCTTCCTTAATGGGGACCTTTTATGGCTTCATTTTGTTTTTTTGCATGCATTATTCTCCTCATATCCTCCATTGTTGCGGCTCCTCTCTTCCCAGTCTGTCAGGAACGCTCTGTTTACTTCCTGTCT
This sequence comes from Pimephales promelas, assembly GCF_016745375.1. Next base: position 1,146,355 of record NW_024121344.1, on the reverse strand, counting down.
CCTTCTGAAAGCACACTGTGCTCTGATTGGTCGGCTGGATCGGTGTGTTGTGATTGGTCGAGTGTCCCACCCCTTTCCATAACCGCCAGTTTAACACACTACTAACTAACTCAACCAGGCCCCGCCCCTTTATTGTGCGTATGAATTGTTTAAAGTTGAAAATCCAGCGTTTAATGTTGTTTATGTGTGTATGTGGTGTTTTTAATACGCTTAAACCATGAGTACGTTCAGTATTTCCAACCCGATCTCACGACCAAGTCGTACGAATTTGCCGAATGATTAAAAAGTGGCTAATTCGTAACAATTCATACGACCTCACTCGTACGAATTAATACGATTTTGCTAAATCGTACATATTTTACGAATTGGCCAATTCGTATGAATTCGTACGAATGACCTACCCCTTACCCCGCCCCTAAACCTAACCATCACGTGGGTTTAGACAAATCGTACGAATTAGTACGACTGAGGTCGTACGAATTAGTACGAATTAGCCACTTTTTAATCATGCGTCGAATTCGTACGAATTGGTCGTGAGATAGTGTTGGTATTTCCTCCTTAAAACTGCAGTGAACCAAAGACAGTTTTAAAAACACGCTTTGAAATCGCTGGCGTTTCTGACGTCACAAACCACCTTGTAACCAATCAGATCAACGTGTGATCAACCAGTGGATATCTGAGTGAGTGGGGGCGGGGCTCATTTGCATATTCATAGAACCACGTATATGAAATGAGGCGAGGGTGTCGAGTTACATTCAAGATATTTTAAGGTGCGAATTTAAAAAAAAAAATCTTTTAAACATTTTTAAATATGTAATTTTGTGAGTTTTAAAGGGTTAGTTCAGCCAAAAATGAAAATTCTGTCAGTATTTCCTCACCCTCATGTTGTTCCAACCCCGTAAGACCTTCGTTCATCTTCTGAACACAAATTAAGATATTTAAGATATTAAGATCACTCCTGCATACAGTCCATAGGCTTCTTGAGGGAATGACTCGAAAAGTCATTAAAGACATCGTTAAAATAGTCCGCGTGACTACAGCGGCTCAATCTTAACTTTATCAAACGACGAGAACACTTTTGTGCGCAAAAACAAACAAAAATAACGACTTTATTTCAACTATTCACTTCCTTCTCCATAAGCCTGTAGTCAGTTAGCGTAGTGTGATTGCGTAAAGCTACGTCACACGTAGGCTCACTATTGGCCGACGCTGGTCATGTGTGTGATGCGTGTGACGTACAATAACAGAAGCTTACGCTATTAAACTAGTTAGCTGACTCGCGCAGAGGGAGAAATAAACCAATAGTTGAAATAAAGTCGTTATTTTTGTTTGTTTTTGCGCACAAAAAGTGTTCTCGTCGTTTGATAAAGTTAAGATTGAGCCACTGTAGTCACTTGGACTATTTTAACAATGTCTTTAATGACTTTTCGAGTCATTCCCTCAAGAAGCCTATGGACTGTATGCGCAGGAGCGATCTTAATATCTTAAATATCTTAATTTGTGTTGCGAAGATGAACGAAGGTCTTACGGGGTTGAACAACATGAGGGTGAGGAAATACTGGCAGAATTTTCATTTTTGGTTGAACTAACCCTTTGGTTAAATGAGGAATATTGTGACGTGTTCGTTCCCGGAAGAAACTCGAGACTACAATGGAGGCGTTTCAGGACTCTGATATAGAGGAGAACATCAACATTACACACTAAAGAACGATGAACATGGGAAAAGCACAACGCTAATTATCAGGTCACATGTAGAGTATAAATCATATTCATAAATCATATTACGAGTTGTGTCTGTATTTAGACGTGTGATTTTGGTCAGTACTGGGACGTCCAGGAGTGGATCATCTGTGCCGAACCGTAGGAGGAGGAGGAGGACTCGATGTCTGAGCATGATCAGGTTATGATGGCTGATATTTCCATACGCTCTATTTCTCCCACAGTGAATGAAGGAATGGTCAAACAGGTTTCCAATTTCTGCCCAGACCCCGGGGAACCGGAGAACGGCAAGCGCCTCGGCACAGATTACAGGTACACCTTCAGAACGGGACTTGCTTTCTAAAACTACATGCATTTGTGAAAGTTTAGCTCATGAATATTCATTAGGTCATGCATAATTGAACTGTTTTGATAGCCTAGCTACGCCTAGCCGTGGTGAAATGCGTGAGAGCCTGTAACAGGGCGGCTATATGAGATATTATTTACTCATTTACAAGCCGAAACTGAAAAGAAAACAGTAACACTTACGCATCAAATTATTCAAACAACAATTATCATTGAGGTTATATGATCTTAGAGAAATATGTTTTCAGTAGGTCATAATTTGAAGCAGCAAATAATCTCGCTGATTACATAATGTAATATATTCTATTTTATTTGCTTAAATATGAATATTTATGTTTAATATTAATTTGCCAAAAATACAGCAATTTAAATTCTTTGTATTATTTATTTATGAAGGGACCATGCACAATTTTTAACATAAAATTACCATTTCATGTATTGTACCGGGGCTATTTTTCATCCGTAGTCCCCCAGACAAGACAAAGCTAACCAATGTTCACATACAATAAATGCACACATACTGTCAAGGCCATAAAACAACATAAATAAATCAGTCAACCAATCAATTTAACTACAACAATCTCAATGGTTACATAATTGGTTCAATTTCTAAAAAGATTTTAGCTTAAATATTAATGCAACTAACATTTTAAATTTAATGTTATATTTTCTTTCAATTTTTTTTGCAAAATATATACTTATTAAATTAGCAAAATGAAAACGGATTTAATGTTATATTTATATGGATGGGGTATTTAGCAAAAAAATTGTATGAATTTGTACAAGTGATGTCATGTGAATTAGCCTCGTCAAATTTGTACGAATTGCTGTGAGGCCGGGTTGTTTTAATTGCTTAAATGTTAATATTTTTTGCTTAATATTAATAGACCAAAATGTCAATTTAAATATTAATTAAATGTTAATTTAGCAAAAACATTTAATTTTATTTTAGATAATTATTAGTCTTGTCTAGTTCAGTTAAATTAAAAAATATGTATATGTAAAATTATATGTAACATAATAATATTAACATTTTTTGTTAATTATTGATTTAATAACAATTTATATTAATTTAATATTACTCTTTTTTTGCAAACATATTTAATGTCATATTTTCTCGTAATTATTAATTTTGCAAAAAATGTACACATTTAATGCTTAAATTTGCTTAAATATGAGTATTGATATTGTCTTTATTTGTATATTTCACTATGAGATTAGTAGCCTATCACTCATAAAAAAAATCCAAAATGAATTAATTAAAGCTATTAAATCATAAAGTCGGGATAAAATTAGCCACTTAAAAAAAAAATAAAATAACGGGGACATTTCCCAGCATGAAGGATGTGTGTGTGTGTGTGTGTGTGTATCCCTGATTATTCCTCCCTGACATTTGCTCTGACACGAGGCCTGATCAATCTGGGCTTTTCAGATCCTTCATTGATTCTCTGTCTCGTGTGTGTGTGTGTGTGTGTGTTCAGCATCGGTGCGATGGTCCACTTCATCTGTGACGAGGATCACGTGCTGCAGGGATCTAAGATCATCACGTGTCAGAGAGTGGCGGAGGTGTTCGCGGCCTGGAGCGACCACAGACCCGTCTGCAAACGTAACACACACACACACTCACGTGTTTACTTTACATTCCTTTAAAACACACTGTTTCTCATGAATTCGATCGAAAGAAATCGCCACGCTCTCAGAGATGTTTAACTTTGTGAACGAGATGATTCTTTCGAATCAACCCGCTGAATCGGTTCACAGATATCACTGAATGATTCATTTGTGAATCAGACTGATTTTGATTCTCTTGCTCACTGATTCATTATCAATATTCAATATCGCTGGAGCTTGAAAGTTACTAAAGTTTACTATTGATTATTGTCAATGAAATCATTATGTTCGTTATTTGTGAACTACATCTGTGAAAGTGCTGTTTGAACCCGTTGAAATGCTTGAATGTGAACATGTTCATATTTGTGTCATTAAAGGGTAAAATAACATATTAATATAAAACTAGTATTTTTTCATAGTGTCCCTCTTATAATAAAGCATTTTGCCCATGTGACGTCTGCTTTTCGCAGTGTGTGACACATATTTGCATTTTTTAAAAAATAAAAAGTTGGATTATTTGCAATAATCTTTTTTTTTTCTTATTAGTGTTGTCTAAAGTAAATATGTGGGGGAAATAATGCTAATTTTTTTTTTTTTTTTTTGATAAATGATTGTGTGTGTGTATTTGTGTGTTTTGTTGTGCAGTGAAAACATGCGGGATGAACCTGTTCGGCCCTTCAGGAACGTTCACATCGCCAAACTTCCCCATCCAGTACGAGAGTAACTCGCAGTGTGTGTGGATTATCAGCGCCAGCAACCCTAATAAGGTACAACACACACACACACACACACATCCTCTCTCTCTCAATATTTAAATGTACTTTATATTAATTTTATTAGAATGTATATGCATAATTGTTATATAACATTTTTCATGAACATGTCAATATTGTAAATGAAGATGAATGTGTGTTTACCCGCTGCTTCATTCAGTGGATTTACTTTTAATTATTTTAGTTTGATCTTGAATGAAGCTTCTCTCGCTTCTAACGGTGTTTTCATATTAAAACCGATGTCAGCTTTAAAAAGGGTTCCAGCTTTATAATGTGTGTGTGTCAGCGTGCTGAAGCGTGTCGTGACTCATCGTGTGCCAGACTTATGAAACCTCATCAATGAAAAACACAGAAGTTTATGAACTATGATGATACGGATGCTATTTACAGTCGATATGGTGAAGATTAAACAGGTGAAACAATTCTACGCATTTCTAGTCTGGCCATTAGCATCCCGCAAATACCTGATGTGTGTGTGTGTGTGTGTCCTCGGTTCTGCTAAATCTGAGCGTTCCTCTGGTGAGAAATGTAAATGAGCGCTAACACACATAACATTATTACCTCATTTATCTTCGCCCGACGGAATTGCAAAGTTCAAATTTTATTGCGCTTTCCGCAGACCCATTATTAGAGACCCATGGGCAGTTCATTGGCATTATTATTGTGTTAACACAATAAATGAAGTTAATATATTAACTTAAAGGGCCAAAGCAGGACTTTCTTATGCTAGCCCGATCGTTTTCATTAGAATAACACTAATAATATCAGTGGCGTACCAGTGCACATGTGGACCTCCTGGACGCTGTATATATACAGTACACACAGGCGAAACTCGAAACATTAGAATATGGTGCAAAAGTTCATTTATTTCAGAAATTCAACTTAAAAGGTGAAACTAATATATTATAGAGATGCATTACATGCAAAGTGAGATATTTCAAGCCTTTATTATTGGAACACATTCAAGGAGTAGTTCACTTTAAAAAAAAAACTTTGCTGATAATTTACTGTCATCCAAGATGTCCATGTCTTTCTTTCTTCAGTGGAAAAGAAATTAAGGTTTTTGATGAAAACATTCCAGGATTTTCTCCATATAATGGACTTCAATGGGGACCAAACGGTTCAAGGTCCAAATGAGAGTTTCAGTGCAAACTGTTCAAAGGGCTTTAAACGACTCCAGACGACGAATAAGGGTCTTATCAAGCGAAACGAGCGCTCATTTAATAAATAATTAACAAAGTTTCAGTTTTATAAGCTCAAACGCTCGCTTTGCTCTGTTCTGTGATGCGCATTCGCCGTTCGTGACTCTCCTGTTCGAACTCGTTCATCAAAATGAATGAATCTTTTCCAGAGTCGAATCATTCATTTCGTTTGTTGAATGAACCAAATCACATGAAAAAAGATTCGTTCATTTTGATAAACGAGTTCGAACAGGAGAAAAATCCTTCATTTCTTTTCGACTGAAGAAAGAAAGACATGGACATCTTGGATGACACGGGGGCGAGTAAATTATCAGCAAAAGTTTTTTAAAAGTGAACTACTCCTTTAAAGTAATGTTACTCATGGTACAGTGGTGAAGTGTTTCCCAGTTATTATTGTGAGCTTCATTTAACAAGTAGAAATCTGTGACATTAATAACCCCAGAAGTGAAGAATCCCTCGTGTGTGTGTGTGGCAGAAGGGCAGTTGATGCGTTTGACTGTCTCCACACACACACACACACACACACACACACACACACACACACACACACACCGGGGGTGATTATGTAAACCGGTGATGTTAATGTACGAGTGTGTGTGTTTGAGAACAGAGCAAGCGTGTCGCTCTCCACTGTTTACTCAACTTTGAGCCGCTGATTGAAAGCGCTCTCGTCGTGTGTGTGTGTGTGTGTGTGTGTGTGTGTGTGTGGAGGATTTGTTGGAGGATTGATGCATTTTCCATTCTGAATTTTTCAGTTATAGCGCAAGAGCCTATGCAAAAATATACAGACAATGCTATGTTCAAATGCTGAGCTCATGAATATCATATTTATTGAGAACAGTGTTTATGGTTATATTTAATAATGTTTTTTTCTGTGTTTATATATATATATATATATATATATATATATTATATATATATATATATATATATATATATATATATATATATATATATATGTGTGTGTGTATATATGTATATATATGTAGAGTTCAGATGCAAAAGCCTCTAAATGCCATTTGAAATTTTCTTCTAGAATGAAAATTTTTATCAAGCTTGTATATTTAAGTTCAGTGATTTCACTTAAATGACAATGATAATTACCTTTTAATTGTTATTTAAGTGAAATTACTGAACTTAAATATACAAGTTTGATAAAAATGGTCATTTTAGAAGAAAATTTCAAATGGCATTTAGAGGTTTTTGCATCTGAATTCTTCATATATATATATATATATATATATATATATATATATATATATATATATATATATATATATATTTTTTTTTTAATTATATACGTGTGTGTATATATATATACTTTCCGCTTTCACCGCTTTCTTCCGGTCTCGATCGCCATCTTGTGAAATAGGCCTATTCTGTTAATAAAAGCAAGTTTATTATCACTTGCTAAAGCACCAAAACACGTTAAAATAAAGCTTCTCAAATAACTGAGTATTAACTTTTTTTTTTTACCTACACACCACTGTGAATATTTTTGTTTTTGCATTTCAAATAGAGCTAATATATAATAGAAGCCTCTATAGACTTACGTTTTTAAATTACAAAGGGCCTACTGATGTTTTTGTTATTGTATTTTCAGTATTATAGGCTATTATTTGTGCATAAACATATCTGGGTATAGTAAACATACCATTTGTTTGAAAACAGCATATTTTGCTGTTCTTGCTCCAAGTTTACAAGAGCGATAATATCGTTAAATGTGAAGGGGGCCATAAAATATTTATAATAATTTAAAAAGGGGGTCTCAGACAAAAAAAGGTTGGGAACCACTGTATTAGGAGACTTATAATAGAGATATACACACTCAACACAATTTTCCGACCCCTTTTTGTACATGTAAATAGAGTTTTTTTAAGTACTGAAAGTATGAAGTTTTATTTTATTTTTTGATTTTTTTTAATTGTATTTACATGTTAAAAAAAAAATCAATCAATTTTACACACACACTTTCACATAATTATACATATTGTTTTTTGTGTTTTGTATGGATGATTTCGTCTGTTTGTTCTGCTTTAATAAATAAAAATAAAGAGTTGTTCTACTAATTTCCCGTCGCAGGTGATTCAGATCAACTTCGAAGAGTTCGACCTGGAGCTGGGATACGACACGCTGACTGTGGGAGACGGCGGAGAGGTCGGCGACTCCAAAACCATCATACAAGTGTAAGATTCACAGCTATCCTCCTGTTGTGTGTTATGAGGAGTGTGTGTGCACTGTTAAACACTCTTAAATCAAGAGACATTTACTGGAGACACCAGACGACTGAAGTCTTCGTTCCCTGAAGAATGCGTCAAAATGAAGCGAGTTTCTGCTTAAAACTACAACTAAAGTTGATTCAATGTGAAAACATGTTTATTTTTCATTTTTTCCCTCATCATTTTTATTTTCCAGTTATTTGTTTCTTGTTTTAAACTCAAACTCACTTCATTTTGATGCATTTTTCAGTAAACAAGACTTTTTGCTTTTCCAGTAAATGTGTCCTGATTCGTGAGTGTTTAGATGTTTGTAATGGAAAACGAGACAGAAATACCAAGGAAGAAATTCACATTTTGCAGTGGATTGCTTGGCAAAAACATCATTATCTAAATAAGCTTTTTTATCTTGTTGTTCAGTTAAATATCCAAACATCCTTAATTCAAAATGTATTTACTTGAGAAACACGACATGCTTATAAAATTAAGGCCTTGAAGTTATTGTGTGGATATATTTATGTGTGTATAATATGTATATATAAATATATAAATATATATAAATAAACATATATAAATATATGTATGTGTGTGTCTATATGAAGAGTTCAGATGCAAAAGCCTCTAAATGCCATTTGAAATTTTCTTCTAAAATGGCCATTTTTATCAAGCTTGTATATTTAAGTTCAGTAATTTCACTTAAATAACAATTAATAGGTAATCTTCATTGCCATTTAAGTGAAATTATTGAACTTAAATATACAAGCTTGATAAAAATGATCATTTTAGAAGAAAATTTCAAATGGCACTTAGAGGCTTTTGCATCTGAACTCTTCATATATTCCCTATTAGCAAGTTTAATTAAATCCATATGCTTAAAAACAAGAATTATTCACTAACGAAGTGAGAAAAATAAACTGAATTCAAGGCCTTTAATATCTTATGCAATCTTGTTTTTCGAGTAAATTGATCTTCCTTTAAGGATTTTTGGACATTTTAACTGGAAAACAAGTCAAAATGATTTCTCTAGTGTTGACTAATTAGCATTGACCATTGACTTGCAGCTAGAATATTTTATTTTTATTCACTTTTCTTCATTTTTCTTTTTCTTTCCCACTATAGTTTTGCATGACAATTTACCATGCATATGCGTTATTATTAAAATATATGTATATAACAAATAAAATTCATATCAGACAACCCACACAGGATATTTGAGAATAATTTTATTTGTATTTTAGGCAGACGAAGGGAAATGAAATGCTAAGTTGGACACGTTGTAACATGCATGTCTGCATAATATTTAAAGGATCTAACTTTTAAATAAACAGCGATTCCCCCTTTAAAACGTCCAAGTTTAACAGACTCTACGAGTGTTTTATGTTGCATTGGGTTCAGCTTTGCAGAAGCTATCCGTTTCAACAGCTTGAAAGCCACAAAACCGTAAAAACACACACAGGCTCAAATCCTCCGGCTCTATTTTCCTCCTCACGAAGCCGTTTCCCGTCCAGCTCTTCTCCCGGTCATGCGCGAGTCTCCGGGTGTCTTTGGTGACGGTCTGCGCTGCTTTCTGGCGCATTTGCCTGGCGCGTGGCCAGCTGGGATCCATCGAGCGCTCCTCAAGGACAAAAGCCTCCCGCCGGAGCACTCACACACACCGAAGGCTCAATCAAGGCCTTTCTCAGGGGTTATGCCGGTCAAATGGGTTTGCAACTTTTATGATTATGCTTCATCAAAGACTTTAGATGTACAACGTGATATACACAAACTGCAGTCATATTACCATGAATGGGAGAAAGTGCAAATGTGCATTATGGAGGAATAACCTCCTTTCCCATTTAAAGCGACAGGAGCTGAAACGGCTGCTTTTAAAGATGGCCGCGAGTCAGGTGACTTGCCTTAAAGGGACTTTGGAATTACACATAAAACAGCGGTTTTACATTAGAATAATACAGTGGTGTGAATAAGTGTTGGCACCCATGCTAAAGTTGCCTAAAAAGAGGAATAAAAAATCATCTTTTGGATATTGATCTTAATGCCTTAGTTAGAAAAATGAGGAAAACTCCAACCTTTAAGGACACCAATTTTCTTTGTGAATGAATAATGTATCATAAATAAATAAATGTTTTTCCTTAAAATACAGGGTGCATAAGTCAGGGCACCCCTATGTTAAATTCCCATAGAGTCAGGCAGATTTTTATTTTTAAAAGCCAGTTATTTCATGGATCCAGGATAATATGCATCCTGATAAAGTTCCCTTGGCCTTTGGGATTAAAATATCCCCACATCATCACACACCTTCACCACACCTAGGGTACTTTCCATAAGATCATCTTTCAATGCAAATCAAACCAGCTATTAGGCTAACTGAAGTAAAACCATGCCAATCTCTCGGTGTGGTGGAAGGTGTGTGATGATGTGGGGATATTTTAAGGGAACTTTATCAGGATGCATATTATCCTGGATCCATGAAATAACTGGCTTTTAAAAATAAAAATCTGCCTGACTCTATGGGAATTTAACATAGGGGTGACATGACTTATGCACCCTGTATTTTAAGGAAAAACATTTATTTATTTATGACACATTATTCATTCACAAAGAAAATTGGTGTCCTTAAAGGTTGGAGTTTTCCTCATTTTTCTAACTAAGGCATTAAGATCAAAATCCAAAAGATGATTTTTTATTCCTCTTTTTAGGCAACTTTAGCATGGGTGCCAACACTTATTCACACCACTGTATTTCAATATTTGTGCTCATAGACTGTAGAAAATATGGACAAAGCGTCTGTGACGTCACCCATAGACTTTGGAGGCCGTTTATGGGGGGTATGGGCGGTGCCATCTTGGAAAATCCTAACCCCGCCCACCTTCTGGCCAATCCATATATGGGTAAAAGGGCGGGCTTTGAGACTGAGCCAGCCGGTGGACGCACCTCTTCAGCAGAGCAGCCTCAGCTATCCGTCCCGTTACAAGATCGACTGGCAGACTCGGCTACTTTTTACATTTAGTGTCATTCTTATGTTGAAACTCCTTTTCCTCGATTTACTGAAGCCTATATGTAAAACGCATTTACAACTGCATAGCTCGCTCATAGGCTGTGCTGCGGCAACTACACATCCACCTCTGACGTGCGACCAATGAGCTCGCAGATCCGTCTATTATTATGTTACGTTTATTTATTTGGCAGATGCATTTACAGTGTTTCAAACGTCAGTTATAACCATAGGTAAAGTACCTCGTATGCTAACTTATCTGAGGCGATTTAACGCTAACTGTTGCAGTGCCGCTGCCCACAAACATTGATGCTAAATAGTGCTAACTACGTGAAATAGTAGTGGAATGTCACTTACCGGAAAAAAATGGAGCGAAGTCCTCCTACAGTGTCGGTTAGTGCAGTTTATAGCAGTGCAACCCATGTTATGTACGATATTTCAATACAAATGTTCAGAAAGGATACAGAGGTGGTATGATGTGTTTTATCGTTTTATGATTCCCAACTCTAAGACTGTTATTCTGCACTGGCAGGTTAACTGGCAGCTTCGTCCCGGACCTCATCGTCAGCATGACCCATCAGATGTGGCTTCATCTGCAGTCGGATGAAAGCGTGGGCTCTATCGGCTTTAAGATCAACTATAAAGGTGAGTCTGATCTCTCATAAACCACTCCGCCGCATCAGAAGCTTCACTAAGGTTTCTCTCGCCTCCCGACAGAAATCGACAAGGAAAGTTGCGGGGATCCCGGGATCCCTCTGTACGGACTCCGCGAGGGCACCGGCTTCTCCAACGGGGACGTTCTGCGCTTCGAGTGCCAGTTCGGGTTCGAGCTCATCGGAGAACGGATGATTTCCTGTCAGAACAACAATCAGTGGTCTGCAAACATCCCTATCTGTATATGTGAGTCTCGACATCATCCTTATTATCTGTAGCAAAATGCTAATTCATGATAGCAATGTGAAAAATCATTTTAACAACACATTAAAAGATCTTAGCAACATGTTACCATAATGCTAAATCATGCTAGCAAAATGTTACAAGTTAATCCATGCTAACAAAATGCTAATCCATGCTAACAAAATGTTAAAACATGTTAAAAACATGCTAATTCATGTTAACATCAGAATAACAATCAGTGGTCTCCAAACATCCCTATCTGTATATGTGAGTCTCGACATCATCCTTATTATCTGTAGCAAAATGCTAATTCATGATAGCAATGTGAAAAATCATTTTAACAACACATTAAAAGATCTTAGCAACATGTTACCATAATGCTAAATCATGCTAGCAAAATGTTACAAGTTAATCCATGCTAACAAAATGCTAATTCATGCTAACAAAATGCAACAAGTTAATCCATGCTAACAAAATGCTAATTCATGCTAACAAAATGCAACAAGTTAATCCATGCTAACAAAATGCTAAAACATGTTAACAACATGCATGTTCATGTTAACATCAGCATAACAATCAGTGGTCTGCAAACATCCCTATCTGTATATGTGAGTCTCGACATCATTATTATCTAGAGCAAAATGCAAATTAATGATAGCAATGTGATAAATCTTGTTAACAACATGCTAAAGCATGCTAACATAATGGTAAACCGTGTTAGCAAAATGCTAATTCATATTAGAAACATGTTAATTTATGCTAACATAATGCTAATACATGTTAACAACATGCTAATTCATGTTAACATCAGAACAACAATCAGTGGTCTGCAAACATTCCTATCTGTATGTGAGTCTACATCATTATTTTCTACAGCAAAATGATAATTCATGATAGCAATGTGGTAAATCATGTTTACTACATGTTAACTACACGTTAAAACTTGTTAGCAACATGTTAAAACATAATATGAAATCATGCTAGCAAAATGATAATTCACGTTAGAAACATTACTTCATGCTAACAATATACTAAAACATGTTAACAATTTGTTAATTCATTTTAAGAATAGAATTTCAGAATAACAATCAGTGGTCTGCAAACATCCCTGTCTTTGTGATAGAACATGCTAGCTGCATGCTAGTTCATGTTAGCAATGTGTTAAGTCATGTTCACAATATGTTAAAGATGCTAGTAACACGTTAATCCATGCAATGTGTTCAAACATGCTAATTCATGCTAGTAACATGCTAAATCACTTTTGCAATGTGATAAAACATTCAAGCAACATTTTAAATCATAACAATATCCTAATTCATGCAATCAACACGATATAACATTCTAGCAACATGGTAATAAACCAACAATGTGCAAAGAGTCTAATAGTGAAGTGTTATTTCATGCTAGCATCGTGCTAATTCATGCTAGCAATGCGTTATTTCAGGTTAGCTACTTGTTAAATCATGCTAGTAATATGTTAATCATGGTAGCAACATGCTAATTCATGTTAGCAACATGCTAATTCATGTTAGGAACATGTTAAAACATGCTAGTAACTTTTTATACTTTCTCAGATTAAAACTTTTTCAGTTGTCATCAAATGTTACTCTTCTAGTTTCTCTTGTCATTGCAATGAAAGTAAGGCATGATGTACACTGTCAAGCTCCCAAAATGTACCATAAAACTACTTCCAAGTCTTCTGAAGTCACACATGGCATTGCATGAAGAAGAGGCCGAAATTCGAGCTGATGAAAATGATGAATATCAAAAGTTTCTGAAAAAAAGTCATATTAGCAAGCATTAGTGTTAACTAAAACTAAACCATTAAAAAAAAAACACATACATTTCAGAAGTCGTAATGATGATGTGATCTGTGTTATTTTAGTTGCACTAAATTGAGCAATTTCATTTTTCTTTCTCTCAGACTAGAAGCTTTTTAAGTGCCAATGCAACAAAATGGGGAGCAAAGAATGCACATTAAGTGCGATTCGATGCTTTAGTTTATGCCTTCCATCATTTGCATGCTGCCACAGAGAATGATGGGAAATTTGGTCTTTTCACACAAGCCTGTTGCTTCATTAACTGGCTAAGTGTGTAGTATTTTCTGGCCAGTGTGATTACTATTCTTCATTAACAATTTCCATAAATCTAAATTGTGCGGTTAACACCTACAAAACTTAAAACTTAATTATGGATGGTGGCAGAATCTGTTTTTAATATCATGTTTTGGACATAATGATATCATGTTCGTCAATATCAAGTAGCAATACCATGATGAATCGTTTCTGAAGTCTCTTCTGCTCACCAAGACTGCATTTATTTGAGCAAAAATACTTTAAAATTGTCAAATATTATTCCAATGTAAATCAGCTGTTTAATATGTGAATCGAGTAAAGTATAATTACTCCAGACTTCAGTGTCACATGATCCTTCAGAAATCACTCTAATATGATGGTCTGATGATCAAGAAACATTTATTATTATTATTATCAATGTTGAAAACATCTTTATATTATTGTAGAAACCGCCATACATTTTATTATACAGGATTTTATGATCAATAGAAAGTTCAAAATAGCATTTATTTGAAGTAGGGTCCTTGCTGAAAATATATATATGATCATTCTGACAAGACTTGGAAGTCAAGTCAGCTTGGAAGTCATAATTACTATGTGAAGTGCATTTAAGTAATCATAACATGGACGTTGCTGATTTGTGTTGCCATGATGTAATTTTCCTGCCAACTTCTCCTGAGATGAATGGAAATGCAGAGACGTTTAGCTCTCCTCAGGTACATTAGTACTTGTGCTTTCAGGAAATAATTTAGGACCACAGTTCTCCATCCTCGCCAGCTCATTACGAGCACCGAATCTCTTAGAGTCTGTGAAACGCATGTCTAAATGAAATTATGTCAAGAGGTCGTACTAATTAAACCTGTGCTTTATGTCAGTGTGTGTAAACAAAACAAATTCTGTGCCGATAAACATGTCTGACAGACTCTAAAGGACAGCTGTGCTCATCAAGATGATAAGATGATCTTGGAGATTTACAACTGAACAGCTCTATTGTACTAAAGAGCAAAGCTATTTACAGTAAATATGATTTTGAGCTCTACTAGAGCAGATTTTAATGCATTAATGTTGATTATTTTCCTCATATTCTCCATTGTTGCGGCTCCTCTCTTCCTAGTCTGTCAGTAACACTCTGTTTACTTCCTGTCTCCATGAAGCCCCTCCCTCTGAAAAGCACACTGTTCTCTGATTGGTCAGCTGGATTAGTGTGTTGTGATTGGTCGAGCGCTTCAAGTGTGTCTGGGAAGTGTCCCGCCCCTTTCCATAACCGCCAGTTTAACACTACTAACTCAACCAGGCCTCGCCCCTTTATTCAGGGGATTAATTATTATAATGAGGAATATTGTATGGAGGCGTTTCATGGAGTTCAGAAACACTGACTCTGATCTACAGTATATAGAGAATAACTCACGCCGGAAGGACTTTGGAAAATGTTTCATGCTCAAACTCAAATATTATGCAATGAGTTTCGATCTTTTCTGCTCTTAACCATCAGTATCTCCTCCGTCTCGTAGTCCCCTGTATGTCCAACTTCACCGCTGCGATGGGAACCGTTCTGTCTCCGGATTATCCCGAGGGATACGGGAACAATCTGAACTGTGTGTGGCTGATCATCACTGAGCCGGGCAGCCGAATCCATCTGGCCTTCAACGACTTCGACCTGGAGCCGCCGTACGACTCGCTGACGGTGCGGGACGGGGATCTGGTGGAGGCGCTGGTGTTGGGACGCTTCTCCGGGGCCGAGGTGCCTTCACATCTCACCAGCAACTCCAACATCATCCAGCTGGAGTTCCAGGCCGACCACTCGATGTCCGGCCGAGGCTTCAACATCTCCTACAGCAGTGAGTGGTTGAGGGACTAAGGGGTTGAGGGATTCAAGGGATTGAGGGTTTGAGGGATTGAGAGTTTGAGAGGTTGAGGGATTCGAGGGGTTGAGGGGTTGAGAGTTGAGGGATTGATGGTTTGAGGGGTTGAGGGATTCGAGGGGTTGAGGGGTTTAGAGTTGAGGGATTGACGGTTTGAGGGGTTGAGGGCCTGAGGGATTCGAGGGGTTGAGGGATTGACGGTTTGAGAGGTTGAGGGATTCGAGGGGTTGAGGGATTGAGGGGTTGAGAGTTGAGGGATTGGCAGTTTGAGGGGTGAGGGATTGAGGGACTGAGAGATTGAGGAATTGAGGGATTCGAGGGGTTGAGGCTTTGAGGGGTTGAGGAATTGAGGGATTCGAGGGGTTGAGAGTTGAGGGATTGACGGTTTGAGGGGTTGAGGGCTTGAGGGATTCGAGGGGTTGAAGGATTCACGGTTTGAGAGGTTGAGGGATTCGAGGGGTTGAGGGATTGAGGGGTTGAGAGTTGAATAATAATAATAATAATAATTCATCACATTTATATAGCGCCTTTCTGGACACTCAAAGCGCTTCACATAGAGGGGGGAATCTCCTCAACCACCACCAGTGTGCAGCATCCACCTGGATGATGCGACGGCTGCCATAGTGCGCCAGAACGCTCACCACACACCAGCTTACTGGTGGAGAGGAGACAGTGATGAAGCCAATTGGTGTATATGGGGATGATTAGGAGGCCATGATGGACAGAGGCCACTGGGCAAATTTGGCCAGGATGCCGGGGTTACACCCCTACTCTTTCGAAAGACATCCTGGGATTTTTAATGACCACAGAGAGTCAGGACCTCGGTTTAACGTCTCATCCGAAGGACGGTGCTCTTTGACAGCATAGTATCCCCATTACTATACTGGGGCGTTAGGACCCACACAGACCACAGGGTGAGCACCCCCTGCTGGCCTCACTAACACCTCTTCCAGCAGCAACCTGGCTTTCTCAGAAGGTCTCCCATCCAGGTACTAACCAGGCTCAGCCCTGCTTAGCTTCAGTGGGCAACCAGTCTTGGGCTACTGGGTGATATGGCTGCTGTTTAAGTCGAGGGATTGGAGGTTTGAGGGGTTGAGCGATTGAGGGATTCGAGGGGTTGAGGGATTGAGGAATTGAGGGATTCGAGGGGTTGAGAGATTGAGGGTTTGAGGGGTTGAGGAATTGATGGGTTCAGGGATTGAGGGCTTGAGGGGTTGAGGGATTGAGGGAATGAGGGTTTGAGGGGTTGAGGGATTCGAGGGGTTGAGGGGTTGAGGGATTTAGAATTTGAGGGTTTGAGGGGTTGAGGGATTCGGGGGGTTGAGGGATTGAGGGTTTGAGGGAATGAGGGCTTGAGGGATTGAGGGTTTGAGGGATTGAGGGATTGAGGGTTTGAGGGAATGAGGGGTTGAGGGATTGAGGGAATAAAGGTTTGAGGAATTGATAGGTTGAGGGGTTGAGGGATTGAGGGTTTGAAAGGTTGACGGACTGAGGGGTTGAGGATTGAGGGTTTGAGGGGTTGAGGGATTGAGGGATTCGAGGGATTGAGGGTTTGAGGGGTTGAGGAATTGATTGGTTGAGGGATTGAGGGATTGATGGGTTGAGTGATTAACGGTTTGAGGGGTTGAGGGATTGAGGGATTCGAGGGGTTGAGAGATTGAGGGTTTGAGAGGTTGAGGGACTGAGGGATTGAGGGCTTGAGGGATTCGAGGGGTTCATGGGTTGAGGGATTGAGGGTTTGAGGGAATGAAGGGTTGAGGGTTTGAGGGTATGAAGGGTTGAGGGTTTGAGAGGTTGAGGGGGTTAGAGGGAGAGATTGAGGCAGTTTTTGCTGTATGATTTGTTTTGTTGCAATGCAATGCAAAAAAAGGCAAAAAATTCTGAAATCAAGAATGACAGATATTGAGGTTGTTTTTGCTGTATTTGCTGAAAAAAAAAGAGTTCTTCCTTAGTGTGTCTGTCTTCTGTGTTCAAATATCTAAAAATTCTTAAATCAAGATACATTTACTGGAGAAGCAAAATGACTGGATATCGAGTTTTGATTTCTGAAAAGGTATCTGCTGATGGGGTCAGAAATTATAGGGGCCTATATTGCACGCAGTCTCACTTCATTTGATATATTTTTCAGAAAACAAGACTCAATATCTGAGAGAAAAACATCATTTTTGCAGTGTGATTTCTTTTTTTTTCAGGAAATATTTTCAGGAAATATTTTTTTTCTAAAAAATAACACAACATATTACAAACAAGAAATTGATATTGTTATTGATGTAGTTATCATAAATAACAATACAACACTATTTATTTATTTAAATGCTTACGTATCTTTTTTTCTCTGAAAAACAACATTTATTCATTAATTTAGATGCTTGTTTAGGTGTTTTAGAAAGTCTTTAAGTTTTTAGGCTGTCGAAAAAACTAAAAGAGTTTGTGATGCTTTATGAAGAATTAATACTCTTAAACAAATTCGTTTTTTGCTAACAACATTGTTGGCATGCGAAGTGTTGTCTTCAATCTGATTCAGAAACAGCCGTCAAGTAGGACATATGGAAGGACATATTTTCCTCGATTTAATTCATAAGCCATTTATCCACCAGCATCAAACAACTTAATCCTGTTCGCTGAACATCACACCGTTAGCTCAGCCAAAAATAATCCTCAAATGCCTGTGCGGCATACAAGACCCTAGTGTTTACCCACAATCCTCTGTTTTCTACCGTTTGGTGTTGCATTATGTATGCGCTCGTTCCCTTCTATTTCATTAAGTAAGTCACGTTGTAAGTAACAAGCTCTGTGCTTTGATGTTATTTGTTCAGCGTTTGGACACAATGAGTGCCCGGACCCCGGAGTGCCGATGAATGCCAAGCGCTTTGGTAATAATTTCCAGCTGGGAAGCTCCATATCAGTGGTGTGTGAGGAGGGCTTCATAAAGACGCAAGGCTCGGATACTATTGTGTGTGAGCTGGAGGCCGGAAAGGTGATGTGGAGTGGTTTGATCCCCAAGTGTGAAGGTAGGTTTCAAAGCGCTTGCCTCCCTTTAAATGTGTCTGTTGAATACATGTATCAAAGCTGAGCGAAGGCAACCTTTTCCCAAAGATTGATCTAAATTACATCCCTTGAACTCGTAGAGAAGTGCGTTTTAGCTCCACTTCTTATTAGAGTTGATGCACAAAAACACATGCTGGAAAACATTTCTCTAATGAACTTCAGTTATTTGATCATGTGGTCTGTAGGAGGAATCTAAGTAAGTTTCATTTTAAATTAAAGCAAC
>NW_024121344.1:1117392-1122392 GCF_016745375.1 Pimephales promelas | reverse complement strand
GTGTTTGTGTGTCTGGACGGAAACACATTTTTTAATCTCCTTTCTTTGATCTGTTTTATTTCCGGCAGGTTCCAGACAGAACTCAATTATGACTTTCTGGAGGTTCACGATGGGCCTAATCTCCTCTCGCCTCTTATCGCCTCTCTAAATGGCACGCAAGTCCCTCAGTTCCTGTTCAGCAGCGGAAACTTCCTGTATCTTCTCTTCACCACCGATAACAGTCGCTCTAACAGTGGCTTTAAGCTCTTTTATGAAAGTGAGTCGGCCGTCTTTATAAACCCTGTGCCTTTTGCCTGAGAAATGATATTTCAACCTGAATCGTATCTGTTTCTGCACACAAGCAAACAGCTTGAGGATTTCTCTTTGTAGTATTCTGTCTCACTCTCTCCATTTCTTTCCCTTTTTTTGGACGATTTAGTGTGCTTTATTGACTTGACAAAAACTGCTTATATATTTCCAGACCGTTTGCAGAGTTGCTGCTTTCAACGATAAATGCTGTAAAATAAACCTGAAATAGTTTTTATTTAATTTCATATTGCTACCTGAGTAAACAAGTATTATTAAGAAATAAAATAATGATAAATACAGTTATCAATGCAATGTATTGCAATAATATAATATAATAAATACAATATAAAACAATAAAATAAAATAAATTCAAGGTAAGTTTACATTACTTTTTTAGATGTTTACCTTTAATGCAATGCAATTCAATACAATAAAAAAATACATAATTAATTAATTAAAAAAATAAAAAATTATTTCAGTTTACATTGTTTACATTATTTTTGAATGCACAATAAAATTGTATTTAATTTTATAGCATTGCCAGAGTAAACAAGGATTTTTGACAAACAAAATAATTTTAAACACAATTATCAGTGCAATGCATTCCAATAAAATCATTTTAGTACGTTTGCATTGTTTTTTTTCTGAAACCATATACATTATTTACCTTTAAGGCACAATAAAATAAAATGATGGCATTTTTTAAACTTTATTAACCATTATTAACAATATCCATTATTTCAACTTTAAATGATGTCAAATAATCTTTTGTTTGCGTTCTCTGTGCTTCAGGCGTCACTCTGGACACTCACTCGTGTCTGGACCCCGGTGTTCCGGTAAACGGGATCCGTCACGGGCAGGACTTGGCCATCGGGTCGGTGGTGTGGTTCAGCTGTGAGCCCGGATACAGACTGAGCCACGAGGACCAGTTAGTGTGTGAGAAGAACCACTGGTGGAGCCATCCTCTGCCCTCGTGTGACGGTGAGTCGGCCTCTCCATCTGACCCGGAAATACAACATTCGACTATTGTAGCGTTTTAATTACATGAGCCTGTATAAAAATTCTCATCATATTTAATTCTGACGGCAAATCTCATCATAAACATAATTTCTCTCACAGCAGGAAATGCCGTCTGAGATAAATAAATACCAGTTCTGTCTAAACTGGCTGTTCATATGGCAATATGCAGTTAAAGTTTCATTCAGAACATTTAGAATGCAAGTTGGCAAAAAGATTGTTCTTGTTTAGTTTATGCATGTATGAAATAATAATAATAATAAATACATATCAATGCAATAAAATATAAAAAATTGAAACTGTATGAACTTTATTTTTATACTTAATTTTTTAGTGCTACCAGAGGATTATTAAAAATAATAATAATTTTAAACTCAGTAATCAGTGCAATGCAATGCATTGCGATCAAATAAAATAATTTTAGTAAGTTTGCATTGCTTTTTTTAACCTTTAATGCACAATAAAGTAAAATAAAAATAATATAAAATAATAAAATAAGTTTAGCTAAGTTTACCTTGAGTGTTGTTCTGAAACTGTATGTTTAACTTTAATGCTCAAAAAAATTTTGTATTGCTACAAGGATTATTAACAAAAAATAAAATTATCAATGCAATGCAATGCAATAAAATATATGTTAGCAAAACCTGATAAAGTTTAGTTTAGTTTATACATATTAGCTGATGTGGCACGGAATGTTCTGTTCTTAAAAAGTCTGTGACTAAGTTCTCGAAGTTTGTCTTTTCATGGACAGAACCGACCAGCGTCTCCGTCTATTTAATTAGACATAATGATCATCTAAAATGTTAATTATAAACCAGAAGAACCTCTTGCAAATGTTTCGTTTGCTGCCAGACTGTTGACGAACGCTCAGGACTCGAGGCATCTCGTTCACTTTCAGCATGAAACTGATACTCGAATACTGGAATAATTTATCAAAATAAAGTGTAACCGTCCATTCTGTTGACTCTAACTTTCTTGTAAAATGTTCTTATTTCCAAAAGAGCGCTCATCGCATGTCTGGCCCATTTGGCGTATTAAATTTTAATGAATGCGTGTCATTCTGAATGAACTGAATATGGAGGAAATATTTGGGTGCCAGAGGGAGGAACGAAAGAAAGAGATTTAGGCAGATGTTGAGCCGGAGGCGTTGGACTCTTTCATCGTCTCACGGGGAGTGACGCTGACATTCATTATCATTAAAGGTGAAGGAAATATGCCTTCATTCCTTCAATTCTGAAGTTGCGTGAAAGTTAAGAAAACGCTAAGTTATAAGGTTAAGGGTAACTTTCGTGAAACATAAACCTTAGGGTCCACTTAAGAAACTTTAAAGGGGACAAATTATGAAAATCGGACTTTCCCCGTGTGTAAGTGCTGCAATCGGTGCATCGACCAACCGAGCAAACGTGAAAACTGAAACCCAGTAACTCTACTCTATATAGCTGTAATCAGTCCCTCCAGAAAAACGCGATTATGCGATCGCTGAATTCAATGCAAAATCAGCCAAAGTCCGCATATTTATGCGGGGGCCGCATTTTTTCAAATACGCATGCCGATTTCCGTGCAAAATATGCGGGGTTTGCATAATTTCATAATCCTCGCATTTTCGTTGCAAAAAAAGTCACATGTATCTTAGCAGAAAGTTGAAAAATGTTGCGTTTGCTTCACACAAGAGCAGCCATTTCCCCCTGTTTCCATGGGAACGTTATGAAGTGACGCAATTACGCGACGCCGGACAGACTCACTATATACAAACTCGTATAACTGTCTGTCACACGTTCTACCGTCACATCGTTACTTAATAAACAACATATAAAAGAAGTAGCATCAAACAGAAATTACCCGCACACATGGGGCGTTCGAGGCGCACATATAACACTGCAGAGAGCTCTTAAAGGGGCCACACCTTATTTACACTCGTTACAGTCTGAAATAAAACAAGATGAGAAATTAAATATTCCCAGCACTTTCTATGATGTAGTATGCTTGCTTATCAAAGGAAGTAATAAGAAATGACTCTTACATTAGCCGAGTGAGAGCAGGATGTTGGGGGAATCACTTTTTTTCTCTTTTTCATCAAACCGCAATTTTTGCAAATTCCTGCAATTTCATCGCATAAAATTGCATAAATTTACGGTATGATGCTGGCAACCACAGCTGCCAGTAGTTTACCGCGTAATCAATCAATTGTTGCCCGCAACAATCACAAAAAAACTCCACGTTTTTCTGGAAGGACTGAATACTATTATGGTAAATGTTATATATAAATCGCAAATTTTTTCACAAATTTTTGGAAATTACCACCACAAAATCAGTCATTTTGATCGCAAAAATCACACAAAAAAAATCGTGAAATCCTGGAGGGACTGTATAATAAATGATCTTATTATAATATTCCCGGCCCTTAATCTGCACGTTTCCACACACCAGCACCATTGGGTTCGGAGAGCACCAACAGAGCCCAGTTCTAATCCAGCTGAGCCTGAAACACTATTGAGCAGAACATGCACTCTTAGAAGAAAAGGTTCTATATAGAACCTTAAAAGGTTCTATCAGCGCTACGTATTTGGAACTCCAGAATGGTTCTATATGGAACCATTTTTTTTTTTGGTAAAAGGTTCTATACACTCTTAAAAAATGGTTCCTCTGGGTTCTCTATAGAATACTTGGTCAATAGAACCTTTTACCAAAAAAAATGGTTCTATTTTGGAGTTCCATATATGAAGCGGGGGATGGAACCATTTCTGGTTCTAAATAGAACCATTTCTTTTAAGAGTGTGTCAGCGCTGTCTTGTAAACAGGAACTGTGGACACTTGTGGAAGAGTTCAACATGATGATGAGATGATCAGTGGAACTCCACAACATCTACTGTAATTACATCACGTCTGTTTGGACACAGTGTAAGAGAACGTTAATTGCAATGCAAGCACTTAAAATGTTTGCGATTGTGAGCTCAGTTTCTGTTGTTGTCTCTTGCTGTTACTAGTTTTCACAGTCGAGTCTGAGCATGAGACTGAAATGTTATTTCTGTGGTTTGACCGTTACTCAAGATCTATATCAATTAAGCCCTGCCGAGATAATGCCACCAGCCTATTGCAGCTTTCGCTTTCTAGAGCCACTCGAGTCGCTCTTCGATTGACAGATTGTGTTCAGAAGAAAAACAATTAGAAATGAGCCATGAGCTTCAGATTGGCTGATTGCACATATACATCATCAAGAGTCTATCCAATGCATGCACATTTGCACTTTCGCTTCAACATTCTTTGTGTTTGCACAACATATAGCAGACGGTTTTCTTAATGTGTCCAAAATCACTGTTTTATTTGGACACAAATCTGAGATATTGAACATGAAGTACTTTTTAATTTTTCATCATTTAATGCATCATTTATGCATTTGGCAGACTCTTTTTATTAAATGGCTTCATGCGTTGTTGTTTCTTTAAATTCATCTGCACACACAGTTTATATATAACTTTATGTGAAATTTAATGAGCCAGTTTGCAAAAAGAGCCAGCCATCACGAAACAAACCAGAATGCATTTTTGGAAATCATTATTAAAACCCTTCTTACATAAATTGTCGTATTCAGTTCAAGTGTGACAATTTACGTGCCAACACAAATGTCTGTGCAAATTACTTAAACGTGACGTGACGAAACCATGATAGCCCGATTTTTATAATGGTTTCTCAACTGA
>NW_024121344.1:1007392-1112392 GCF_016745375.1 Pimephales promelas | reverse complement strand
TCAACATTGGGCTACACAAACTTCTGTGCAATTGCTCTTGATAACATTTGAAAGATAATTAACCGTCTTACCTAAAAATGGCAAACGTTTTACCCATAATAATATCACAGATTTTGCTCACAACAAGTTTATGTAAGAATAAATGTGTAGTGGTACAGTAGTGATGAACCCGGAAACTTAAAAATGGCACTTTATGACGAAAGCTTGCGACCCCTGCAGTAGTTTATGTAAGAATGGTTTGTTTCCATGACCATCCATTAGTAGCAGATCTAATAATGAGTCTTAATATTGATATAGAAGGTTATTCTAGGACAAGAGCAGTTATCGTCATCAGCGCCTACAAGCGTTTCTATGAAGAGTCATAGCAGCAATTAGATATAGATGGCGCTCGGTACAGTGATAAAGCCAATCAATTGGCAACAGCTTGAGCTCCGTCTCAGCGGCTTATTGAAAGCGTGAGACGTATCAGTGTTACGGCAGACTTCCTCACTGCCAGCTGATATTAGACTCGGCTTTGGGCAGCGTTTGGCATCAGTCGCTGATTCCCACCGGCCACCGCCGTCCGATCCACCAAAAGTGGAGAAGAAACCGATGTGACAAATAAATATGAGTTCATTTAGTAAGGGGGGAGTCTAACAGTGGTGGAGGAAGTACTGAATCTCAGTACTTAAGTAAAAGTACAAATACCCAGATAAATATTTACTTTAGTAAAAGTAGAAGTAACACAATGACAACCATACTTAAGTAAAAAGTAAAAAGTACTTTATTTTAAATGTACTTTAAGTATTAAAAGTAAAAGTACTTGCATAACAATTTATTATCTTAATGTCTATTTTCTAATGATTAATAAAACATTTAATTCTAACTCATTCAACCTAATAGCCTACTCCTATAATGATGTTCAATAATGATGGAAAAAAATGTCACCATTTCTGAAACAAGCTTGCAATTAGGCAATATCATGCTTATCCTTACTATATGACGTGTTAATAACTATGTTTGGCAGTAAACGCGATTCATTTATGGTGTAATTCTGAACCTCTTGGCTTGCCATAATCCTAACCAAACCAAACATATATTACACACGGTGTGTTTCCTATGCACGTAAAAACAAATTTTCGCGTATGAGTTGCATGATAAAAACACTGCGTGTGAGACGCATTTAGTGTGACCGGGTTGATATACTGTATCTATGGCAACCAAACGTCACTGGTGAGACAAACGTGCAATGAACGGACGGTCAGATTACGTTTTGGCAGGGGAAAAACTGATCAGGAAATGTAACGAAAATGTAACAGAAGTTGTAGAAATGTAGTGGAGTAGAAAGTATAATAATTGCTGCAAAATGTAACGAAGTAAAAGTAAAAAGTAGGCACTATTTATTGTACTTAAGTAAAGTAAAGATACGTAAAAAATGTACTTAAGTAAAGTAACGAAGTATTTGTACTTCGTTACATTCCACCACTGGAGTCTAAGCAGCATTTTAAAGCAGGCCCAGTTTCCAGGAATAACATACTTTAAGCCTTGTCTGTTTGCCACAACATTTTAGGTTTCTTTCCTGTGTTAAAGGCACAATATGTAAGATTTTCAGATTAGGAAAAACCTCTAGTGCACTTTATTTTACAGTGTCCTTGCTACATGTATTTACCACTAATAGTAAATTATGCATAATTACATACAACTAACCCCCAACCAAATCCTAATCCTACCCTAACCCTAATACAGTAGTAAATGCATGTAATTAATTAATATTACTCAGTACTTTTTAAAGCAGTATCCAGAAATAACAGGCTCTAACCAACATTTTAGATTTTTGTCCTGTGTTAAAGGCACAATATGTACGATTTTTAGATTAAATCGGATATCCAAAAACCTCTAGTACAATTTTAGGTAACACTTTATTTTACAGTGTCCTTGCTACATATACTGTAGTACATGTACTTAACATTGTAATAATAGTAAATTATGCATAATTACTAGGGCTTTCAAACGATTAATCGTGTTTACATAATATATGTGGGTGCACTGTGTATAATTATTTTATATATATAGATACACACACATGCTTGTATATTTTGAATAAATATTTTCATGTATATAATGTATATAGATTTATATATAATTTAAATTATATATAATTATAAATTTTTCATATATTTAAATACGATTTTTTTCTTAAATATACATGCATGGGTGTATTTATATATATATATATATATATATATATATATATATATTAGGGCTGTGCAAAAATTAATTACAATTAATCGCATCCAAAATAAAAGTCTGTGTTTACATAATATATTTGTGTGTGCTGTATATAATTATTTTGTATGTATAAATACCTATGCATGCATATATATATGTATATATAAGAATTATTTGCGCTTATATTCTGTGTATATATATATATATATAAATGCATAATCTATATTATATAAACATAAATATTTTATATATGAATAACACATTTTCTTAAATATATACAGTACATGCATGTGTGTGTATTTATATATACAAAATAATTATATACAGCACACACATATATATTATGGAAACACAGACTTTTATTTTGGATGCGATTAATCGCAATTAATTTTTGCACAGCCCTAATATATATATAAAATAATTATACACAGTGCACCCACATATATTATGTAAACACAAACTGTTATTTTGGATGCGATTAATCACGATTAATCGTTTGACAGCCCTAATAATTACATGTAACTAACCCTTAAACAACTCTTATTTTACCCTAACCCTATAGTAAGTACATGTAATTAATTAATATTACTCATAATAAAGTGTAACTCAATTTTAGATATTTTTAACCCAAATGTTTGGTAACACTTTACAATTTACAAAGGTTCCTTAGTTCAGTTAATATGAATCTCTCGACACCGCTAAACTAACAAAACAAATAAAGCGAAATAAAACACTGGTCATAAGAGTAAAAAATGATATTTCCAGTCGGACAGATTTGTCATGTTAGTCTCTCTCTCGGTTTGTTGGAGGACGAGCCGTTCTGATGGAGAGCCAAGCTGTGGAGAGCCCATAGGGTTTGCCTCATGTTTACTGAGCCATCATAAACATTAATGAAGGACCAGAGTTATGAATACCCATACAATTATCCACAGGCCAAGTTCCCATATTAGCCTAATATAAATTCCCTGATGAAAACGAAGGCTGACCTTTACTGAATACTGAATATTGATGGGATTGACAGAAGCAGACATGCATAATGCAAAAAACACCAGGCGTGAAAGTGCACACAAAAGCTTTCCTCCATTAGCATTTTAGCATTGAAAGAGCAGAGAAATCTGTTTTTCTATACAATTTGAGAGTGGCGAGGTGCAAGCGCTCGTATGCCGAACACATCCGTGTTTGTAAATAGATTTGATATGGAGATATGAGAGCAAACAAAGCAGTTGACGTTGTTTTGCCGTCGAGCATCAAACTCATCTGAACTCTAGCGAAGCGCAGCTGCGGTTCAAGGCGAACCATCATTTACACATGGAAATGATTTACACTGGCTCTAATTGATTGTTTGAGTGTTTGCAGATAACCCAGGGTAAATGTTCAGTCTCCGTTTACTCTGTGAATCATGATGTGATATTAAATCAGACATTGGTTGAATATTAAGGCCATGCTGAAGTCCCTCCGGCGAGAGTCAGTGTTTCTGAACTCCTGAAACGCCTCTATTGTAGTCTCACGTCTCAATATTCCTCATTATAATAATTAATGCGCATAATAAAGGGGCGTGGCCTGGTTGAGTTAGTTAGTAGTGTGTTAAACTGGCGGTTATGGAACATTTCCTAAACACACTCGAAGCGCTCGACCAATCAAAGCACACTGATCCAGCCGACCAATCAGAGCACAGTGTGCTTTCAGGAGGCAGGGCTTCATAGAGACAGGAAGTAAACAGAGCGTTCCTGACAGACTGGGCCACAACAATGGAGGATATGAGGAGAATAATCAACATTCAAGCAGGAAAAGAGCCTGAAACACATCAAGACTTCAACAAAAGGCTTTTTGAGCATGGATAAAGAATGAAATGGCCAACTTAAATTGTCAAAAATCTTGAAGACTCATTATAAAGGAGAAACTTGGAAGATTATTGTTGTGGAAAAAGTTCTAAAAGTGAAATTAGGGATAGAAACACAAAGCACACAAATCCTTGATATAACTATATAATGCTTTTATCAATACTTTTTGAGATTGAATAGCAATTTGGATTTTTTTTTTCTTTTTGCAGTGCATCATGGGATTGTCATCTCTATAAAGGATGCTTTTGATGAAGGAACATTAGATAGCACTATACTTAAAGCCTTTATATATAATGCATTTTAATGCATTAATTAATGATCTCGTAAATAATCAAAACCACAGTTATAATATGATCTATTTATTAAACACCTTTAGAAAGTACAGAGCATTAAAACGCACGACAAACAACCAATTTTAGGGGCTGTTTACACCTGGCCACTTCATGCGTTTTCTCAGATCGTAAGGAATCTGCAAATATTATATTGCATTTTAACTTTGGTTACAATTAAGATGTAATGGATTATAATGTGCGTTATGAATAATGAATGTGGTGGACAAAATAGTTTTGATTTATTTTTAAAAAAAAATACTTCCCTTGATCTGAGCGGTACTTGGCTACTTTTCCTACGTTTTCCTCCTGAACACACACAATTTTTAGTTTGACTCAATTCTACAATGTTAAGCGGATGAAAAAAAAACTCCTTAATCCTGTATTTGGGTCAAAAATGGGCACCCTAGAAATGAATATAGGGAAAAACTAATTTAGAGAATTCTAAAATAACATGACAGCAAAGTCACTTCATCTTTAGCTTTTAGCTCTAAGAACTTATTGGAATCATATTTTAATGTAGTTAAAAAATTCAAAAAAATAAAACATAAAAATAAGCATAATTTACATAGAAAATATGGTACGTTTTGAAGTAAATAAATTCAAAAATACCCCCAAAATAAAAAAAAAAACACCATAAATGGATAGACAAAACTTTATCGAAGACAGTGATATAACATTTATAATAAATAAAAATTAGGATCACACCTGAGTCCTCTGTGCCCACATTAGTCCACAATTACGTGCTATATTTATAAACATTGAGTTGAGTATTACTAATTCCTTTTTGTTTTAATAGCACCTACCATCCTGTATTACAATATTTATCACCTTTTTTTGTAGCCTGTGTAACGTGAGGCCAGCTGATAAAGTTTCTTTGCCTGTTGTTGTTCAGAATATGACCTGGAGCCGTGCGAGGACCCTGGCGTGCCCGTGTTTGGCAGGCACAGCGGCGGCAGCTTCGGCATCGGCGCCAGCGTGGCGTTCTCGTGTGAGCTAGGCTACCGTCTGCAGGGCGCTGGAGAGATCACGTGTCTGGGTGGCGGGCGGCGTGTGTGGAGTGCACCTCTGCCAAGGTGTGTGGGTACGTGCCGCTCTCATTCGCTTCCACGTCCAGAGCTTCTCACGTCCTCATGGTTGCGTTCCAGTTCAGTGGCGTTCTGGGTGAGGTCACTTTGAAGAGAAACCTACGGATCTGTGCACATACACTACTGGTCAAGTTTTAGATCGGTAAGATTTTTTTATGTTTTTAAAAGAAGTCTCTTCTGCTCTCCAAGGCTACAATTATTTGATAAAAAAAATAAAAAAAAACAGAAAAAAAATAATAAAAATAAATACAAATAAATTTTAATAATACTTAAAAAAACAGTAATATTGTGAAATATTATTACAATTTTAAACAGCGGTTTTCTATGTGAATATATAGTGAAGTGTAATTTATTCCTGTGATCAAAGCTGAATTTACAGCATTATCACTCCAGTCTTCAGTGTCACATGATCCTACAGAAATCACTCTAATGAGCATCAAAAAACATTTATGATTATTATTATCCATGTTGAAACATTTTTATTTCAGGATTCTTTGATGAATAGAAAGTTCGAAAGAACAGAATTGATCTGAAATGGAAAGCTTTTGTAACATTAATCACTACCATTCAAAAGTTTTTTGTATTTTTTGGGGAAAGAAATTAGAAAATACTTTTATTCATAAAGGATGAGTTAAATTGATCAAAAGTTACAGTAAAGACATTTATAGTGTTAGAAAAGATTATATTTTAAGTAAATGCTGTTCTTTTGAACTTTCTATTCATCGTAGAATTTTTTGGGGGAAAATGGTGCACGACTGTTTTCAACATGTTTTTTGAGCATAAAATCAGCATTTCTGAAGGATCATGTGAGACTGAAAACTGATGTGTAATCAGCAACAGTAATGATGTTGAAAATTCAGCTTTCAGATTACATTTTAAAATATATTAAAATAGAAAACAGTCATTTTAAATTGTCATAATATTTCAAAATATTACTGTTTGTCATTTTTTTTCATCACATAATTGCAGCCTTGGTGAGCAGAAGAGACTTCATTTAAAAACATAAAAAATATTACTGATCTAAAACTTTTGACCGGTAGTGTATATATTCAAATATTCCAATTCAAATGACAGCTGATGTCAAAGCCGACCATATGACAATTTAACATCATTTTATGTCAAGTTGTCATGACAAAGACATCTCAAACAATGTCATATTTGCATTCAAAATGTCATTATTGAGCGAAAGACACTTAATGACAGTAGTCATAAACATACATAAACCCTCCTTCATATTCAAGACGTATGTCCTGTCATGATTATGAAGGTGTCATGTTAGTCTTATGCACTCATGTGCGATACAATCCTGACTCGAATGCAACCATTGAATGACAAAATATGTTGATGGTGTATGTTCTCTTTCTACACTGAACAAAATTATAAACACAACACTTTTGTTTTTGTCCCCTTATTCATGAGATGGACTCACATTCGCACATTTTAGAGTGGTCTTTTATTGTGGACAGCCCTAAGGCACACCTGTGCAATAATCCTGCTGTCTAATCTTGATACGCCACACCTGTGAGGGGGATGATTTAGTGATTTAGACAGATTTGTGAACAATATTTAAAGGAGTAGTTCACTTAAAAAAAAAAAAAACTTTTGCTGATAATTTACTCGCCCCCGTGTCATCCAAGATGTCCATGTCTTTCTTTCTTCAGTCGAAAAGAAATTAAGGTTTTGATGAAAACATTCCAGGATTTTCTCCATATAATGGACTTCAATAGGGTCCAAATGGTTCAAGGTCCAAATGAGAGTTTCAGTGCAGCTTCAAAGGGCTTTAAATGATCCCAGATGATGAATAAGGGTCTTATCAAGCGAAACGATCACTCATTTAAAAAATAAATAAAAAAGTTTGAGTTTTATAAGCTCAAACACTCGCCTTGCTCTGTTCTGTGATGCGCATTCGTGACTCTCCTGTTCGAACTCGTTCATCAAAATGAACAAATCTTTTTTCGAGTCATGACTCGAAGAGTCTTTGATAAGACCCTTATTCATCGTCTGGAGTCGTTTAAAGCCCTTTGAACAGTTTGCACTGAAACTCTCATTTGGACCTTGAACCGTTTGGTCCCCATTGAAGTCCATTATATGGAGAAAGTCCTGGAATGTTTTCATCAAAAGTGTTGTTTCAAACAAAAGTGTTGCGTTTATAATTTATTGTATATACCTCGCATTTTGTTGACTTCCCCAAATTTACACTTTTCACATGTTGCTGTTCCACCGTGCCCCGACGGTTCCCCATTGTCCACAGCTGAATGCGGCTCGACCGTTTCCAAGAACTCCGGCGTCCTGCTGTCCCCAAACTATCCCCACAATTACGAGAACAACCACGAGTGCATCTACAACATTCAGGTCCAGGGGGGGAAAGGAATCAACATATCAGCGAGCAGCTTTCATCTGGCTCAGGGCGATGTCCTCAAGGTAAACACTGATGCAGAGCCTGGACAAGCTGGTTCTTTTGATACTAAATTGTACTCAAAAAGTGCTACTGTGGGTATTGCAGTGCCTTCTCTGGTCTCCTTTCCCAGATATATGACGGTCCGGACAGCAGCGCTGAGGTTCTGGGGAGTTTCTCAGGGTCCTCGATGTTGGGTCAGTCGTTGACCAGCACGTCCAATCACCTGTGGCTCGAGTTTTACTCTGATCAAGACGACACGGCCGAGGGATTTAAGCTGGTTTACACCAGTAAGCTTACTCTCTTACTCTTACTCTTACTCTCTTACTCTTACTCTTACTCTCTTACTCTCTTACTCTCTTACTCTTACTCTCTTACTCTTACTCTTACTCTCTTACTCTCTTACTCTTACTCTCTTACTCTTACTCTCACTCTCTTACTCTCTTACTCTTACTCTTACTCTCTTACTCTTACTCTCTTACTCTCACTCTCTTACTCTCTTACTCTTACTCTTACTCTCTTACTCTCACTCTCTTACTCTCTTACTCTTACTCTCTTACTCTCTTACTCTCTTACTCTTACTCTTACTCTCTTACTCTCTTACTCTCTTACTCTTACTCTTACTCTCTTACTCTTACTCTCTTACTCTCACTCTCTTACTCTCTTACTCTTACTCTTACTCTCTTACTCTCACTCTCTTACTCTCTTACTCTTACTCTCTTACTCTTACTCTCTTACTCTTACTCTCTTACTCTCACTCTCTTACTCTCTTACTCTTACTCTCTTACTCTTACTCTTACTCTCTTACTCTCTTACTCTTACTCTTACTCTCTTACTCTTACTCTCTTACTCTCACTCTTACTCTTACTCTTACTCTTACTCTCTTACTCTCTTACTCTCTTACTCTCTTACTCTTACTCTTACTCTCTTACTCTCTTACTCTCTTACTCTCTTACTCTCTTACTCTCTTACTCTCTTACTCTTACTCTTACTCTCTTACTCTCTTACTCTCTTACTCTCTTACTCTTACTCTTACTCTTACTCTCTTACTCTCTTACTCTCTTACTCTTACTCTTACTCTCTTACTCTCTTACTCTCTTACTCTCTTACTCTTACTCTCTTACTCTCTTACTCTTACTCTTACTCTCTTACTCTCTTACTCTTACTCTTACTCTCTTACTCTCTTACTCTTACTCTTACTCTCTTACTCTCTTACTCTTACTCTCTTACTCTCACTCTCTTACTCTCTTACTCTTACTCTTACTCTCTTACTCTTACTCTTACTCTCTTACTCTCTTACTCTTACTCTTACTCTTACTCTTACTCTCTTACTCTTACTCTTACTCTCTTACTCTCTTACTCTTACTCTTACTCTCTTACTCTTACTCTCTTACTCTCACTCTTACTCTTACTCTTAATGTTACTCTTACTCTTAATGTTACTCTAACTCTTACTCTTAAGGTCCTTGCACACTAATTCCCAAATTTTCATATGCCTTTTTTCGTATTCGTCATTCGGTGGCTCTGGATTGTCAAAACGACTCTCAAAATGCTTACTACGGATGTGGAAAACTTTTTTTGTTTGTTTTCTTTATTAAAAACGTGTAAACGTGATTAACAAAACATGAGGTTGTATTTTTTTTTACGTGCAAAAATTTCAGACACGAATTGTGGACTCAGGAATCCGATTACGGATTCTCTCAATCTTTCTGCCATACCTCTCATGAATATATTAGCTCAGTTTTAATTTCTGGATTAATATCTTCATTTCATTGTCAGCATGAACTATATAATGGTTTTCAACACTGACTAACACACACACACCGTTTATTGCTTTTCTAATGAAAACCGTTGAATTAGCCGCATCATATGCATGGATTATTAGTGCCATGGAGACTCTTAATTTTCTTTGTTGGAAATTATAGGTCTGTCTTTTCTCATGAGAAGTTTAGTAGTGTGTCTTCCTCGCTGTGCTTTATTGTTTGATATTGTAATCATAAAGCGTGATTATAGTGTGAAGAAAACATGACTCTGAAGGAGGAGAACGCAGCTCTTCTGTTCTCCCCTAAACTGAGGCGTTCAGATGCACTCGCTTATTCACTGAGAAACACCAACAGCCTTTACTCACAGCAGCTCATTCCTCTGGCAGCACTGAAGAAAACTAAATATGCCTTTATTTAGTCTCATGGCTTTATATTATATTATATTATATTATATTATATTATATTATATTATATTATTATTATATTATATTATTATATTATATTATATTATATTATATTATATTATATTATATTATATTATATTATATTATATTATATTATATTATATTATATTATATTATATTATTATATTATTATATTATATTATAATATTTTATTTTATTATATTATATTATATTATATTATAAATATTATAATACAACATATCTTTTAAATGAATAGGTCACCCAAAAATTCATTCTGCCATAATTTATTATTATTTTTTTAATTTTATATTATTTATATTATATATATACACACATACACATATATATATATATATATATATATATATATATATATATGAAGAGTTCAGATGCAAAAGCCTCTAAATGCCATTTGAAATTTTCTCCTAGAATGATCATTTTTATCAAGCTTGTATATTTAAGTTCAGTGATTTCACTTAAATGGCAATGATAATTACCTTTTAATTGTTATTTAAGTGAAATTACTGAACTTAAATATACAAGTTTGATAAAAATCATCATTAAAGAAGAAAATTTCAAATGGCATTTAGAGGCTTTTGCATCTGAACTCTTCATATATATATATATATATATATATATATATATATATATATATATATATATATATTATAATATTTTTAAAAACTTTTAAATAAATGACAAGCAGAGGCAAAATAACTTAAAATATGAAAAAATATAGAACAGTGTATAATTTAAATTAATGGTTCACCCCCCAAAAAAATATTCTCTCATAATTTAGTCTTATGTTGTGATTTCACTTTGTTTTGTTATGTTATGTTATGTTATGTTACGTTACGTTACGTTATGTTATGTTATGTTATGTTACGTTATGTTATGTTATTTTATGTTACGTTACGTTATGTTACGTTATGTTATGTTACGTTATGTTATGTTATGTTATGTTATGTTATGTTATGTTATGTTATGTTATGTTATGTTACGTTATGTTATGTTACGTTGCGTTATGTTATGTTACGTTACGTTACATTATGTTATGTTACGTTTGTTATGTTACGTTATGTTGTTATGTTATGTTACGTTTGTTATGTTACGTTACGTTACATTATGTTATGTTACGTTTGTTATGTTACGTTATGTTGTTATGTTATGTTACGTTACGTTATATTATGTATATTTCCAGTACAAGCAATTCAGCAATTCATGAACATTTCTGGTATTTACGCATTCAATATTAGTAAATATAAATAATATATTGCATACAATGTGTGATATGTTGATGCTGCTTGTTACTGGGACTCGGGTGCCACCCCCTTCCATATAGCCCCGCCCCCACCTATATAGCCACGCCCCCACACTCAAAATGAAGCACTCAAAAATGACTGTCATAAATCTGCAGTATTGTATGTACACAAAAGTCAAAAGTACTGTATCAATAAGATGATATATTCCTGATTAATTCTGATAGTATTAGTCACACAAGACTAGAGTTTAAAGCTGATTAAATCTGCTATTATCCATAAACTCTCGAAACATCCCCTGTAATGTCTTAATCAACAGGCACAGTGTTGCTCGTGTTATTGTCTCGCACTATTATAGGGCTGTACGTTCATATAAATGTGAATAATATTATGACTGTGGGTTTATTTCTTTGTTTTATGTTGCATTATGGAAACTGAAAGTGAAATTCACGATGCTGCTCCGCCGGGACGTGTAAATGCTGGCGGGCTCCTTCACCCACACCTATTTCAATGAATTAATTAACTGTATCATTCTCTCGTTAAGATCTGATTGGGATTAAATGGTTGGGGTGATATTATTTGTGCTCCTGTTCTCTGTAATTACACACGACACATTGAAAACACGGAAAATTGTGTTTGCTGGTAAAGTGTAATTGTAGAGATCAGAAATGAGAGAAAGCCTAGTTTATTTTTACTCAGATATTTGCAGAAAATGAGTTTGGAAACCAGACAGGACAAAAGTATCTCGACGTCCTTTTGATTTTGTACTTGATTTTTCTTCTGGATGAGATTGAATTCATCCATGTTTCAACATCTAGTGGAAACTAACTTTAGAAATGTAAAACATTCAGTCCTGTTAATGTTTTAAAACACACACTTCACACTTTCATGTATGTAGTTTTGTTTTTTTCACCACATACAGTGTGTTTTAAAGCTATAACAATCACTATATTACTGTCCACAATAGCGTATTGTTATTGCAGTTATTGTCGTCTGTCGCTTTAAATGCTCGATCTCATTAAAGCTGGATGGCTTCTGATTGGCTGTCAGTGTCTCAATAGTAGTTTTATAGTAATATAACCGTTCTGAAAGTGAATCCATCACATTCTCTACGGTGTTATTGTTATAGTTGTGATGTGAGTATTTAAAGAGTTTATCTTTACCGTAATTTATCGTTACCGTCTTCGGTTTGAACGGGCCTTGGTTATAACAAAAACATGGGATATTAAATGATATATTTTAAGATGAAAGTCTGGGTCAGGCTCGGGTGTCTGGAATAATGTTTCCGTCACAAAATAATACGTTTTCAAAGATAATTCTGACTTTATAACACACAATTGCGACTATATCGATGTAAACGTGCAAAGTGTGAGATCAAAAGTTGTAATTTCGTTTTTTATTTTTGATTCTGTGTCGGAAACGCTTCCATAGAGAAAAAAGGCCCTTTAAGAGAAGCTGAGGTCTGGACGGCCGTTCGAGGTTCTCCCGCTGATGTTCCTCTCTCTCTCTCTCTCTCTCCTCCAGGCTTCGAGCTTTCTCACTGTGATGAACCCGGCGTTCCTCAGTTCGGATCTAAAGTCAGCGACCAAGGCCACTTCTCCGGCAGTGTGATCTCGTACCGCTGCGACCCCGGATACGGTCTCCATGGCAACCGCGTGTTGAGATGCATGACGGGCGAGAGACGGGCCTGGGACCATCCGCTCCCCTCCTGCATAGGTAACACACACACACACACACACACACTGCAACCCTTCCCAGACGTCCACTGGGTCCGGAAGAGCATGCTATATCAGTTCTGCATACTAAACAGCGTTTGCTTCTACAGTCTCTTCAGAGAGTACAGTAGTGTGTGTGTGTGTGTGTGTGTGTGTGTGTTGTACAGTGTTCAGTGGGTGGTTAGCTAGTGTTTTATTCCAAACGCAGTCATGTGCATCAGGATTTATCCTTACACGGATTCCACTTAATTGGTCTTGCAGCTGTGTGTGTGTGTGTGTGTTTGTTGTGAATAATTGTTGTAGGGCAGCGTGCCTGTCACGCGTCTCAGTGTGTATGTGTGTGTGTGTGTGTGTGTGTGTGTGTTTACAGGCTGATTGCATTCTGACACGTCTCACCCAATTAAACTTTGCTCCCGTTGCGTGAGGGTGTGTGTAACAGTGTGTGTGTTCAGCTTGGATCATGCAAACACACGACTGAACGTGAAGCGTTTCATTTTTCTGATGGTAAATACTGTCTTATAACACCAGTGTAATGTTCACACGTAACTGTCTCAAGGCTCAATTTATTAATCTAGGGTAATGTTCATTTCAAATTATGCTTTTCATTTGTTAATTCACTTCTTTTCACCGTAACGTAATGTTATGTCACACATTAATATGAATGTAATATATAGAAATTAACAATTGCATTAGTAGGTGTGTGTGTTAGTTTGTGTGTGTGTGCGCAGGAGGGGAGCCATTGGTCCCAGGTCATGTGTATTTTTTTTTTAATTAAAAATAATGGTAATAATTATTTTTAAGATTAGATTTTAATTTAATACACTAATTATTAATACAATATAATTAGTTATATATATATATGATAGCAGTTATATGAAATATTATATATATATTTCTGTTTCAGAATGCATTTAATTATGAATATTTAAAAAATATTTAATTAAAAATATATAAATATTATATATATATATTTCTGTTTCAAAATCCATTTAATTATGAATATTTAAAAAATATTTAATAAAAATATATATATACTGTATAGTCTTTATTTTTCAATATATTCAATAATATTATTATTATTATTATTAGATTTATTATCCATTTATTTATTATGCATAGTAATTCCAGAGCTGTAATCAAGCAATTAAATAAATGTGAAGATATTTTTTTTAATTAGGAATAACCATAAATTATGCACCAGAAAATAAATGGGTTGCATTTTTAGATATGCAAATCATCTCGGTGTGTTTCCTGTCTATTTAATCAGTAGAGAAGAACTACAAAACGTTTAGCTGAGATGTTTACTGGTAGTGTGTGTGTGTGTGTGTTGCCGTTCATGCTTTCGTTTCTCACTGTAAATCAGAGATAGTTTCATTGCTCAAAGTTTAATGTACTCAAAAGAGCGTGTGCTGTTAGAAATATTGTCTTCAGATTCATAGAGTACAAACAAGAAATACTCATGGGGAAATATTTTAGTACATACTCATTTGGAGAGTGAATATTCATAATTGGCACGCGGAAACGAGCAGCATATGTGGAGTTTTTGCCGTTTTCCAGAACGGGATGTTGTCCAGAACTGGTTTCTCAGCCACTGAGATGCTCAAACTTCTGAACCTGCCAATCAGACTGACCGCTCACACACACACTCTATTACACTGACCGCTCACACACACTCTATTAGACTGACCGCTCACACACACTCCCGTTTAACCAGTGAGACTCTGACATCATTTTATTCTGTATAATTGCTTAATTATCCTCCATGCTGCTTTTTATGACCCCAAATTAATTGCGAGCACATGGATTATTTATACTTAAATTAATTTGTCGCACTTCATGACCATTTGAACTGCGGAAAAGTCAAGCCACTCAAAACACCTTTTAGTTTACTAAAAAAAATTATGTTGGGGGAAAAAAAGTGTTATTTGTCAACAGCCCAACTTGACATCAATGTCCACGTCGTTCAGATCAGCTTCGCCTATTTACACACACACACACACACACACGGGTGAAACTCGAAACATTAGAATATGGTGCAAAAGTTCAGAAATTCAACTTAAAGGGTGAAACTAATATATTATATAGACTCATAACATGCAAAGTGAGATATTATAGTTTACAGATATGAAAACCTTTTCACAATATTCTAATTTTGAATGTCGTGTTTTCATATCTGTAAGCCATAATCATCACAATTATAACAAATAAAGGCTTGAAATATCTCACTTTGCATGTAATGAGTCTATATAATATATTAGTTTCAGCTTTTAAGTTGAATTACTGAACTTTTGCACCATATTCTAATTTTCCGAGTTTCGCCTGTAAATAATAATCAAATGGTTTTTATTCAGTTTTTATCCAGTGTAAACAGAATGAACCAGATCTCCTGGAATATATCCCAGTTGTTCATGTTAACTTTATAAAAAAACTCTGGTTTCTTCTTCCTTTTCAATCAGTCACGTACTGTAGCCCTCAAACCGTATTCACTTTATAGCCCTTAATATCTGTAATTGTGGACAAATGTGGGCACAGAGGACTCAGGTGTGATCCTAATTTTTTATTATTATAAATGTTATATCACTGTCTTCGATAAAGTTTAGTCTATCCATTTATGGTGTTGTTTTTTATTTTGGGGGTATTTTTGAATTTATTTACTTCATAAAGTACCATATTTTCAATGTAAATTATGTTTTTTTAATTTTTTAAACTACATTAAAAAATCATTCCAATAAGTTCTTAGAGCTAAAAGCTAAAGATGAAGTGACTTTGCCGTCACCTGGTGCCTTATTTTGGCTTATTTTAGACTGCTCTAAATTACAGTTTTTTCCCATTCATTTCTATGGGTGCCCATTTTTGACCCAAATACAAGATTAAGGAGTTTTTTTCTCCCGCTGAACATGGTAGAGTCAAAAAAATAATAATTGTGTGTGTTCGGGAGGCAAACTTTGGAAAAGTAGCCAAGTCTTGTACCGCTCAGATCAAGGGAAGTATTTTTTAAAAATGAATCAAAACTATTTTGCTCACATTTGTCCAGAATACAATTTTAAGGTTAAAAAGTAAAAAAAAAATAGGGTTTATTACGCACTTTTGCAAAGTCTTGGTTTTGTAATTGAGCTCTGCTAGAACAGGTTTACATGCTGCGCATTAATTATTATAATGAGGAATATTGTGACACTGACGCTGATGTAAAGAGACTTTGCAGAGCTTTTTCATGCTCAAATATCAACATTACACACTTAAGAAAGATGTGAAAAAGCGGAATAGGTCA
The DNA here is from genome assembly GCF_016745375.1 of Pimephales promelas. The sequence continues at coordinate 1,096,102 of NW_024121344.1, read as the reverse complement.
TCTTTATCTGTAATCTCCTGCCAGTCAGCAAAGGTAGATCACAATGTTCACAGAACAGAGTCTGAAAACGCTCAGGCAAACTATAAAGAAGTTTCCCATGAGCTGATCGGTCTCGTAGAGTCATCAATATTTAATGGTAGACCAGCGTATTCCTGCCTTCGTATGATGAAACTGAAGTACAATAGAGCAGTCGGATGAAGTAGCCGGCCTCTGTAGACTGAATCCCGATGAGCAGACGCTGGGAGCTTTGCCTGGGGATCCTCTCGCTCGGATGACAGCGCCTTGGGAATTTCAACATCGAGGCTGTGCTAAATATTTCATGCAAAAGCTAGCTGATAAATGTCTCTCTTTATACAGCTATTTTCCCTCTTCACAAAGCAGATCACATGCAATTATAAAATCCAACATCAAGCATTTTCATCCGTGATGAAGAAAGTTGACCCTCCAGATCACTTTCCGTTGTTATTTCACTAGCCCATGCTTTAAAAAAAGTACATTTATTTCTCTTATCATGTGAAAAACATCCATTATAGTCTGTATTGCAAATTAATTCCAAAATAAGTAAGAATAATGACAGTTTCCAGACAGGTTTCCCCCACTGGGACACAAACACAGTCAAGTGTTTCTGTGCCCTCAAACAAACAGAGCAGTGTTTTGATATTGCCATTAACTTTCAGGGGAATCAGTGTCTGTCTCTGCTTATTAAACTCAAACAAAACCTTTAAAGTCCCCCAAAGTCAATCATTTATACCTTACGGCGAGACACGGCAGGTGAATAGGATAAAAATATAAACTTACAGATGTCACCATGAAACTTTACAAGTTGCATAAATAGGAGAAAAAAAAACATGTATTGCAAGTTTTATGTAATGTTATGTTTAAATATGCTAATCAGGCTATATCAAATTAAATATGCGCTAATTTGCAAGGTTCAAAATGTTTGCATTTTGTTGATGCATTCAATGACATTTTCAGAGGGGATTATGAATATCTCCTTTTGTTACCCTGTAAATCAGAAAATACTGCCAATAGCCTTAAAAAAAATTGATTTCCGCCCTATTTTTAGGCTTAAAATGTCATATAAATCAGGCCACAAGTGATGTATCAACAAATCCCTCTGAACAAACCTTCACAATATAGTTAGGAATACGGCTGTAAAGTTTGGCGCTACAGAAGTGGTAAAACGTCACTAGAAGTGTGAGAAAAAACTCATTTTGAGAAAACAGCCTTTAAAGATGTTTATGGGATTGCGCATTTCGAGTTAAATGGCCCATTTTACTTAATGATTGGTTGCTGAGAAACAGGAAATGACCATATTTGGGTCCGACAGCATTGAAGAGGAGAGAGAGAGCTTTCTAACGGTGGGTGTGATGACAGGGTGCGGAAAATGCCAACTTTTGAGGAAATTAGGCGAAATCTACACACGCAAACGGACAAAGTGTAGTAAAATAAAGACCTAAATGTGTGTTTTGGACTTTTTTTCAGCACAAGTCTGAAAGACGACATGTTATTGAATACAGATAGCCTAAAATCGACCAGTGGAAAAAAAACAAACAAAAAAAAAAAACGTTTTTTCCTTGAAAAAAAATTCTTAATGCCTTCAAATATTTTGAACGTAACTCGACACCCTTGCCTCATTTAGTATTCGCGGTTCTATGAATATGCAAATGAGCCCCGCCTCCACTCACTCACTCAGAGATCCACTGGTTGATCTGATTGGTTACAAGGTGGTTTGTGACGATTTCAAAGTGTGTCTTTGGTTCACTGCAGTTTTAAGGAGGAAATACTTATCCACTTATCAACGCACACATGGTTTAAAGGTACAATATGTAAGATTGTTTTCACCACCAGGTGTCGCTAACCTCTTACAATAACAAAGGTGTATATTAATGATGTATATTCTGCATTTAGCGGAATTATGGATCTTGTCGTCAAGCTGATGGATCTTTTTATGTATGAGTGAATACAGTGATGTTTTTAAGATGACTGTACTGTGAATGAATAACAGGCATAACCGACCCAGTTGTCCACGTCTGTCGCCATGGTTACTATTGCAGTGCGAGGTCAAACCTGGCGGTAACGCGGATATGACGTCATTGACTGGCGACTCCTCACCCGTGCTCAAGCCCTGTTTCCTTGGTTAAAAATTGCAATTTTCTCGCGATTTAAAAAATAGTTGGAAACATTGGGGATATTGTAAGTAATCAACTAATCAAAATATATAACATTGGCCTAGTGGTTTTTGGATATTTTACTGCAAAAATCCTGCATATTGCACCTTTAAGTGTATTAAAAACACCACATAGACACATAAACAACATTAAAAGGTTCACTCCTGCTGTAAAGTGGTCATCGAAAAGATATCAGACATGATAATCTCCAGCTTCAGTGTTTGTCTCGTCTCGTTACCGTTGTAATGACAGTATTGTCTTTGTCGTTTGCTGTAATACGGCACAGAAACATGTGCTTTAATGAGCGATGGTGTGGCTGAGGCCGCAGTGATGAATGTGATAATACTACCTTTATTTCGTGTGATGTATGCAGTGGTCTTCTGCTTCTCACGCAAGACCGAACTCATAAATAATGTGGACAGAGTTTAAACATTAATTGATGGCATGCACGAGGAGGAACGCAGTTAAAAGCAGCGTCTCGCGCATGCATAATTACAGCCCATTGTTGCACGTCCTCGTCGGCATGATGAGGGGGTGTCAGATCCAGAAACACACAGAGCTCATCATTAATGGCAGGAGGAACACAGCTCGCTCGTCGTGGGTGGGAGCTGACAGCAATATCTTCTGGTTTTGATCTATTGCAGCCGAGTGTGGGGGAAGCTTTAAAGGTGAATCATCTGGACGCATCCTCTCTCCTGGATACCCTTTTCCGTATGACAACAACCTCCGCTGCACATGGACCATCGAGGTGGACCCCGGCAACACTGTCAGGTGACCCATCACTAATGACAACCTTAAAGGGATAGTTCACACAACAATGACAATTAGCCCATGATCTAGGTGTCTATGACGCTCTTCGTACAGAGCAATATACAATCTGAGTTATGTTAAACATGTCCTGGTTTTATAATGGGAGTGAAAAGATAGAAACGCAGATCGTTAAAGGAGTAGTTCACTTTAAGAAAAACTTTTGCTGATAATTTACTCGCCCTCATGTCATCCAAGATGTCCAGGTCTTTCTTTCTTCAGTCGAAAAGAAATGAAAACATTCCAGGATTTTCTCCATATAATGGACTTCAATGGGGTCCAAATGAGAGTTTCAGTGCAAACTGTTCAAAGGGCTTTAAACAACACCAGACGATGAATAAGGGTCTTATTAAGCGAAACGAGCGGCCATTTAATAAATAAATAACAAAGTTTAAGTTTTATAAGCTCAAATGCTCGCCTTGCTCTGTTCTGTGATGCGCATTCGTTCATCAAAATGAACGAATCTTTTTTCATGTCATTTGGTTCATTCATGAACGAAATGACTCGAAAAAAGATTCGTTCATTTGAGAGCAAGGCGAGCATTTGTGCTAATAAAACTTAAACTTTGTTATTTATTTATTAAATGAGCGATCGTTTCGCTTGATAAGACCCTTATTCATCGTCTGGTGTCGTTTAAAGCCCTTTGAACAGTTTGCACTGAAACTCTCATTTGGACCCCATTGAAGTCCATTATGTGGAGAAAATCCTGGAATGTTTTCATCAAAAACCTTAATTTCTTTTCGACTGAAGAAAGAAAGTAAATTATCAGCAAATGTTTTTTTTTTAAAAAGTGAACTACTCCTTTAAGTACACATATGGTATATGGTACAAAAGTTCATTTATTTCAGAAATTCAACTTAAAAGGTGAAACTAATATATTATATAGACTCATTACATGCAAAGTGAAATATTTCAAGCCTTTATTTGTTATAATTGTGATGATTATGGATTACAGCTTATGAAAACACCAAATTCAAAATTAATTCAAGCCATAATTCAAATTTTTCGAGTTTCACTTGTATTATAAAGACACTTAATATTTAATGGCATTAGATGATTAATAATTGCATTTATGGTACTTGATTTATCTTGTTATTTATTTGATTAGATTGCTCTAAGTGTGCTCGAGACTCCGAGTGTGAATCAGGTGTGTGTTCAGCCTGCAGTTCTTGGCGTTTGACACGGAGGCGTCTCACGATATCCTGAGGGTTTGGGACGGCCGCCCGGAGAACGAGATGGCTCTGAGGGAAGTGAGCGGCTCTCTGTTACCCGACGGCATCCACAGCACTCTCAACATCGTCACCGTCCAGTTCGAGACGGACTTCTACATCAGCAAGTCCGGATTCGCCATCGACTTCTCCAGTAAGAGCACAGGCTCACACACAGCTCACACATGAGGGAAGGCCAAACTTAAGCGTGCACGCTCAGAAAAAAAGGGACGAAAGCTGTCACCAGGGCTTTACCTTTTCAAAAGGTACACTTTTGTCCATTTTAGGTCCTAATATGTACATTTTAAGTGTTAACATGTACATTTTAGGTGCCAATATGCACATTTTAGGTGCCAATATGCACATTTTAAGTGTTAATATGTACATTTTAGGTGCTAATGTACATTTTAGGTGCTAATATGTACATTTTAGGTCCTAATATGTACATTTTAGGTGGTAATATGTACATTTTAGGTGCTAATAAATACATTTTAAGTGTTAATATGTACATTTTAGGTGCTAATATATACATTTTAAGTGTTAATATGTACATTTTAGGTGTTAATGTACATTTTAGGTGCTAATATGTACATTTTAAGTGTTAACATGTACATTTTAGGTGCTAATATGTACATTTTAGGTGCTAATATGTACATTTTAAGTGTTAATATGTACATTTTAGGTGGTAATATATACATTTTAAGTGTTAACATGTACATTTAGGTGCCAATATGTACATTTTAAGTGTTAATATGTACATTTTAGGTTCTAATATATACATTTTAAGTGTTAATATGTACATTTTAGGTGTTAATGTACATTTTAGGTGCTAATATATACATTTTAAGTGTTAACATGTACATTTTAGGTGCTAATATGTAGATTTTAAGTGTTAATATGTATATTTTAGGTGGTAATATGTACATTTTAGGTGCTAATATATACATTTTAAGTGTTAACATGTACATTTTAGGTGCTAATATATACATTTTAAGTGTTAATATGTACATTTTAGGTGTTAATGTACATTTTAGGTGCTAATATGTACATTTTAAGTGTTAACATGTACATTTTAGGTGCTAATATGTACATTTTAAGTGTTAACATGTACATTTTAGGTACTAATATGTACATTTTAAGTGTTAACATGTACATTTTAGGTGCTAATATATACATTTTAAGTGTCCATATGTACATTTTAGGTGGTAACATGTACATTTTGTGCTAATATGTACATTTTAAGTGTTAATATGTACATTTTAGGTGCTAATATATACATTTTAAGTGTTAATATGTACATTTTAGGTGTTAATGTACATTTTAGGTGCTAATATATACATTTTAAGTGGTAACATGTACATTTTGTGCTAATATGTACATTTTAAGTGTTAAAATGTACATTTTAGGTGTTAATGTACATTTTAGGTGCTAATATATACATTTTAAGTGTTAATATGTACATTTTAGGTGATAATATGTACATTTTAGGTGCTAATATATACATTTTAAGGGTTAATATGTACATTTTAGGTGCTAATATGTACAATGAAGGTACCAATATGCACCCTTTAGGTACAAAAGTTTACCTTTTTAAAAGGTATAGCCCCAGTGACAGCTTTTGTACCTTTTTTTTTTTGAGAGTGTGGATGGTATGACTAAAATTTTATATGTTTTGAACTAAAGTCATTTTATTGTATGTTAACAGTTCTTTTAATAATTTCAAACCCTTCATATACAGGTGAAACTCGAAACATCGAAACACATTCATTTATTTCAGTAATTCAACTTAAAATGTGAAACTAATATGTTAAATAGACTCATTACATGCAAAGTGAGATATTTCAAGCCTTTATTTGTTATAATTGTGAAGATTATGGCTTACAGTTATGAAAACACTACATTCAAAATTAGAATATTGTGAAAAGGTTTTCATCTCTGTAAACTATAATATCTCACTTTGCATGTTATGAGTCTATATAATAAATTAGTTTCACATGTTAATGATTTGCTTCAGAACTCGAACTTTTAAATATTTTACATTGTATGAACATAAATATTGCTGTTTATTATTATGAGGTTACATTGGCGCATATAAATAAATAGTTTTTCAGAAAGTTTGGCGGTCAGTATTAAAAATACTGTAAAAATGGTGAAATATTATTCTAGTAATTACATTAAAGTGTAATTTTTTCCTGTGATTTTCAGCATCATTACTCCAGTCTTCAGTGTCACATGATCCTCCAGAAATCACTCAAATATGAGGATCTGATGATCAAGACACATTGATGATTATTATTATCAATGTTAAAAACAGTTGAGCTGCTTCATATTTGCATGCAAACTGGAAACCGTGAGTCTATTTTCAGGATTGTTCGATGCGTTTATTTGAAATAGTCTTTACTGTCGCTTTCGTTCCCTGCCCAGAATAATAATGATCCCTCTGTTTGAGGAAAGCAAAAGCCATTTCGAAGTAAACGCATAAAAACGGCATCCATTAGCAAGTGATTGTTCAGCGCTAGCTCGTGTTCTGCTCAGCCGGACCCCCGGTGAGACATTGTGCTCGTTCCCGGGGCCGTGCGACCTCGTCTCCGAGCGGGAAACTCTCTCTCTCTCCCGCTGAGGTCTCCCAGTAAGTGGAAAGTGAGCACAGCTGGTCTCCGCTCTTTGCAGGTTCGGTGGCGACGGCCTGCCGGGATCCGGGAACGCCGATGAACGGGAGTCGCAGCGGAGACGGGAAGGAGCCGGGAGACACCGTGAGCTTCGCCTGTGATCCGGGATACGACCTGCAAGGAGAACCCAGGATCTCCTGCATTCAGGTGGACAACCGCTTCTTCTGGCAACCCAGTCCCCCCACCTGCATCGGTGAGACTTCATTTCACGCTCCGACGAAACGACTCGAATAACCAGAAGATGTGACTCTGTAATGATGAAATGAGGGAGATTTCTGATCGTGTGCCCGGTCAACCTCATCTGGGTCATGGGAAACTTCTTGACTTGAATGCTTAAATGCTTCTGGGATATACTGCATTTATTTTGTGGACAGCGGGAACCTATTTTCCTAAAGTTTGAGTCACATTTAGACATTTTAAAGGTCAATAGAACAGTTGGGCACTTATCAGCTTATCTCATGAATATTAATGAGGTGATTTGCATTTGGTTACACTTTATTTTAAGGTGTCATTGTTACAGTCTATTTAAAGGAGTAGTTCACTTTTGCTGATAATTTACTCGCCCCCGTGTCATCCAAGATGTCCATGTTCTTCTTTCTTCAGTCGAAAAGAAATGAAGGTTTTTGATGAAAACATTCATATAATGGACTTCAATGGGGTCCAAATGACTGTCACTGAATGATAAATCAGCCAACGTAGAGATTTATTGAGATAAGACAAGACTTTAATAACGCTCCTCATAATCTGTGTTGTGCAGCTCCGTGCGGAGGAAACATCACCGGCTCGTCCGGGTTCATCCTGTCCCCTAACTTCCCACACCCGTACCCACACAGCAAGGACTGTGATTGGTTCATCACGGTCCACCCTGATTACGTCATCTCCTTGGCTTTTATCAGGTACGATCTTAATTAAAGGACAGCATTATTGATGTCACATATAATTACTCTACAGTTTAATCTAACTGTTGCAAACATCAAGTATTTTGTTCAAAAGTTTGGAAACTGCATACATTTATTTGATCACAATGCATAAAAAAATATATAAAAATAATATTGTGAAATATTAGTACAATTTAAAATAAAGGTACTTTGAAGTGTAATTCATTCCTGTGATTTTCAGCATCATTACTCCAGTCTTCTTTAGAAACCACTCTAATATGAGGATTTATTATCAAAATATAACCTGTAATACATTTCTCAGTCTTTGATGAATAAAAAGTTTAAAAAGCATAGCTTTTTTTTAAATTTAAATTATAAATTTTTTGCAACAATTTACACTATCGTTGAAAAGTTTGGGGTTAGTCTTTTATTTTTTACATTTTTTTGTCAAATTAACATCAAATTAATCTGTTTAGTCTATTATTTTGATTTTTTTTTTTGAATAAATGAATCATTTTATTCAGCAAGGAATGTTAACTTATATTTTTTTTTAAATAAAAGCTGGTCTTTTTTAACTTTTAAAACTAAAAAATATTTATCACTAACACAGTTTCAAACATTGATGATAAATAATCATGTAATGATGCTGAAAATGGTTTAATAACATGAATAAATTATATTTTAAAGTATATTAAAACAAAAAAATCATTATTTTAAATTGTGATAATGTATCACAATATTACAGTTTCTTCTGTATTTTTGACTTCTTTCAAACACATTAAACATAGTAATGTTTCCAGTACTATATATATTGATTTCACGACTCATAATCTTAAGTTTTATCTTAATTATGGATTTATTACAATGGATACGCCACATAGACCTTTTTGACTTTGTACCACAAAAATATCAAACTGAATCGTTGAACAGGTTCATCATAGATGAGATGCATTCAAGTCATTGTCAGTGTGATTTGCAATTTTTAATGCATCTTTGAATAAATGATTACATATAAAATCAGTATCACACCACTGACCCATAACTGCTATCATCTTCGACTGAAAACTGGAAAATGATATTGATATCAGACTGTGATCTGTGCACCAAAACCCAATTAATTTCAAATTAACATATGACTGGTAATTGTGTTTTTATCAGCATGGTAATTGGGAAAAGATTTCTCAAGATAGAGGAGATGAGTCACACTGACATTATTACTGTATTACCGAAACGTATCGTTGGTGCAGTTTTGGGACAGTAAACAAATCTTCCTAACGACGTGAATGCGCCCGTCTGCTCTCGTTAATGTGAAGTGCAGCGTTTCTGACCACATGTTCCCAAAGCAGCGCTGTGCATTTATGAGCGTTTCCACCCACATCATAACATCTCGCGTCCTGAAACACCCAGAAAGCCTCGGATGACCCACGGGTCCTTTAGGAAGATCACAGGCCCGCTCTGTGAAAGCTTGTGATGTTGTCAACTGGCACTTGATAAATGTTTTCAGCATTTTTTACACACTCTATGAGTATTTTGTGAGATTTAAAGGGCCAGTTCATGCAAAAAATAAAAATAGCCTACTGTCATTATTTGCTCACTCTTGTGTCATTTCAAACTCTGCTATTTCTTCTGCGGTAACACTACCCTTCACACAGCTGTGATTAATTCGTCAGTTTGTGGTTACAAAACTGTAAAAATCTGACTTTCCCCGTGTGTAAGTGCTATAATCGGTGCATCGACCAATACAGAAACGGTGAAAAGTGAAACCCAGTAACTTAGTTTTGATGAATTTTTCTCTGCAAGCATGTTATAAAATAAACCGATCAGATTCTGACGTATGAAGAGGATCTTATAATATTCCCGCCCCTTATTCTGCCCGTTTATAATATTCCCGCCCCTTAATCTGCCCGTTTATAATATTCCCGCCCCTTAATCTGCCTGTTTATAATATTCCCGCCCCTTATTCTAGCCCGTTTATAATATTCCCGCCCCTCATTCTGCCCGTTTATAATATTCCCGCCCCTTAATCTGCCTGTTTATAATATTCCCGCCCCTTAATCTGCCTGTTTATAATATTCCCGCCCCTTAATCTGCCCGTTTATAATATTCCCGCCCCTTATTCTAGCCCGTTTATAATATTCCCGCCCCTTATTCTGCCCGTTTATATTATTCCCGCCCCTTATTATGCCCGTTTATAATATTCCCGCCCCTTAATCTTCACGTTTATAATATTCCTGCCCCTTATTCTGCCTGTTTATAATATTCCCGCCCCTTAATCTGCATGTTTATATTATTCCCACCCCTTATTCTAGCCCGTTTATAATATTCCCGCCCCTTATTCTGCCCGTTTATAGTATTCCCGCCCTTTATCTGCACGTTTATAATATTCCCGCTCCTTAATCTGAACGTTTATAATATTCCAGCCCCTTATTCTGCCCGTTTATAATATTCCCGCCCCTTAATCTGCATGTTTATATTATTCCCGCCCCTTATTTTAGCCCGTTTATAATATTCCCGCCCCTTATTCTGCCCGTTTATAGTATTCCCGCCCTTTATCTGCACGTTTATAATATTCCCGCCCCTTAATCTGAACGTTTATAATATTCCCGCCCCTTAATATGCCCGTTTATAATATTCCCGCCCCTTAATCTGACCATTTATAATATTCCCGCCCCTTAATCTGCCCATTTATAATATTCCCGCCCCTTAATCTGCACGTCTATAATATTCCCGGCCCTTAATATGCCCGTTTATAATATTCCTGCCCCTTAATCTGCCCATTTATAATATTCCCGCCCCTTATTCTGCCCGTTTATAATATTCCCGCCCCTTAATCTGAACGTTTATAATATTCCCGCCCCTTAATATGCCCGTTTATAATATTCCTGCCCCTTAATCTGCCTGTTTATAATATTCCCGCCCCTTATTCTGCCCGTTTATAATATTCCCGCCCCTTAATCTGCACGTTTATAATATTCCCGCCCCTTATTCTGCCCGTTTATAATATTCCCGCCCCTTAATCTGCACGTTTATAATATTCCCTCCCCTTAATCTGCCCGTTTATAATATTCCTGCCCCTTAATCTGCACGTTTACAATATTGTAATATTCCCGCCCCTTAATCTGCCCGTTTATAATATTCCTGCCCCTTAATCTGCACGTTTACAATATTATAATATTCCCGCCCCTTATTCTGCCCGTTTATAATATTCCCGCCCCTTAATCTGCACGTTTATAATATTCCCTCCCCTTAATCTGCCCGTTTATAATATTCCTGCCCCTTAATCTGCACGTTTACAATATTATAATATTCCCGCCCCTTAATCTGCACGTTTATAATATTCTCTGAAGCTTGTGCGAAGGCTCTACCCTCTTCTGGACGGAGGCGGAGCTAAAGATCATTTGCATTTAAAGGGACACACACAAAAACGGGCAAATTTGACAAGCTGTAATAAATGATCTGGAATTTTTGGAGTTGTTTATGTGACTATATCTCTACTCATATAGTCTTCTAAAGTCTCACTTTTCCGGCCCCCAATGATTTGCAATGACATCTTGACAGAATTGTCATTAGTGTTTGGGTAAATTAAATATGAAAAGTCAGTTGATCCTCCTGTAAATTGTGTTTTGATTGTAATCTACGCTTCCTCTCTCAGTTTTAGCATTGAGCCCAACTATGACTTCTTGTACCTGTACGACGGGCCGCACAGCAACAGTCACCTGATCGGCACATTTCAAGACAGCAAGTTGCCGGAGAAGGTGGAGAGCAGCTCCAACATCATGCACATCGCCTTCCGCAGCGACGGCTCCGTAAGCTACACCGGCTTCCACCTCGAGTACAAGGGTACGTGCGCTCTGCCATCGGCCTGCTGGGTAAAGACCCCAAAGAGCTGGATTTGTTGATTTCTATTGATTGGGACGGCATGAGTGTGAGAAAGTGTTCATCTTTAGGTGATCCTTTGACTCTTTTCCTACCAGTTGTTCTGGCAATCCATGTTTTCACTCTGCATCCAAAAACATGCGAAGAAGAAGATCTGCATAAACCAGAAGCTCAATGCCGTGTCTAAACAGTGTGTGAGATTAAAATAAGTGTGTCCCAACGCATCTATTCGATTTTTTCGAAGTGTGGATTCGTTCTCACTATAACGGCTAATATTACCCATGATCCATTGCGTTTTGGAAGAGGAACTACAAAAACGAGTAAAAAAACTACAAACATGGCGGATATGTGCGATAAACGGTGAGAAGTTGAGATATTAAAGTTTCAAAGTCAAAGTTTAACCTGATAAAAAAATATTTATTTAATGTTATCCATGTTATATTTCATCTGCAATAACAATGTGGACTTTTATAAAGATCCATTAACTTCGAAATGCATCATGGAGAGTCTCCGTGACTGCAGATCATCAAGACACAGGAGGAAATTAATTTCAATTGAATGTGGAGGATTTTAAATGTGACAGGATGATTGACAGGTCAGTTTACCTGTCACAAAGACACAATTGTCTTACTGAGTAAAAAAAATTCTGGAACAAGAACTAATGTGGGCGGGACTTGATTGGTCTGTGGATTATTGATTGGATGGTTGTGGTTTACTATTGGCTGATCTCATGTGAGTGACAGATTATAGCCCGGCCCTCATCATCATAGAAGAGGTGACACTGAAGTTATTCTGATTCAAGATTACCAGGAACATGAATTTAACTGCATTTAATAAATAATTTATTCATAATAAAAGCAATTTCCAAAAAAAAAAAAAAAAAAGATTTGTCCATTTTGATTTCATGTTGAATTTAAGATTGTCATGATACACTGACCGTGATCTGGAAAGATTCAAAGGTTTCCGCTTGGCATCTGCGACGGCTTTATCATCATACGCCATATGTCTTGTGTTGTCTCCCGTCAGCTAAGCTGCGCGAGGCCTGCTTCGACCCGGGCAGTGTGATGAACGGCACTCGGCTGGGCGGAGACTATAAGCTGGGCTCCACTGTGACCTTCCACTGTGACCCGGGATACCAGCTCACGGGCTACTCCAGCCTCACCTGTGTGATGGGCGGCACCAACAGACCCGAGTGGAACCGAGCTCTGCCCAGCTGCCAAGGTGCGTTCACACTCGTCTGTGTGTGTGTGTGAGAGAGAGTGAGTGAGTGAGTGTGTGTGAGAGTGAGTGAGTGAGAGCTCTGCCCAACTGCCAGGGTACATTCACACTTATACATTTATTGTGCAGAGATATGAGGAAAACTTGATCCCCTTACGACCCAAATAACTGTGCGATGCTCTATTTTTGGAGCTCTGTGGGATACTGTGTGTTTCCATGCTTTTTAATGTTTCAAACTGCTTTTATTTTCACCAAGATGAACATGAGGGGGTTTGCATAATACACTGATGATGTATATACACTACAACACTGATAATGCACGTACACTACAACACTGATAATTAGCCGAAAACCGTCGGCCGCGCTCTGAAATGGCGCCCGCTGTCACAAGCTTTCGTCGAGAAAATTGCAAATATCTCAGCGAAAAATCAACATTTCGACGCCATTTTTATCGAGTGGAGAACGGGACGATACCTTTCGAAAGAGACCGCCCCCACCCTCAGCCTCGTGGGCCCCCAAGATACAGGCCCCCTCCGGAAGCAAAAAAACGCTAACATCTCGACAAAAACTCAACGTATCCGGCGGAGACCGGGCTCCTTCGAACCGTCTCGCCGAACTGAACAAAACCATATGCATTTCGTCATGTTTGGTGGAGTATTCACGGAGATATTAGCCAAAAACCGTCGGCCGTGCTCTGAATGGCGCCCGCTGAGGACGTCACGAGCTCGGGAGAAAATCGCAAATATCTTGGTGAAAAATCAACGTTTCGACGGCAAATTTTTATCGAGTGGAAAACGGGACGATACCTTTCGAAAGAGACCGCCCCCACCCTCAGCCTCGTGGGCCCCGGGGTCCCGAGATACAGGCCCTCAAAGCCCCTCCGGAAGCGAAAAACGCAAATATTTTGGCGAAAACTCACGCAACGTATCCGGCAGAGACCGGGCTCCTTCGAACCGTCTCGCCGAACTGAACAAAATCATATGCGTTTCGTCATGTTTGGGGGAGTATTCACGGAGATATTAGCCGAAAACCGTCGGCCACGCTCTGAAATGGCGCCCCCTGTCATGAGCTTTCCGTTGAGAAAATCGTAAATATCTCAGAGAAAAATCAAGGTTTCGACGAAAAATTTTTATCGAGTGGAGAACGGGACGAGACCTTTCGAAAGAGACCACACATGCGTTTCGTCATGTTTGGAGTATTCGCGGAGATACACTAACACTGATGATGCATATACAGTAGCACCGAAAAATATGCTTTTAGGGTTTGCATGCAAATACATGAGTGAGTGAGTGAGTGAGTGAGTGAGTGAGTGAGTGAGTGAGTGAGTGTGTGTGTGTGTGTGTGTGTGTGTGTTTAGTGTTTGCATGCCGATCAATAACCCGTCAGCGCTAGAGAACTGCTCTGGCTCTGTTAGACAGGCTTGTGTTGAATGAGCTGACAGGATCGAGGTGTGCTGGACGACCTTTCGCTAATAAAAGAAGATCATTAAGGCATCATGTGACCTTATGCGTTGGTTGATTGCTAGGCATAATCAGCGTGAGATGTGCATGAACTCTCAGTGAGTGTCAACTAAATGCTGAGAAGTATCAAACATCACTGCATTATAAGAGTGTTTTATGGATTTACATGCAGATCAAAAAGCCCACAAGCAGAAGAAGGGTTTTCTCTACTCTTGATGCTTAAGCTGATGCGCAATCTGAAATATTAATGAGGGACAAATAATTGAGGGTGGAGAAAAATTGAGGTAACAAATGTCAATGTGAAAGTGTATCGATTGGGTTCATTTTATCTTTCTCAGGTAATAGAATACTAGTGTTGTGATTCAGGAGATTAAATGAGAAACATGCAGGATTTTACGCCTTGAGGATTGATTGGTGTGTGTGTGCGCGTGAGTGAGTGAGTGAGTGAGTGAGTGAGTGAGTGAGTGAGTGAGTGTGTGTGTGAGTGAGTGAGTGAGTGAGTGAGAGTGTGTGTGAGTGAGTAATTGAGTGCGTGAGAATGTGAGTGAGTAATTGAGTGAGTGAGTGAGAATGTGAGTGAGTGAGTAATTGAGTGAGTGAGTGAATAATTGAGTGAGAATGTGAGTGAGTAATTGAGTGAGTGAGTGAATAATTGAGTGAGTGATTGAGTGAGTGAGTGAGTGAGTGAGTGAGTGAATAATTGAGTGAGTGATTGAGTGAGTGAGTGAGTGAGTGAGTGAGAATGTGAGTGAGTGAGTAATTGAATGAGTGAGTGAGTGAGTGAGTGAGTGAGAATGTGAGTGAGTGAGTGATTGAGTGAGTGAGTGAATAATTGAGTGAGTAATTGAGTGAGTGAGTAATTGAGTGAGTGAGTAATTGAGTGAGTGAGAATGTGAGTGAGTGAGTAATTGAATGAGTGAGTGAGTGAGTGAGTGAGAATGTGAGTGAGTGATTGAGTGAGTGAGTGAATAATTGAGTGAGTAATTGAGTGAGTGAGTGAGTGAGTGAGAGTGTGAGTAATTGAGTGAGTAATTGAGTGAGTAATTGAGTGAGTGAGTGAGTGAGTGAGTGAGTGAGAGTGTGTGTAAGTGAGTGAGTAATTGAGTGAGTGAGAATGTGAGTGAGTGAGAATGTGAGTGAGTGAGTAATTCAGTGAGTGAGTGAATAATTGAGTGAATAATTGAGTGAGTGAGTGAGTGAGTAATTGAGTGAGTGAGTAATTGAGTGAGAAATTGAGCGAGTGAGTGTGTGAGAGAGTGAGTGAGTGAGTGAGTGAATGTGTGAGTGAGTGAGTACGTGAGTGAGCGAGTGAGTGAGTGAATGAGTAAGTGAGTGTGTGAGTGATAGTGTGTGAGTGAGTGAGTGAGAGTCTGTGTGAGTGAGTGAGTGAGAGTGTGTGTAATTGAGTGAGTGAGTGAGTGAGTGAGTGAGTGAGAGTGTGTGTAAGTGAGTGAGTAATTGAGTGAGTGAGAATGTGAGTGAGTGAGAATGTGAGTGAGTGAGTAATTCAGTGAGTGAGTGAATAATTGAGTGAGTAATTGAGTGAGTGAGTAATTGAGTGAGAAATTGAGCGAGTGAGTGTGTGAGAGAGTGAGTGAATGTGTGAGTGAGTGAGTACGTGAGTGAGCGAGTGAGTGAGTGAATGAGTGAGTGAGTGTGTGAGTGATAGTGTGTGAGTGAGTGAGTGAGTGAGTGAGAGTGTGTGTGAGTGAGTGAGTGAGTACGTGAGTGAGCGAGTGAGTGAGTGAATGAGTAAGTGAGTGTGTGAGTGATAGTGTGTGAGTGAGTGAGTGAGTGAGTGAGAGTGTGTGTGAGTGAGTGAGTGAGTGAGTGAGTGAGTGAGTGAGAGTGTGTGTGAGTGAGTGAGTGAGTGAGTGAGTGAGTGAGAGTGTGTGTGAGTGAGTGAGAGTGTGTGTGAGTGAGTGAGCTCATTGAAAAGGACTCAGTAAAGAGACTGCAGAGACTGTGTCGGCCCTGATGCGCTGCTCTGGACTGAAGGCCATCTATTGATCTCTGAGTTTTCTTTATTTCATGCCTGCATGGCTGGCCTCGCCACAGTACAGTCCGCTCTGGCTCCGTTTGTGTTAGAAACGCATTATGTGTAATTAGCGTCAGTCCGCTGGAACAAAAGCCATGTTTTTTAGTTACAGTGCAGTGGATAACAGCTCACGATCTCCCGAGCCGCTGCGTCTCCGAGGAGAGAGGGGAAGTGTTCTGGAAATACTTTATATTCAGCATATTTGGAGATGTGTCTCAGTGTGCCGGGGAGATTTCCACTGCAGACCAAAGTTTTACTTCAGCATGACTAACAACTTACTGACTAGTTTGATGAATAAATTCAGACCTCAGTGAACGGTTTCATCAATATTAACTGTTTAATTCTGTTTTAAAGCTCTTATTGTGCATGATTCATTATCACTCGCATTCTGATGTATAACTCACAATCCAATTGATTCCCAATAATTGTTTTTACTTGTTTTACATACAAGTATTTCTGAATGAGAAATTATGATTGATTACATCCATCATGAATTGTTTATTGCTTTAGGTGATTGAAAGTGGAAAAAAGGAAAGAAATAAGGATGTATGACATCAACCAACATTATGAACAAAAACAAATTTATATAGGAAAATGTGCACTGATGAATCATCATGACCATATATATGTATATTAGGGCTGTCAAAAGATTAATCGCGATTAATCGCATCCAAAATGTTTACATAATATATGTGGGTGCACTGTGTATAATTATTTTTTGTATGTCATATATATGCACACACATGCATGGATATTTAAGAAAAAAATTAAATAAAATTAAATAAATAAAATTAAATATAAATTTAAAAAAAAATTAAATACAATTAAATAAAATATTTAAATATAAATTATATATAAATCTACATACAGTATACAGTATACATGACAATACAGTATTTCTTAAATATACAAGCATGTGTTTGTATATATAAATATATATATATATATATATATATATATATATATATATATATATATATATAATAATTATACACAGTAAACCCAGATATATTATGTAAATACAAACTTTTATTTTGGATGCAATTAATCGCGATTAATCGTTTGACAGCTCTAATATATATATATATATATATATATATATATACATATACATATATATATATACTGTGTACACACACACACACACACACACATGCATGCAGACCCCCCCACACACACATTTATAGAAAACAAACGCACATACACACACACTCACACACTCTGTCTAACACACACACATGCAGGCAAACACAGACACACACACACACACACACACACACACACACACACACACACACACACACACACACACATAAAGTCAGTTTTATTTTGATATCATATTGACTTTAATATGTAGGATACCGAATAACCTTGAAACACTAAATGCATTTGCATGTACAACAAAATTGCAGTAACAGAATATTTAATAAACTTAATTTTAAGCATTGAGAATTGTTTGGATTCCACTGTTAACTAAAATGAATAAAAATCATTTTCTGTAATTGAAATGAAGCGGATATAAACTATAAATATTAGATGAGAAACTTAAACGAAAACACAACTGATGTCAGAATCATTGTTGGATAAATTACTCTAAAAGTAATACAGTATGTTACTAGCTACTAATTGCATCTTCACCAGTGTAATTAGATTACTGTGCTAATTACTCTCTTTAAGAACTATTGCATTCATTATTACTAATTACGCTGTAAATGCCATATCAACAGATGAACAACACAAGGGTAGACATGAAAACTGATCCTTTAATTCTTTCAAATAAATAATAGAAAAGTGTATATGTGAGTGTGCTTGTGTGTTTTTATGCGCGCGAGTGAGTCTGTGTGTGTTTGAGGTTTTTTTTAAACAAAATGTACACATCATAATCATCCTGTGCAAAAGTTTTCACCCCCATCTGTCATAATAGTGTTCGAGTCCCTCGGTGAGCATCTCAGATCATAACGACGATCATTTGGAGAGAAAAATTGTAAATCAGCAACTTTTGCGAGTGTTTGCTCTGAGTGAGTTTGAGCGTCACGTGTGCACGTCTTCGTTCGAGACGCGTGTATAGATGCACTGGGAGATCTTTAAATTGACGTGGAACATGGAAAACACTTTTCTTGTCAAATGCAGAGATGAGCCATTATAAAACGAGCCGCAGATTACGCTGCTCTGTGACTCGGGATATGATTCAGCGCTCTGATGTATTGACTCTGTCACAGCGTCTTGTTTGCTAATCATCTGGAATTAATATTTCAGCGTTGAATATTGTGGGATCAGCGGTAAATAAACCCATACAGAGACTTTGGATTTCACATCAAATAATGCAAACGCCGCTAGTGCAAGTCATGGGCTATAAATGTCATTCGAAAGAAAGATTTATATTTCAAAGAGTCGTATGATGAACGCTTCTGCCTGCCCTGTCAGATCATAATCACTTTTATTCCACTTTTTCCACCATTATATTTGCCCATCAGCTTGTTTGTTTCACTTATCGTGGAGAATAATGTTTAATCGACGATTGCACAACGACTGTATCTTATAAAGACTGTGTTTTAGAGGATAAGAGTGAAAAGTATTGTTATCATGCCTATAATGCTGGACTGAGCGCTGTTAACAATGCTATTCAATTAGATATACTAATTAGATCTAATTAATTTATATATAATATTATTATTTCACCTGTGTATATATACGGAGGTGAAACTCGAAAAATTAGAATATGGTGCAAAAGTTCATTTATTTTAGAAATTCAACTTGGTGAAACTAATATTTTCTCATTACATGCAAAGTGAGATATTTCAAGCCTTTTTTGTTATAATTTTGGTGAGTATGGCTTACAGATATGAACACCTTATTAAGGAAATTAATCAATCATAAACAACTGTTGAGAATGTACATTTAAATGACATTCAATTTTAATGTGCTAAAAGGGTATTCATATACAGTCGAAATAACAATTACAGAAATCAATGCATCACATCAGTGATATGTATTTATTATTTGTATTATTTTGTCTAAAGTTTATATTTTATTATTGCAGATGTGTTCCTGCACAGATTTTCTGTTTTTAAGGATAAATTATCCATCCATCAGTCAGTCCATCCATTAATCTGTACATCAATCCCTCCATCCATCCATTAATCTGTGCATCCATCCATTCATCCATCCATCCATCCATCCATCCATCTGTCATTATCTCTCTCATCCATCCATCCGTCATTATCTTTCTCCATCCATCCATCCATCCATCCATCCATCCATCCATCCGTCATTATCTCTCTCACCCATCCATCCATCCATCTATCCATCCATCCATCCGTCATTATCTCTCTCACCCATCCATCCATCCATCTATCCATCCATCCTTTAACTTCGTTCAATGGGGTGCCAGATTACCAGGCGAAAACACGGCTAAAACTCACCGTAAACAGGGCTTAATATGTTGCGAAAAAACACCCAATCTGGCAACACAAGCCACCAGTGTCGCACCGCGGCCGCCGTCGACAAAGGCGTCATATGATAATTTAAACGGATTTTATAACGAGGTCGTGAAGATGGGAAAAATCTTACATTTCTGTGCAAACTTTGAACTGAACTAGTTCGTTTTAAAATGTGTGAACTGAACTTTGAACTAGTTCAGAAAGTGAGAACTTCCCCAACACTGGTTGCCATTCCCACGTGACCTGCTGACTAGGTTGATGTCAACTTTTTCATTGTTGTCATGACAGCACAGCTTGTCGTTCCGTGAACCTCTGGAGTTGTGAGTTTAGACTTTTTTCGACTTTTTTAAAAACTGTTCCTGTGGTGTTGAGCAACTATAATTCCTGTTAATCCTATAATTTTATATTTTTATTTATTTAAAGTGAATTAATTGTAATGAAAAATAAATAAAATTAAATAGCTAAAGTAAATCGTAAGTGGAAGTGCATCTGTCAATTCATTTAATGTTCAAAATATAAATTTTATTTAGAAAAAAATACACATTGGTTGGCCTATTCATGAGCATATATCAGCAATTACACATGTTTAGGGAATAGGGCATTATTAATGTATGTGCTAAGGTAAGTTTTTTTTTTTTGAATTATTCATGTACAAACAGTAAGGCAATAGTAACAATTCTAGATATGGGTAAACCACTATCAGAGTCTGCCCGTGGGGTGGGGGCACCGCCGTGCCAAGCAGTGTCCCACATTGTCCCTCAGAAACATACCCTTTGTCCCCCCTTGGGCTTATTAGCAGGTGGTCACCCTAGGATGGATGGATGGGTGGATGGAGATTAATGGATGGAGGGATGGATGCATAGATATTTGGATGGATGGAGGGATTGATGGATGGATGGATGGATGCACAGATTAATAGATAGATGGATGAATGGATGAGAGAGATAATGACAGATGGATGGATGGATGCAGAGATTAATGGATGGATGAATGGATGGATGGATGGATGGATGGATGGATGAGAGAGATAATGACAGATAGATGGATGGATGCACAGATTAATGGATGGATGGATGAATGGATGGATGGATGGATGGATGGATGGATGAGAGAGAGATAATGACGGATGGATGGATGGATGGATGCACAGATTAATGGATGGATGGATGAATGGATGGATGAATAGATGGATGGATGGATGGATGGATGGATGAGAGAGATAATGACGGACGGACGGATGGATGGATGCACAGATTAATGGATGGATGGATGTATGGATGAGAGAGATAATGACAGATAGATGGATGGATGCACAGATTAATGGATGGATGGATGGATGGATGGATGGATGGATGGATGAGAGAGATAATGACGGACGGACGGATGGATGGATGCACAGATTAATGGATGGATGGATGGATGGATGAGAGAGATAATGACAGATAGATGGATGGATGCACAGATTAATGGATGAATGGATGGATGAGAGAGAGATAATGACGGATGGATGGATGGATGGATGCACAGATTAATGGATGGATGGATGAATAGATGGATGGATGAATAGATGGATGGATGGATGGATGGATGGATGAGAGAGATAATGACGGACGGACGGATGGATGGATGCACAGATTAATGGATGGATGGATGGATGTATGGATGAGAGAGATAATGACGGATGGATGGATGGATGGATGCACAGATTAATGGATGGATGGATGAATAGATGGATGGATGGATGGATGGATGCACAGATATTTGGATGGATGGATGGATGGATGAGAGAGATAATGACGGATGGATGGATTGATGCACAGATTAAAGGATGGATGGATAGATGGATGGATGGATGGGTGAGAGAGATAATGACGGATGGATGGATGAGAGAGATAATGACAGATGGATGGATAGATGGATGGATGGATTGATGTACAGATTAAAGGATGGATGGATAGATGGATGGATGGATGGGTGAGAGAGATAATGACGGATGGATGGATGGATGAGAGAGATAATGACAGATGGATGGATGGATGGATGGATGGATGGATGGATGGATGGAGAAAGATAATGACGGATGGATGGATGGATGAGAGAGATAATGACAGATGGATGGATGGATTGATGCACAGATTAAAGGATGGATGGATAGATGGATGGATGGATGGGTGAGAGAGATAATGACGGATGGATGGATGGATGCACAGATTAATGGATGGATGGATGAATAGATGGATGGATGGGTGAGAGAGAGATAATGACGGATGGATGGATGGATTGATGCACAGATTTAAACTGAGAGAGCGTGCGTTCACAGACACCAGAATGAACGAGTTCACACGTTAATCAGGACAGGCAGTAAAACAATACGTTCAGTTCACCCAAAATATGAACGAGTTCATGAACGTGAACGAGTTCAGGCACAACGTTTGGCTGCCTGGGTCTCGAGGATATAGACTGACCGACTTTTTTTTTCTTTTTTTTTTTTTGAGTAAGCATTGATTATGCGTGACACGGTCTCAATTTGCGGGACGCATGAATTGGGCTTCAAACGCTGTGCGCGCACGCGCTACGCAGGACGGGTGGTCACCCTAATCCATCCATCCATTAGTCTGTACATCCATCCATCCATCCATCCATCCATCCATCGTCAATTAATCTGTCCATCCATCTATTAATTTGTCATCCATCCATTCATCTATTAATATGTCCATCCCTCCATCCCTCCATCCATATTTAAATTTAAAATGCATTGAAACAAGAAATAAAGTAAGACGGCTGATCCACATGTTAAACTGTAAAACGAGCCCAAACTGATGAACTGATGTGTGTTGGATATGATCATGCACTGAAACCAAGTGTCCTTGTGTGTGTGTGTGTCCTGCAGCTCCATGTGGGAGCCGCTCGACGGGGTCAGAGGGCACCGTCCTGTCCCCGAACTACCCGCGCAACTACAGCGAGGGCCAGACCTGCGTGTACGAGATCTCGGTGCCAGGAGAGTTCGGTAAGACTCGCACCATCCACTGTACACGACTGTCCTGCTCTTCCTCTTCATCTCCGAGAGCGCCGCAATGCTTTAGTCTTAATGGGTTTGTAAATGTAGATCAGACGGTGTGTGTGGCCAGCAGGATCAGCTCGAGTGAGCGGCGGTGTGCTCGAGTCTCGGGGGACTGAGATCATGTTTAAAAGCTCACAGCCTCATATTTTATGCATGTACACACTGTATTTGTTTAGATTTGCTTGTAACGAGCGAGAGAACGAGCCATCCAGGATCAAGCGGAGGGGAATGTTTTAGTGACCTGATGTGACCCGGAGAACTGCAGATGTGGAGCTAACGGCTCTCAGATATACGAGTGATTTGTGCTTAAAGAGACTCATCTGATTCACAAATACTCTGTAAACATCAGATGCGACAGTGAAGTGTGTGTGTGTTAATGAATTTGGTAACACTTTACATGAAGGGGTGTTCATAAGACTGACATGACACCTTCATAATCATGACAGGACACAAGACACATGAATATGAAGGAGGGTTTGTGCGCGTCTTTCGCTCAATAATGACATTTTGAATGCAAATATGACATTTTTTGAGATGTCTTTATGACATCTTAACATAAACCAATACATCATAACCTGTTAGTGTCTTTGTCATGACAACTGTGATGTCATGGTTATGAAGGTGTCATGAATTCCAATCCGTCGTAAATGGGACGCGCGTGAACGCTCATTACCATAAACCCCGCCAATTAGATCCAACTATATACAGTATGTGCATCATATTATGACACCAAACGAAGGATTGCAACATGTCTTCTCAAAAGCGAATGAAAAAATTGAAGTTTTGTTGTCGGAAGTTCATTCAAAACAGCATGTTATTTTCAAGCGAGGCGTATCCGGTCCTAAAAAAGGAAGATATTATAGAATCATATTACTACGGAAGCCCTGAACCGCAACCTAAAAAAAAAAAAAAGTCAGTAAAAAAAAAAAATAATAATCTTAAAAAAAAAAAAAAATCTGTAAAAAAAAAAAGAAGTCGGAATGTTTCGAGATTAAAGTCGGAATTTTTCGAGATTAAAGTCGAAGTTCATTCAAAACAGCACATGTTATTTTCAAGCGAGGCGTATCCGGTCCTAAAAAAGGAAGATATTATAGAATCATATTACAGATGCAGTTAATGGAGTTTCATCTGTTAATCAAACAATCCCAGAATTACTATATATATATATTTATTTATTTTTTGAGTAATGAGTATTTTAAGTTGTTTCCACTGTTGATAGGAAATGCTAGTGTTCTGTCCTGCCGTCCAGTGCGTGCACACACTCACACACACACTTGGATGAGTCAAAATATTGTGTTTATTTGTAATTATCTTAGCCCCCTGTTTATTATTATACATTTTTTTTTATTATTGCTTAAACAAAACATTACATGACAAACTTTAAAGCCAGGGGAGATACAAAAATACAATAAAGAAGAGGAAAAAACACACACACACACACACACACAAGACCACATATCAATCAAAGATTTTGAAGACAGTACACAAATCTTATTCGCTTTTGCATTAGTACTAGATTGAATAGTAGAAAAATAGTTTTTGAATTCTATAAGAAATACAGAGAAAAGGGGCTTTTTGTTAGAAAACGTACACTTATGGATGTACAATTTGACTAATACAATTATCAAATTAATTTCAAAAGCCTCCTTGATCACCCCTGTATTATTATTATTGTCCAACCTGTATTATGAATGAGATGTGACGAATTGCTTTGATCCTTTTATGTATAAAAGCGTCTTCTACATATGTAGACATGTATTATTATTATTTGCAGACACGGACCCAAAACACACCACATCTTCTAAATCAGGTGACTGTAAATGCCCAAAACCCGTTTCCATTGCAGTTTCGAATTGCCTGAAAAACCTCTAAAAACTTTTTTTTTGAGATAAACGGGAGTTTTTACGAAATTGACGTGTTTCCGTTGAGCGTATTTTCATTTCGCAATGTCAATTCACGCAATTTGAAGGGAAATGGAAAAGCGGCTACTATTGCATTTAATGAATGTTTTCGGTTGTTTGGGTCCATTCTGATGCACAGGAAAACCCGCTTATTTAAATCTGCTAATTATATGTAATATGACTTTTGAAGTACTTTCATATCAGTTTCAAACCTTGCATGAACTGCATGAAAACTGTAGTGTGACACACATCCTAGCGTTTATTCGAGTCGCCCTTCTTTCATGTCATTTATCAGTTTCAACCCTCTTCACTTTATATTAATAAGTTCTAACTCTGGTGAATGGCAAGAGTTTAGGGATGATGCCGTGAGGCGTCTCACTTGATTATGAGAGCGTTCTGATGATTTAACGTCTATTAGAAATAATAGAAAAAATAAAATATCACATCAAACTGGACTCAAGTTCTCAACTCGTCAAAAAAAACCTCTCAAGTTTTCTTCTTCAAATTTAAAATAGAACATAATCAGACCAGTGACTTTCACTCTATTGTATTTTTAGTCTCTGACAAGGCCGCCTTTTGTACTTCTGTACAACTATTTTATGCAAATAATTGGAGAATGGCATTTCTTTGCTTAAGATGAATTCAAAGAAATGGTAAAAAATGTGACGTGTAATGTTACAAACACTTTATATATAATGCATTATAAAAGTATTATGACTGGTAATGCACCTTATGGATAACCTCAACCACAGTTATAATGTCATTAGAAATTATAATGCATTAAAACACGCGAAAAACAACAGAACAAGGAAACTGGCAAAATTATAATGCATGGCCTATTTACCGTGGTGTGAATAAGTGTTGGCACCCATGATAAAGTTGCCTAAAAAGAGGAATAAAAAATCATCTTTTGGATTTTGGTCTTAATGCCTTAATTAGAAAAATGAGGAAAACTCCAACCTTTAAGGACACCAATTTTCTTTGTGAATGAATAATGTATTATAAATAAATAAATGTTTTTCCTTAAAATACAGGGTGCATAAAGTAAGTCAGGGCACCCCTATGTTAAATTCCCATAGAGTCAGGCAGATTTTTATTTTTAAAAGTCAGTTGTTTCATGGATCCAGAATAATATGCATCCTGATAAAGTTCCCTTGGCCTTTGGGATTAAAATATCCCCACATCATCACCACACACCATAGGCTAACTGAAGTAAAACCATGCCAATCTCTAGGTGTGGTGAAGGTGTGTGATGATGTGGGGATATTTTAATCCCAAAGGCCAAGGGAACTTTATCAGGATGCATATTATCCTGGATCCATGAAATAACTGACTTTTAAAAATAAAAATCTGCCTGACTCTATGGGAATTTAACATAGGGGTGCCCTGACTTATGCACCCTGTATTTTAAGGAAAAACATTTATTTATTTATGATACATTATTCATTCACAAAGAAAATTGGTGTCCTTAAAGGTTGGAGTTTTCCTCATTTTTCTAATTAAGGCATTAAGATCAATATCCAAAAGATGATTTTTTATTCCTCTTTTTAGGCAACTTTAGCATGGGTGCCAACACTTATTCACACCACTGTATGAAAATATAGAATGCATTTTATGAATACCTTTATAATTCATTAAAGATTTGGAATAAAGTGTTACCAAGATGTCAATCTATAAAGGTCATACAGTATTTGCATGTATTTTTCTCATTGACAGTCATGTCCAATTATGGAAGTAAAATGTTTTAATGTTGACTTTGAGTAAAAACAGTTTAATTAGGGTTTTATTTGGTTAAACGCATCCTGTTGGAGAGATCCGTCAGGATAATTTCTCCTGTCAGAAGTATATTTCTCAATTATACAGGACCCTTTGAACGGAATAATAAGGCAGTTCTGCGTTTCTTTGGCCAGCTTTTAATGTTTAATTATTCTGTCACAAATAATAAATCCGCACATTTTTTCCACAGCATCTGTGTTTTGAAAGGAAAGCTGAATTCTTCACAGCTGCCAAACGAGCGCCTTAGGCCCGAGTCGTCCATATTAGACTCCCGCGCGCGTGCTTATAGAAAGTTGTCGCCCGACCGTACGCTGTGCATCTGAGCAGCACGGAGGAAAATCTGTTCCCGAGTGTTTCCAGCGTTTGAGAAATGTTGGCAGCGTCTGCATTAGAGACTGGATTAGATTTATGTAAACCGCAGCAGACAGCTCGTGTTTTATGCAGGGCTCGGGTCTTTTTATGCCAATCACAATGTCTTGAATGTATAGTTGCATTGCTCACGCTAATCCCAACCTGCTCCCTGTCAACAGTCCGCATCACACCCCCTTAAACTGGTGGCAGATGTTCCAGAGAGCGTGAGCGGTGTGTGTGTGTGTGCGTGTGTGAGGACGTGCCCGCGGGCCAGTGTCGCATCAAACACACAGAATGACTACAGACACCCACGGATTCACACACACACACACACACACACGATCAGCCGTTTTCATCTCTGAGCGTCGGCTGTACATGTTCCACCTTGGCAATCTCCAAACAGAAAACAAACTGCAGGCTAATGCAATTAACATGAAAGCCGGCCTTGGAGAAGCATAATCAAAGGCGCCTATTATGCCTTTCTCATTTTACCTTTTCTTTAGTGTGAAATATAGTCTCAAAGCAAAACTGCTGCGTTCAAGTGTTGTCAGAAAGATGCTGTTGCACCAATGTGAATGACAACACCGTGTCTTTAATACGAGTGGGGGAACTGGGAACTTTCTTCAAGACCCAACTTTAAGAGTTGAGGGAGTAATATTTGCAATGCAATAACTTCAAAATATTTTGCAATAAATGCAGGAATATATTGGGATGCAGAAAATATGGAGATTTAATAAATGCAAGATAATATGGGAGTGTCTGAAAAAATGAGGAATGCAGTAAATGCAAGAGAATATGGAGATTTTAATAAATGCAAGAACATTTGCGGATGCAGAAAATATGAATTATGTAATAAATACAAGAAAATATTAGCAATGCAATAAATTTAAGATAATATGTAATAAATGCAGGGATATATTGGGATGCAGAAAATATAGAGATGCAGTAAATGCAAGACAATATTAGCAATTCAGTAAATTCAAAATATTATGTAATAAATGCAGGAATATATTGGGATGCAGAAAATATGGAGATTCAATAAATGCAAGAAAATATTAGAAATGCAAAAAATTCAAGATAATATGTAATAAACACAGGAATATTGGGATGCAGAAAATATGCAGATGCAGTAAATGCAAGACCATATTAGCAATGCAATAAATTCAAAATATGATGTAATAAATGCAGGAATATATTGGGATGCAGAAAATATGGAGATTCAATAAATGTAATAAACATAATTTCAATAAACATAATATGGGAATTTCAGAAAAAATTAGGAATGCAGTAAATGCAAGACAATATGGAGATTTTAATAAATGCAAGAGCATTTGGGGATGCAGAAAATATGAATTATGTAATAAATGCAAGAAAATATTAGCAATGCAATAAATTTAAGATAATATGTAATAAACACATGAATATATTGAGATGCAGAAAATATGCAGATGCATTAAATGCAAGACAATATTAGCAATGCAGTAAATTCAAAGTATTATGTAATAAATGCAGGAATATATTGGGATGCAGAAAATATGGGATATGCAATAAATGCAAGAAAATATTAGAAATGCAATAAATTCAAGATAATATGTAATAAACACAGGAATATATTGGGATGCAGAAAATATGCAGATGCAGTAAATGCAAGACAATATTAGCAATGCAATACATTCAAAATATTATGTAATAAATGCAGGAATATATTGGGATGCAGAAAATATGGAGATTCAATAAATGTAATAAACATAATTTCAATAAACATAATGTGGGAATTTCAGAAAAAATTAGGAATGCAGT
This sequence comes from Pimephales promelas, assembly GCF_016745375.1. The sequence goes on along the minus strand of NW_024121344.1, from coordinate 1,067,448 downwards.
AAATGCAAGACAATATGGAGATTTTAATAAATGCAAGAGCATTTGGGGATGCAGAAAATATGAATTATGTAATAAATACAAGAAAATATGGGGAGTGTAAAAAAATAGGGATGCAATGTAAGAAAAATAATGAAAAGGCAGAAAATATGAGGATGCTATACATGCAGGGCATTATGGAGAATTTAATAAATGCAAAATGTACTGGTTGATGAATCAGAGCAGACTGGGCTTTAAAGAGACAGGAGCCCAATTAGAGTTGCACAGTGTGAGAAAAAACGTTTAAATCATGTAAACGTATTGTAGAAAACACCAAAATAAAATGAGCATCAATTGTTCTGTTTAAACCGATGTGGAACAGGAGTCGAGACAGGGCCGGAGCAGATCAAGAGTAGTTTAAGTGCAAAACTTTTCCTTGATTGTCCCTGGAAAGCCAGGCGTCGGTGTGTGTGTGTGTGTGTGTGTGTAAACATTGCCTGCGGCTTAGCCTAGCGAGAAACACGCTGGGAAGAATCATACTCCTGAGAGATGAGTCACAGAGTTTTAACTGCAGCTTTGCTAACGCTAATGTTTGTCGTCGCTGTTGTTGTTACTGTCTGTTGCACCGCCTTGAATAATTGACACGGAGTGTGTGTGTCAGAGCGACGGGGGTTTGTTTCCATGTTGTCTGCTAGTGTTTGATGTTAGCATTGAGGTGTAGCATCGAGTCTCCCGCGGATCCGACTCCAGGCCGATTCCTTTCTTCCCGTCGTTCTGTCGGCATTAAGGTCTCGTTAGTCTCTGGTGTTGAAGGAGCAGACGCGGTGTGGACCGGATCTCTGACAGGAAACAGGAGATTTGCTCGAACGGACACGTTTGTCATAAGAGTGTCAGAAAATATGAGGGATCATGCAATATTTGGGGTAGGGATAGGGATGCAAGAAAATATGGAGAATTTAATAAATGCAAGAAAATATGGAGAATTTAATAAATGCAAGAAAATATGGAGAATTTAATAAATGGAAGAAAATATGAAGAATTTAATAAATGCAAGACAATATGGAGAATTTAATAAATGCAATAAAATATGGAGAATTTAATGAATGCACGACAATATGAAGAATTTAATAAATGCAAGAAAATATGGAGAATTTAATAAATGCAAGACAATATGGAGAATTTAATAAATGCAAGACAACATGGAGAAGTTAATAAATGGAAGAAAATATGGAGAATTTAATAAATGCAAGACAATATGGAGAATTTAATAAATGCACGACAACATGGAGAATTTAATAAATGCAAGAAAATATGGAGAATTTAATAAATGGAAGAAAATATGGAGAATTTAATGAATGCAAGACAATATGGAGAATTTAATAAATGCAAGAAAATATGGAGAATTTAATGAATGCAAGAAAATATGAAGAATTTAATAAATGGAAGAAAATATGGAGAATTTAATAAATGCAAGACATTATGGAGAATTTAATAAATGCAAGAAAATATGGAGAATTTAGTAAATGGAAGAAAATATGGAGAATTTAATAAATGCAAGAAAATATGGAGAATTTAATGAATGCAAGAAAATATGAAGAATTTAATAAATGCAAGACAATATGGAGAATTTAATAAATGCAAGAAAATATGGAGAATTTAATAAATGGAAGAAAATATGGAGAATTTAGTAAATGGAAGAAAATATGGAGAATTTAATAAATGCAAGAAAATATGGAGAATTTAATAAATGCAAGAAAATATGGAGAATTTAATAAATGGAAGAAAATATGAAGAATTTAATAAATGCAAGACAATATGGAGAATTTAATAAATGCAAGAAAATATGGAGAATTTAATAAATGGAAGAAAATATGGAGAATTTAGTAAATGGAAGAAAATATGGAGAATTTAATAAATGCAAGAAAATATGGAGAATTTAATAAATGCAAGAAAATATGGAGAATTTAATAAATGCAAGACAATATGGAGAATTTAATAAATGCACGACAACATGGAGAATTTAATAAATGCAAGAAAATATGGAGAATTTAATAAATGCGAGAAAATATGGGGATGCAGAAAATATGGGAGAAATATGGGGCTGCTGAAGAAAGTATGGGAGATGCAGAACACATGGGGATGCAATAAAGGCAAGAAAATATGGAGAATGTAATAAATGCAAGACAATATGTGGATATCAGATTCATCTCAAAGATGTTTGGCTCATTTTCAAAAATGTGAAAAACATGGAGAAATTAGAAAAGAAACCCCATGTGAAGCCAAGCCAGCGACAGAAGCAGCTGTTTGCAGGTCTCGTCTGAGAAGAAACAATGGCGGATTGGTTTTTAGACTGTTAGATGCTGAGGACTTGCAGACGTTCACCATTCCCCTTCTACATCTCGATCCTGACCTCCGCTGGAAGGATGTCTACTGGATTCGCTTTCCTTGTGGAGATGGGAAGTGGTTGCCTTGCCAACAGCAGTGCCATTTCCTCGACTTAATAAACCATTACCAGTTGAAAAGCCTGAGCTTTCTATTCTGCGCATGAGTTCGGATCAACCTGATTGTTCCTGCGACTCTTGTTTAATTTATCCATCCTCGGGGGGGAATCGTGTGTGACCTGTGCGTGTGGAGAACACTATCTGACATTGTGTGAAGATCAAACAACACACGCTTCTTGTGCAAAAACAACAGAAGACCCAATTACCCAGCGTCCTTTGTGTCTGTCAGGATTAATCGTGCAATGGATGCATGATATTGATTGGCTGACTGATATCCTGTACCTGTATTATAATAAGATTGGCTAAGCTTGCCAAACCACACACCCGAGAGGCTTTGTCATCTCATTCTCTGAAATATTAATTCCAGGAGGTTTTCATTATTGACTGCTGATAATAAGATGAAGCATGAGTTGTAATTAGCGAAAACACAGTTTGTTCAGTCAATGCCAGTGAGTGAAAATAACTCTGAAAAGATAGATTTTGAACCAATGATATGCTGTAAACATGTTGATTAGATGTATAAGTGCAGATATTTCTGATCTTTATGTTAATACTAATTGGAGATGTGTGGAAATATTTATAAAAAACAAGGGAAAATGTTTCACATGCGGGAATGTAAGCTATAGCTAAGACTTGTCTCATGAATATTAATTAGTTCCTGGGCACTCCATGAAGTTCAGTGTTGAGGATCACCTAATTAATATTCATGAGACAAACCATCACCATGTGAACGTGTCACAGCAGTCTGAGCCAACGTGTGGTTGTTAACCCAGCGGACAGATCTGTCACTATGACCACAAAATTAACATTAATTAATGAATCAAATAATAACAATTATATTGTCATTAGATGTAATTATAATTGATTAAATCATCTATATTTTCTATTATTTATTACATCCCCCATATTTTCTGACATTTATTGCATCCCCATATTCTCTTGCATTTATTGCATCCCCATATTTTCTTGCATTAATTGCACACTCCATATTTTCTTACATTTATTGCATCCCCATATTTTTTTGCATTTATTGCATCCCCATATTTTCTTGAATTTATTGCATCCCCATATTTTTTACATCCCAATTTTCTTGCATTTATTGCATCCCCATATTTTTTTGCATTTATTGCATCCCCATATTTTCTTGAATTTATTGCATCCCCATATTCTCTTGCATTTATTGCATCCCCATATTTTCTTGCATTAATTGCACACTCCATATTTTCTTACATTTATTGCATCCCCATATTTTCTTGCATTTATTGAATCCCCATATTTTCTTGCATTAATTGCATCCCCATATTTTTTACATCCCAATTTTCTTGCATTTATTGCATCCCCATATTTTTTTGCATTTATTGCATCACCATATTTTCTTGAATTTATTGCATCCCCATATTTTCTTGCATTTATTGAATCCCCATATTTTCTTGCATTAATTGCACACTCCATATTTTCTTGCATTTATTGCATCCCCATATTTTCTGCATATTTTCTTGCGTTTATTGCATCCCCATATTTTTTTTGCATTTATTGCATCCCAATATTTTCTTGAATTTATTGCATCCCCATATTTTCTTGCATTTATTGAATCCCCATATTTTCCTTGCATTAATTGCACACTCCATATTTTCTTGCATTTATTGCATCCCCATATTTTTTACATCCCAATTTTCTTGCATTTATTGCACCCTCCATATTTTTTTTGCATTTATTGCATCCCCATATTTTCTTGCATTAATTGCACACTCCATATTTTCTTGCATTTATTGCATCCCCATATTTTCTTTCATTAATTGCACACTCCATATTTTCTTGCATTTATTGCATCCCCATATTTTTTACATCCCAATTTTCTTGCATTTATTACACCCTCCATATATATATATTTTTTTTTGCATGTATTGAATCCCCATATTCTCTGCATCTCCCATTTTTTCTTGCATTTAATCAATTCTCCATACCTTTATTACGTCCCTCATTTTTTTAAATTTTGTCTTGCATTTATTACACCCTCCCTATTTTCTTAAATGTATTGCTTTCCCCATATTTTCAGACACTCCCTCATATTTTGATACTGTTCATAATTTTTAGCACCAAATATTTTTTGGCACATGATTCATTGCATTATTATCGCAAATAAAACAATCAACTCCAAGCACAACTACACAATAAAAAAACTTACACTCACACTCACTCACTTTTGCTCACTACTCTACATGTATGTCATTTTTAGTTATTTTAGCCGGAAAACAAGACAAAAGCACTGATTTATGAAAATGATGTTTAGCAATGAACTTAAGATTTCCTAAAGCCCCAGTGTTGTGTGGCTGAATTATTGCGTTATCTTTGCTTCACCTCCTCAGGTGAACTTCATATGTTGCTGAAATTGTGTTCTGCTGCTTTCAAACGAAACAAATGTGCAACTACCGTACCTCATCCAATTACAGGAAATACATTTCCTTCAAATGCCTGAAAGTAGAAAGAAAGAGCAAGAGTGATTGTGAATTATTCATAAGAAATGACAAACATATGGCTGTGTTTTTCTCACCTTTTCTCACGGTTGTTTTATGATCTGTCTAATGTACGCCGATGGCCTGAAGGCAGACTGTGTTCTGAGGCCTTCGGGCGAAACACATTCACTTACTCTCGTTACCGGTCCTGTATCGACGTCTCCTCTGGTTTATAGCTTTATTTGGAGTTGCGATATTAATTTATGGCATTTCCCCGCAGAAGTTTGAATCTCTTGTTAGGGCTTTTGTGCTGTGACTTTAGGAGGGCTGGTTATTACTGAATTCAATAAGTGATGATTGTGTTGGGAACACTGCTATAAGGGGGGACAGAAATATGAGCTATAATGTTGAAGATGTCATATACTCCACCTTTTATTAGCTCTAGGACTGCTCGTTTCACACGAGGTCCCTTTGAAAGCCACCGAGGGAGAACGCCGTTTCTGTTAGGGGTTCAACCAGTGGAAAGACACTTCATGAAGGAGATGTTGGAGAAATGTTTGGAATGTATCAATTGTGGATAGATGGATAGATGGATGGGTGGATGGATGGATGGATGGATGGATGGATGGATGGATGGACGGGTGGATAGATGTGTGGGTGGGTGGGTGGAAGGATAGGTGGATGGATGTATGGATGGATGGATGGGTGGGTGGATGGATGGATGGATGGATGGGTGGATGGATGTGTGGGTGGGTGGGTGTATTTGATGAGTGGGTGGGCTTTGGGTGGGTGGGTGGATGGATGGATGTGTGGGCTGAGTGGATGGATGGATGTGTGGGCTGAGTGGATGGATGGATGGATGGGTGGATGGATGTGTGGGTGGGCTTTGGGTGGGTGGATGGATGGATGGGTGGGTGGATGGGTGGGTGGGTGGATGGATGGATTGATGAGTGGGTGGGCTTTGGGTGGGTAGATGGATGGATGGATGGATGGATGGATGGGTGGATGGGTGGATGGATTGATGAGTGGGTGGGCTTTGGGTGGGTGGGTGGATGGATGGATGTGTGGGCTGAGTGGATGGATGGATGGGTGGATGGATGTGTGGGTGGGCTTTGGGTGGGTGGATGGATGGATGTGTGGGTGGTTGGGTGGGTGGATGGATGGATGGGTGGATGGATGTGTGGGTGGGTGGATGGATGGATTGATGAGTGGGTGGGCTTTGGGTGGGTGGATGTGTGGGTGGGTGGGTGGATGGATGGATTGATGAGTGGGTGGGTGGGTTATGAAATATTTCTATAGACGCTGTACTCCCCCTCAGAGATATGAACACTGTCCTCAAATACACTGGACTCAGATCTCACACAGCAGTCAGTGTTTTATAGGTAGTGCCTGTTTTGAAGACACACTCTTTTCCTCCTCTGTGTCAATACAGTCTCTCTCTCTCTCTCTCTCTCTCTCTCTCTCTCTCTGTCTCTCTCTCTCTCTCTCTCTCTCTCTCTCTCTCTCTCTCTCTCTGTCTCTCTCTCTCTCTCTCTCTCTCTCTCTCTCTCTCTCTCTCTCTCTCTCTCTCTCACACACACTACAGTTCTCTTCGGCCAGTTTCTGTTCTTCCAGACGAGCTCTAATGATGTGGTTGAGATCTTCGACGGGCCGTCGACCGAGTCTGCGCTCCTCAGCTCCAGCTACGGCTCTCACTCAGGTAAAGGCTTTGTTTACCGCGGGACACCAACTAAAGGCTCGTCTACCGAGACCAGGTGACATTACACCACACACTGTCAGATCTCGTTCCTGCTGTGTGTCGATGTTAATGTGCTTCTGACGCGCAGTCGGGCTGCAGTGTTTACACATTTATACCAGGGTTATTAGGGTTAGGGATCAGGGGCGGAGATGGGTAGGATTAGGGGTGGGGTTAGGGATCAGGGGCGGAGATGGGTAGGATTAGGGGTGGAGTTAGAGATCAGGGGTGGAGATGTGTAGGATTAGGGGTGGGGTTAGGGATCAGGGGCGGAGATGGGTAGGATTAGGGGTGGAGTTAGAGATCAGGGGCGGAGATGGGTAGGATTAGGGGTGGAGTTAGAGATCAGGGGCGGAGATGGGTAGGATTAGGGGTGGGGTTAGGGATCAGGGGCGGAGATGGGTAGGATTAAGGGTGGGGTTAGGGATCAAGGGGTGGAGATGGGTAGGTTTAGGTACATGTAATGTGGGAGGAGTTGGATCTGGATCCAACTCCTCCCCCTGGATTTCGTGTTCAGCAGTGAGGGATATCTCAGACACGGTAGGCTGTGATGACCTCGGTTGGGCCACAAGTTAAATGTGGCACTTTTTAAAATGTTTTTAATAGTGTTTTATTATAATGTTTGAATATAAAATATATCAAATTATATAACATTTTGTGAATATATTTGAATGAATGCATTAATAGTAACAAAATAAAGAAATGTAATTAAAATACTGTTTTGCAATGCTATTAAATTTATGAAAGTTAAACTTTTCGCTCAAATTTCTATGCTGACACTGTATGTAATATATTTTTTAACAATGCATGTTGTATTAAAATAGAAAAGGATGCAACACAGTACACACACTTTCACTCGTAGTCTCAACCTGCGGACGGCTCTTGTTGGTGATCTGAAGACACATCATTTCTTCAACCCTGTTGATGTGGCACACACACTGATGATTTCGTTTAAGCTGTTTTTCTTTCTCTCATCTCCTCAAATTTCTCATTTCATAGGAGAGCCGTTGCCGCTGAGCTCTGCCAATGAAATCACCATCAGGTTCAAAACCGAGGGACCCAATACAGCTAAAGGTTTTCATTTCGTGTATCAAGGTGTGTATTTCTCCGCTGCTCTGTAGTGCTGTTTTCATGCTATTTTCCAGTATACACTAAGCGTGTAACAATATATCGTGTCACAATATATCACCATACAAAAATGCACCAATACGTATTGTGGATAGTGACAATATGTATTGTGTATAGTTAAAAAAATACTGTGTGAGAACTGAGGATTTTTCAGAGTTTAGTGTCAGTACTACATTAAACTACTATATAATGTTGAATATAATTTATATTGTCCTTTGCTTTTCCAGCACCAAGTCCAAGCCTATTCATTTACACACACAATGTAACATCCAATTAAGCATTTTAACAGTACATTTTTCGTTAACCTTTTATCATATGTCATGGAGTATCACAATAATATCGAATCGTGAGTTCAGTTTCATGATATGTCTGGAATCGTACAAAACTCCTACTATACACTGATGTAAAAGTAAATGAACTGTATAGTGTATATTTATTATGCAGATTTGTAAAAATCAAATGTTTTTCCTCTTGTATTTCCGTAGCTGTTCCACGGACCAGTGCTTCCCAGTGCAGCTCCATGCCCGAGCCTCGCTATGGGAAGCGCATTGGGAATGACTTTGGATTGGGCACGCTTGTGTTGTTCGAATGTAACCCAGGCTACTCTCTCCACGGTGCCAGTGCCATCAGGTGTGAGGCCGTGCCCAACTCTCTGGCCCAATGGAACGGCACTGTGCCAACATGTGTGGGTATGTACATACACCCCCTCACATCTGTGTGCTCAATTTTGCCAAACACGTCCCAATACTGCCCAATACTGCCCAATACTGCTTAATACTGCCCAATACTGCCCAATACTGCCCAATACTGCTTAATACTGCCCAATACTGCTTAATACTGCCCAACACTGCCCAATACTGCCCAATACTGCCCAATACTGCCCAATACTGCTTAATACTGCCCAATACTGCCCAATACTGCCCAATACTGCTTAATACTGCCCAATACTGCCCAATACTGCCCAATACTGCCCAATACTGCTTAATACTGCCCAATACTGCTTAATACTGCCCAATACTGCCCAATACTGCTTAATACTGCCCAATACTGCCCAATACTGCCCAATACTGCTTAATACTGCCCAATACTGCTTAATACTGCCCAATACTGCCCAATACTGCCCAATACTGCTTAATACTGCCCAATACTGCCCAATACTGCCCAATACTGCTTAATACTGCCCAATACTGTCCAATACTGCCCAATACTGGCCAATACTGCCCAATACTGCCCAATACTGCTTAATACTGCCCAATACTGCTTAATACTGCCCAAAACTGCCCAATACTGCTTAATACTGCCCAATACTGCCCAATACTGCCCAATACTGCCCAATACTGCTTAATACTGCCCAATACTGCTTAATACTGCCCAATACTGCCCAATACTGCCCAACACTGCCCAACACTGCCCAACACTGCCCAACACTGCCCAACACTGCCCAATACTGCCCAACACTGCCCAATACTGCCCAAAACTGCCCAATACTGCCCAATACTGCCCAAAACTGCCCAATACTGCCCAACACTGCCCAATACTGCCCAACACTGCTTAATACTGCCCAATACTGCCCAATACTGCCCAATACTGCCCAAAACTGCCCAACACTGCCCAACACTGCCCAACACTGCCCAACACTGCCCAATACTGCCCAACACTGCCCAATACTGCCCAACACTGCTTAATACTGCCCAACACTGCCCAACACTGCCCAATACTGCCCAAAACTGCCCAACACTGCCCAACACTGCCCAACACTGCCCAATACTGCCCAATACTGTCCAAAACTGCCCAATACTGCCCAACACTGCCCAAAACTGCCCAATACTGCCCAAAACTGCCCAATACTGCCCAATACTGCTTAATACTGCCCAACACTGCCCAATACTGCTCAACACTGCCCAACACTGCCCAATACTGCCCAAAACTGCCCAATACTGCCCAAAACTGCCCAACACTGCCCAATACTGCCCAAAACTGCCCAATACTGCCCAAAACTGCCCAACACTGCCCAACACTGCCCAACACTGCCCAATACTGCCCAAAACTGCCCAACACTGCCCAACACTGCCCAATACTGCCCAAAACTGCCCAAAACTGCCCAAAACTGCCCAACACTGCCCAAAACTGCCCAATACTGCCCCACACTGCCCAATACTGCCCAATATTGCCCAAAACTGCCCAATACTGCCCAACACTGCCCAATACTGCCCAATACTGCCCAATACTGCCCAATACTGCCCAACACTGCCCAATACTGCCCAATACTGCCCAATATTGCCCAAAACTGCCCAATACTGCCCAATACTGCCCAACACTGCCCAATACTGCCCAACACTGCCCAATACTGCCCAAAACTGCCCAATACTGCCCAACACTGCCCAATACTGCCCAAAACTGCCCAAAACTGCCCAATACTGCCCAATACTGCCCAATACTGCCCAATATTGCCCAATACTGCCCAATACTGCCCAACACTGCCCAATACTACCCAACACTGCCCAATACTGCCCAAAACTGCCCAATACTGCCCAACACTGCCCAATACTGCCCAAAACTGCCCAAAACTGCCCAATACTTCCCAATACTGCCCAATACTGCCCAATATTGCCCAATACTGCCCAATACTGCCCAATACTGCCCAACACTGCCCAATACTGCCCAAAACTGCCCAATACTGCCCAATACTGCCCAAAACTGCCCAATACTGCCCAATACTGCCCAACACTGCCCAATACTGCCCAATACTGCACAACACTGCCCAAAACTGCCCAATACTGCCCAATACTGCCCAATACTGCCCAATATTGCCCAATACTGCCCAATACTGCCCAACACTGCCCAATACTGCCCAATACTGCCCAAAACTGCCCAATACTGCCCAAAACTGCCCAATACTGCCCAATACTGCCCAACACTGCCCAACACTGCCCAATACTGCCCAATACTGCCCAATACTGCTTAATACTGCCCAACACTGCCCAATACTGCCCAATACTGCACAACACTGCCCAATACTGCCCAATACTGCCCAATACTGCCCAAAACTGCCCAATACTGCCCAATACTGCCCAATACTGCCCAACACTGCCCAATACTGCCCAATACTGCACAACACTGCCCAAAACTGCCCAATACTGCCCAATACTGCCCAATACTGCCCAATATTGCCCAATACTGCCCAATACTGCCCAACACTGCCCAATACTGCCCAATACTGCCCAAAACTGCCCAATACTGCCCAACACTGCCCAATACTGCCCAATACTGCACAACACTGCCCAAAACTGCCCAATACTGCCCAATACTGCCCAATACTGCCCAATATTGCCCAATACTGCCCAATACTGCCCAACACTGCCCAATACTGCCCAATACTGCCCAAAACTGCCCAATACTGCCCAATACTGCCCAATACTGCCCAATACTGCCCAATACTGCCCAATACTGCCCAATACTGCACAATACTGCCCAATACTGCCCAATACTGCCCAATACTGCCCAATACTGCACAATACTGCCCAATACTGCCCAACACTGCTCAACACTTCCTAAAACTGCAGATTAAAAATATATAAACTGAAATATATATAACTATTAAATATATAAAAATAAAAGAAACAGATTAAAAACTTATTAAGAAGTTCACCCATTTTTTGTATGTGTGCTGTAAATTTTGAATGCTTAAATCATGAATGAACTAGATTGTCGTGCAGTTTGCGTATAGCAACATGCTAATGCCAATCTCTGTTGAGATCAATAGTGAGTTGTGCTTGACATGATCAGCACTGTTCATGTTACGAGTTTCTGTCTTCATAAAAGTGTTCCAGATCACTCGTCCCGAGGAGTCGTTGTGAAACAGAGCCGGGAGATTCGAGGGGGTTTTATTAAAAATAAATGTGCCGGGAGCTAATGGATACAGCAGCGTTCACACACTGTGGAGGAAAGGCCCCATGAAACGCAATTTCAAGTAAATGCGAATCTCGGGTAAATCTCTTGATGCAAGTTGACAGAATACTTTCCTTCTCACTGTGTCCTCGTGCAATCTAATTGAAACACTCCTATGAGAGAATCAACAGGTGCTAGAAGCAAAGCTTACGCTCTCACCAAGCAAGCCGTGCGCCGTCACTTTCTGAGCTCGCGCTGTAGAACAAGTAGATGTGATTTAGGATTACACATTATTTTTCCCCTGGTGTCTTTTCATCATCATTTTTCACCTTCGCTCTGATCCGTGGGAATAATTGGGTTGTTTTTTTCCATGCTGTACCTTTTCAGATTTCTGTGTTAAAGCTTCTTCACATGTTAAATTGGCATCAGGACCTTCGTTATCAGGGGGTTTTAGGTGTAGCTCACCTGCATCGCTCTGCCTCATATTCATAAGCAATTTGATGTACATTTTCTGAAGAAATTGTGATTGGTGCTTGCCGTGACAAAACTCGGCACCAACATCTGTTGCGTGATATCTTGTCTTTTATTTATTTATTTGTAAAGCACCGTTAAGAACCAAAGCTAGTCAGTTTCCAATAAAATGTAATTTAACACTTTTAAAAGACTGTGTTCTTTGATCCGAAAAATCCGACTGATTTTTTTTTTCAAAATCACCTTCGTGATTGTTAGTAATAATAATATGTATTTACTGAAATAAAATAAATATGATTTTATTTTATTATATTATGTCATATTATTATAATGAATGCTAATTAAGTCGGAAATTAAAGCATTAATCTAAATTAGCGTGATGATAATTTTCACTTTTAATTTACTTTCTATTTACTCATCTAAAATAAAAAAATGAATTAAAATTTAATCTATTTAGTCAATATGTAATATTACCAATACTGCTAATTCATTCTGCAATTATACTACAATATTAATAATAACAATTAAGTATGCATTTAGAGCATTGTAATTTATTTAGTATTTACTCACCTACAATAAATAAAATATTATGTTGTAATTAATGCTAATTAAGTCGGCAAATAAAGCATTCTTCTAAAATACGGTGACAGCATTAATTTGCCATTTTAATTTATTTCGCATTTACTGTAATTCCTTGTCTTTTATTTATTTATAAAACACCTTTAAAGGAGTAGTTCACTTTTTAAAAAAAACTTTTGCTGATAATTTACTCGCCCCCGTGTCATCCAAGATGTCCATGTCTTTTTTTGAGAAATTAAGGTTTTTGATGAAAACATTCCAGGATTTTCTCCATATAATGGACTTCAATGGGGTCCAAACGGTCCAAGGTCCAAATGAGAGTTTCAGTGCAAACTGTTCAAAGCGCTTTAAACGACTCCAGACGATGAATAAGGGTCTTATCAAGCGAAACGATCGCTCATTTAATAAATAAATAACAAAGTTTAAGTTTTATAAGCTCAAATGCTCGCCTTGCTCTGTTCTGTGATGCGCGTTTGTGACTCTCCTGTTTGAACTTGTTCATCAAAATTAATAAATCTTTTTCCGAGTCATTTGGTTCATTCAACGAACAAATTGTCTCGGAAAAAGATTCGTTCATTTTGATGAACGAGTTCGAACAGTAGAGTCACAAGTCATTTGGTTCATTCAACAAACAAATTGACTCGGAAAAAGATTCGTTCATTTTGATGAACGAGTTCAAACAGGAGAGTCACAAAACGGTTGAATTTTTTGGAAAGTACTATTCACCTTCGTGAGTGTTGGTAATAACAAGCACCACTGATTAACTGTGTCGAGTTTTGCATATGTACACTCCTTGTGGGAATGGGAGCAGGTCTTGTGCGCGGATGCTGTACGCTGTAAATCTAGCGCTGCGCCTCTGACAGTAACAGCGGTTAGCATCGATTACTTCTGCTATAGGGAAGAGCCTCAATGAATCAGCAGGAGTTTTATATTCAGTGTCACAGTGTGTGTGTGTGTGTGTGTGTGTGTGTGTGTGTGTGTGTGTGTGTGTGTGTGTGTGTGTGTGTGTGTGTGTGTGTGTGTGTGTGTGTGTGTGTGTGGAAGAGCTCGTTTCTGCACAGGTGCAATCATTTGCTATTTTGATTAGATAAAGAAAATTAGATGCAATTTATTGCATTTAAATTTATTTTTATTTCAGATATTATCAAAATATTATCAATTATACTATTACTAATAATAACAATGAATTATGCAATTATTAGAGCATTCATTTAGATTAGTGTAATTTTAATTTATTTAGAATTTACTCATCTAAAATATTATATTACATTATTTTGAATTATATTATAGAATATTATATTTTATTATAAATGTGATTAATAAATATTATAAATAATATAAAAACATTATTATTATTATAAAAAACATTGCTTTTGTATATATATATATATATATATATATGTGCTACAAGTTCTTGGGATCTTCGTCACTGACGGATTATGGAGAGGTTCGGCTTTACAAACATATAAATGCATCCAGTGCAATGAATCGTTTTCTTCATTAGTGTTTTGACATGTTTGCCAGAACCATATGGCATTAAAGCATCAAGATAAATTTATTTTAAAGAAAATGTTGTCGCTTTAAGCATACATTTGACAACATATGCTTAAAATTATAGTAGTAATTAATATTAATATTATCTTATTATTGATTATTAACAGGAGTTTTATATTCAGAGTATGTTTGTCTGTGTGTGAAGAGCTAGTTTCCTGCACAGGTGTTGCAGGATCATGTGTTTATTCACCTTTATCACTCTGTCTTATCTAAAATAATTCCTAAAATATCGTGAGTGCACATTGTGTCCGCCGCTGCAGTCGTGGCCGCGCGAGTTCAATTCCAGACGTGTCGGATCCCAGTCCGCCTCCATCCCGAGGGATTTCATGTCTCACCTCATGTTAGGGATAATAATGTGCAGATCTATTTTTACACACATCTGCTGACAGCTGTCAGTTACACACACACACACACACACACACCGAGAGAGAGAGAGAGACACATCATTTGAGCTGATGTTCACGGCAAAAAGGGGAAAATATCATTATATAACAATCAGATTAATATTAATTATGTTATTAGAGCATTGATCTAAATTTATTTGCCATTTTAATATAATATTTAGTATTTACTCATCTATAATAAAAAATAATGATTTATAATCAAATATGATATATTACTAATATAAATTCTGCAATAAGAGCATTAATATAAATTAGGTTGTCAGCAATAATTTGCCATTTTTTATTTGATATTTTTAATTTACTCATCTATAATAAATTATATTAAATTAGAATTAATGCTAATTTAGTCTGAGAATTTAAGCATTAAATTAAATTAGAGTGACAGCGACACTTTTTTAGTTAATATTTGCTTATATATCTAAAATAAAAATAAATCTAAATTTATTACATTTATTAATATATTATATTATATTACCAATAAAACAAATTAAATCTGCAATTAGAGCATTATTTTAAATTAGCATAATTTTTATTTATTTATATTTACTCACTTAAAATATATTATATTATATTATATTATTATATTATATTATATTATATTATATTATATTATATTATATTATATTATATTATATTATATTATATTATATTATATTATATTATATTATATTATAAATGCTAATTAAATCTCCAAATCAATAATTTTTATAAATTAGGGTGAAAGGATTAGTTTGATTTTCAATTTATTTTTTGTATTTACTCATTAAAAATAAATGAAATGTAATCAATTGTATACTATACTATACTATATTATACTATACTGTAAATTAGTATGATAGCATTTCTTTGCTATTTTAATTTAATATGAACCTAATAGTGCTGCTAGTAGTGAATAAACTGCATCAGTCCAAACGGACAATGAAGATCCCAGACACAGCGTAAACGTCCAGCCTCGTCGTTAATGAGGCGGATTAATAGCAGACCAAACGACACCCTTATAATAGCACTAGCAGCCATGACAACATGTGTGTTACTCTATTTACGGTAGCGACTCACGTTCACATGAAACTGCTCTTTGCCCCGAGCGACTCGCTCAGCGTCTCTAGCACCGGCTGCTAATGAAGACATTAGCGTTAGCTCTTGATTATAGCGGGGGCGAGAGAGCGCGCGGCTACAGTCACCTGTGGAATATAGATGATCCGAGTGGAAGTCAACTGAATAATTGCCTTGAATTAACTTGTGAAATGTTCTGCCGGCATCAGAAGCGAGAGTGAAGAACACTGAATAAAGGAGCCTACATGTTACACTCTAAAAAATGCTGGGCTGTTTAACCCAATGTTGGGTCAAATGTGGATCAACCCAAACATTAATGATGCAATTTAACCCAATAGGTGTGTTTGTCCATATTTGACCCAAAAATGGGTTAAAACAACCCAACATTTTTTTAGTGTAAATGTTACTGCTCCTGCTCTGTACAACTTACCTGTTATTATTATCAAGGAAAATCTACTTACTAATGAACTTAACATTCATTTGACATCTAATTTACACATTTGAAGTAATTAAGTACACTCTAAGTTAAATTAACTTTTTATTCAAACAATATAACTTCACTCTAAAAATTGCTGGGTTGTTTCAATCCAACTTTGGGTCAAATATGGACGAACCCAGGTTATATTTTTTGATTACATTTTTAACCCAACGTTTGGGTTTAACGTTTGACCCAAAGTTGGTATAAAACAACCCAGCGTTTTTAGAGTGTTGTTACACAATATACAACTAGATTGTGTTTTTGTGTATGAATGTGTCATTTTGAGTAGAAAATAAATCCAGATTTACCAAACATAAAAACAAAAACAATGATAAAACAATGTAAATACAGCTGGAAAACGGTGAAAAATCAACCTTATTAATTATTCATTCATGATGGGAACACCAGTATCGGAAAAGTTGATTAGATTTTACTTAATTTTATATCATTGTGGGGTGACACTTTACAATACGCACTGTAAAAAATTTGGAGTAGGATTTACTTGAAAAAACCTTGCTAAACGATCTCACTCAGAAAATGCTTGTAAATTTACAAAGATTTGCCAAGTAAAAACCTAAACATATTTATTAGTAGCTTTAATTAAAAATCTTTAAGTTAAATTTACTTGGAATATGGAATTAAGTAAACTTTACAAAAAATAAGTAATTTTAACTCTGCTAATAAAAGGTTGATTAATATCAATTTCCTTTGCCTTTGTATTACATTTCACTAAAACAAATCTTGAATTTATTAGTCATTTATAGTCTGTGCTTTAATTTATATATACATCATGTCATCATGTCATCATACAGCTGGAAACCAGTGAAAAATTAGCCTCATTAATTATTCAAGGTCCAGTGCATGATGGGAACCCCAGTATCAGAGTAATTTAATATTGAGTAATTTTTACTTAATTTTATTGAGTTGATATTTACACTTTGATTTCTACTCGCTTGAATTAAGTACTGATATGGAATTAGTTTTTTAAATTCTTGCCTAAACTAACTTTTTCAAGTAAATTACATTGGGTTTTTTTTTTTTTTTTACTAGTATTTACTTCACCAAAAAATCATTTTTTACAGTGTGGTTAAGTAGTTAACATGAGTTAATGTATACTTTAAAAAATGCTGGGTTGTTTTAACCCAATTTTGCGTCAAATATGGACAAACACAGCCCTTGGGTTACATTTTTAAATTACATTTTTAACCCAATGTTTGAGTTTGTCCATATTTGACCTAAATTGGGTTAAAACAACAGAGTGTATTAACTAACATGTGCCAAGAATTTGCAATAGAGTATTAATTTTTGTTAATGTTAGTTAATAAAAATACAGCTGTTCATTGTTTGATCGTTGTGCATGTTGACAAATACAAACTTTGATTTTAAAAATGTATTAGTACATGTTGGAATTAATATCAACTCAGATTAATTAATGCTGTAGTTAACTAATGAACCTAATTGTAAAGTGTTACCGATTTAGGCTTCTTAGTTTTTTTTTGTTGTTGTTGAATTCTTGGCTTTTTCATGTAGAAATAACATTATTTTTTTCTGATGTATTTTCTATCAGTGAAGAGGAAGCACTAGCAGATTCTCTTTTACACCCGGTGATTGAAAACAAAGCGATTGACTCGGGTCTCTCGGTGTCCTCGTGTGTGTGTGTGTGACTGATAGCGTCAGATACTGCCTGTGAAGACACAAACCCTTGCGCTAGTTAACATCCACAGAGGATTCGCGCTTATTGATGGCTACACAAAAGGTGCTGAGCACAATGTCCGGCGAAGCCTCAACTAGCAAATAAAAATGGCTCGACTGAGCCCTGCCAAGGTGACTGAGCGTGTCAGAAGATTCACTCCTCTCCTCTCAATTTAATCCAGTTAGTGTGTGTTTTTCCCCTCGGCTTGTCTTCTTAGCTGACGCTTGTGTGCTTTGTATGTTTTGAAAGGCACTAATGAAAATGGAAAATTGAAGTCATTTTTATACGCCGTGTTTCTCGTCTATTAGAAAGCACAATACTGTAATTATGAATGCATTGATTTTGCTACAAGTTCTTGGGATCTTCGTCATTGACGGAGGATGGAAAGGTTCGGCTTTACACACATTAATGCATCTATAATGCAATGAATCATTTTCTGAATTAGTGTTTTGTTTTGCAGGAAACATACAGTACACTCTAAAAAATGCTGGGTTGTTTTAACCCAATTTTGGGTCAAATATGGACAAACCCAAAATGCTGGGTTAAAAATGTAATGTAAAAATTTCAACCCAACGGCTGGGTTAGTCCATATTTGACCCAAAGTTGGGTTAAAACAACCCAGCATTTTTTAGAGTGTATCAAAGCATCAATATGTTGTCACTTTAAGCATAAATTTGACCAAACGTGACACAATAAAACTATTATAAGAAAATAGCTGCAACGTCTCAATGAAGTTTATCTCATTTTTTAAGCAATGTTTATGAGGTTTTTGTGAAATATGAAGTTACATTACATCCTTCTAAATTCAATTTGTATTCTAATAGGTTTTGTGTACAGGGTTTTGGTCCAGTAAGTAATACTTTTCGGAATTTAATAGAAGAAAATTACCGGTGAGTCATCCAATATTTGATATATTTAACACACTCTGGCAACTTAGAAAATGTAGAGAATTCAACTAGTCGTGGTGAAATATATAACAGAGTATCATCGGCATAACAGTGGCGACTAATTCCATGTTTTCTTATAGTATTACCCAGTGGCAGCATAAAGATTGAGAACAGAAGAGGTCCTAACACTGAGCCTTGCTGCACCCCGTCCTTTACTGACCTTTTCTTCGAGTTTTTCCCAGTTTAAGCAGATTAAATGGTAACGGTCTGATAGACACAATCTAAACCACCTTAACTCCTGTCTTTAAGTTTAGTGTTTAAAACAACAGATAAAGTAATATGTATCTATTTTATGTGTAAGTTAGTCATGGAATAACACTGACAAGTCATCTCTATACAGTCGTTAGGTAATCTAATGTTACTGGCTTGGTCAGTCACACATCAAAGTAATCAGACGCGATATTTAAAAATATATACTGTAATTGAGTGTGTATAAACCATAAACAGTGACGTGTCGAGGCGTCTCTCTCTCCTACTGTTTGTATAACGCAGACCCGTGATTCAGTCGCAAATCAAGCAGTGATTGACAGCCCTCTGATCCAATGGCATTTGGGCATTGTCAGGTTGACTGTAAATCTAGCCCAATGATGTTGGGGGGGGCACCGGGTGGGCCAATCAGATTCCAGTTCCCTATAGACACGCCCCTGAATACCTGCTCCAAAGTGTCCACTTTTACATAGATTGAACTGGTGTCTGTTAGCCATAGCTGTGACTAAAAATATAATTATAGTTGCACTTAAGCTCGACAACTCTTCAGAAGATAAGAGTTCTTCTGCTCAAAGGATCCCCTTCAGTGGGCTGAAATATGAGAGGAAACTTCAAATAGAAGAAGCACGAGGTTGAATAATTGAAAAAGATGAATGCATAATGTGTTTTAAGCAGAGCATGATGAAGCCTATGAAAGATGTGCTGAAGCCTCATGATAGAGGACACTGGATGTGGAAGAAGTCACTCGAACTCCCATGATGTAGTGCACGAAGAAGAAGGAGACATTTTTTAAATATATATATATATATATATATATATATATAGTCCATGGTCGGTCCATGCTAGATTAAAGCAGATGCGGCGACATTAGCATTAATGTGTCGTGCCACTTCAGATCTGCACCTGGTAATGACGTCCCACTGGAGTTGGGGTAAGATGGGCCGACCCTGGTTGGAGAACATCATGACCCAGAGAAAAAGGGAAAATATTGCGGCTGTACTGTAGTCGGTAATGTTCAGAAACAACTCTCCTTTTCAAGCTCAACATAAAACATTCACATGTGTTACGAACAGTGTTTCATGTTGACTTTATCTGGCTTTTTAATGTGCTCTAAGTATTTTATTTTATGTTTTCATTTATTTTATTTGATATTCTATAATTGTATAATTATTATTACTATTATTTATTTAATTTATTATTTATGTTATAGTATTATTTGCATTATATTATGATAAGTAATATTATTTATTCTATATTTTTTTATTATTAAGACTAATATTTTTTTCTTTATACATTTTTGGGGTTTTTTTTTTGCATTTATTATTATTAATAGTATTATTATTTTTTATATATATTTTTCATTTAAATTATTCTTATATTATGACTTAGACTTAGACTTCTCTTTATTAATCCTTTGGGATGACTCCCAAAAGGAAATTGAAAATTCCAGCAGCAGTTTTAGCAAGAAAAAGGAAGGAGAATAGTAAATAAAAAGAAGACAAAATAATGATGAATATAATTGTGAAATATATTATAATTATGAATATAATTGAAGAGTTCAGATGCAAAAGCCTCTAAGTGCCATTTGAAATTTTCTTCTAGAATGATAATTTTTATCAAGCTTGTATATTTAAGTTCAGTGATTTCACTTAAATGGCAATGATAATTACCTATTAATTGTTATTTAAGTGAAATTACTGAACTTAAATATACAAGTTTGATAAAAATCATCATTAAAGAAGAAAATTTCAAGTGGCATTTAGAGGCTTTTGCATCTGAACTCTTCATTTGTTATTATTATGTATCTATTATTTATTTTGATTGACTTGATGTGGCCTTTTAAGGAACTTTTTGGCATTTTATTTTATTACTTTATTTATTTCATGTTCGTTATATATTCCAGCTCCGAATTCTCTTGTTTACTGGATGTTGTTGTTGTCTTCTGTTCCCGAATCCTGTCTTCCAGTGCCGTGCGGAGGAGTCCTGACCGCTCGCCGCGGGACCGTCCTGTCTCCCGCTTATCCCGATCCGTACGACAACCACCTCAACTGCGTTTGGAAGATCTTCGTGCCGGAGGGAACCGGGATCCAAGTGAGACAAAACCATCGTTTCTAAACCATCTTCAGAAAAGCATTTCAAATTCTGATTAGTCAAAGTGTGTTTGATTACTCAACGCTTGCCCGGGGATGCAAATGTTATCGAGGGAATCACATTATTATTTGCTTAGCTTGATTATTGAACTTGTGAATATTCCATTTTTGCTGTTCTTTATGACTTTTGAAGTTTAAGGAGGCGATACTTCATTCATAGTGATGCAAAAATCCAATAATGCTCAACCGCTTCCTACAGCGGCGGTTCTCTGTGTTTTACACTGGACATCATGTGCTGTTTATCATTATTCTGCTTCGGATGAACAATATACAAAACGATTGCCATAAAATGAAAAGTGTAAATAGAAAAACAACAGGAGAAATGTGAT
Organism: Pimephales promelas; assembly: GCF_016745375.1. Next base: position 1,045,902 of record NW_024121344.1, on the reverse strand, counting down.
TCATCAGCCGAACATGTTGCTTTAGCATTAGTCATGTCAGCGACAGATTTGTCCGTTCAGCCTTTGACGTAAACATCTCTTCCCTTTCAATATGGCAGAGAGCCAAACTAAATCAAGTAAACATGCCCTTTCTGAGCCAAAAGATGTAAAAAAAAAAAAAAACACACAAAAAATAGTAAATGAATAAATAAATCAGATGCAAAACATGTAATCGCGATAATAAAATAATAAAATAAAAATAATGCCAGACTAAATAAGGCAGAAAGAAAGGGCAACAACAAACAAAATCAAGTAAATAAGCCCTTTCTGAGCCAAAACGTGTGGGGGAAAAAACACAAACAAACTAATAAAGGAATTAATAAATCAGATTGTAAACCAAGCAATCATGAAAAAGTAAAAAAAATAATAAAAATAAAAATAATACCAGACTAAACATGGCAGAAAAATATGAAAAAATGTGAAAAAAAACCCAAACAAATAAATGAATGAATAAATAAATCAGATTGCAAAAAATGCAACCATGAAAAATTTACAATAAAAAAATATACAATAAAATAATTAGTTAATTTTATTGCAAAACTACCAATTATGTAAACGTATAAAAAAAATTAAATTTAAATAAAGCCAGATTAAACATGGCAGAAAGGGCACTTAGGAAATTTAGAGAATTCAACTAGTCGTGGTGAAATATATAACTGAGTATCATCGGCATAACAGTGGAAACTAATTCCATGTTTTCTCTCTTCCCTTTATAGATTTATTAGCCTTTTACTTGCATGAATATATGATTATTCTTACATGGCCTTATCAGACCTGAACTCACTTAAATTTATAGCTACTAATATTTGTGTAGAAAGTGAGATTCACCAAAATTGTTGAAATGAAACATTTGATTGTAATATGTATTTTCTTCCTGCAGATTACAGTCGTGACGTTCTCCACCGAACACAACTGGGACTCGCTGGACTTTTACGACGGCGTCGACAGCAATGCTCCGAGACTCGGGAGTTATTCGGGTAAGACTGAAACCAAATAACACACAAACGTCATGTTGACTTTAATTTATTCTGCAAATACATCTGTTGCGCAGTCGTCCTCCGTTTCTTTAACACTCTCTAGTCGGCCTGAAGAAACTCAATCTCGCATCTGGCAGAGAAGTTTTTTGTATGGCTTTCATCTGGAGATTTGTTTTGTTTAATATTTGATCTGTCACGGGATATCATGGATCATCAGCTTTATAAGCAGCGGGAGTGAAGTGTTTTCCATGATGAGGCTCTTGGGAAAAGTAGAAGACAGAATGATATCAGTGTAGCGCTGACTACTCCATGTCAGAGGACCTTTATTTTGTTTTATTTTATTTAAATTTTTTATTAACTTTTTATTTTATTCATTATTGTTTTTGTGTGTGTGTGTGCAATAATTGTTAATTTAGATTATACATTTATCTTATCTTTTAATTTTTTGGCTCAGGAAAGGCTTTGGTTTTGTTTGCCGTGCCCTTTCTGCCATGTTTAATCTGGCTTTATTTAAATTTAATTTTTTTTACTTTTTCATAATTGGTAGTTTTGCAATAAAATTAACTAATTATTTTATTGTATAAATTTTTTTTATTTTACAATTTTTCATAATTGCATTTTTTGCAATCTGATTTATTTATTTGTTTGGGTTTTTTCACATTTTTTCATATTTTTCTGCCATGTTTAGTCTGGCATTATTATTATTTATATTTATTGCTTGGTTTACAATCTGATTTATTTATTAATTTATTAGTTTGTTTGTGTTTTTTTCCCCACATGTTTTGGCTCAGAAAGGGCTTATTTACTTGATTTTGTTTGTTGTTGCCCTTTCTTTCTGCCTTGTTTAGTCTGGCATTATTTTTATTTTATTATTTCATTATCGTGATTACATGTTTTGCATCTGATTTATTTATTCATTTACTATTTTTTTTACATCTTTTGGCTCAGAAAGGGCTTGTTTACTTGATTTAGTTTGGCTCTCTGCCATATTTAATCAGTCTTTTTTCCTTACGCTATAGACTTTTTATTGACTTCCCGGCTCTTAGAAGACAGAATGATATCAGTGCAGCGCCGACGACCGGGATCGGCAGAGCCCTCAGAAGAGAACGACTATATTCATTATTTTCCACCGTATCTCTGTATCAATGCATCAGCCGCACAAAGCCAAATAAATATGCGCTGACCTTAGCAGGGCGCCATCCCTCTCAGACAAAACGTTAAGTATTGTTGACAGTTTGACGTTTAATCTGCTCGGAGGACAAATGAAAGATTAAAGGAAGTTTGGGATGGAGATGCCTCGTGCATAAAGAAGGTAAAATGGCGTAATAAGCGTCTAAATCTGTCTGAATTCCCCATGAGGTTAAGGCTGAGAGTGTAATGCCGGCATCTATTCGTCACAACCTCTTTAGCACCGAACGTCAGCGTTCGCTCGACAAATATCCCATCACGGAGAGTCCAGGTCGGCTCGAGAGCATCGCTCTGCTTGATGGAGGTCAGCGCCGGTTCACAGAACCGCTGTAGGTCTGATCTGTCTTGTTGTGTGGCCAGATGTACTTTCAGGATTATTAGATGGATGTGACCCAACTTTAAAGGTGACCGTATGCCCCTTTTCACACGATGTTATATAAATCTGTGGTGTCTCCAGCTCAAAATCCCCACAGATCATTTATTATAGCCCATCAAATTTGTGTGTGTCCCTTTAAATACAAATGAGCTTTAGCTCCGCCTCTGTCCAGAATAGGGCGGAGCCTTCACACAAGCTTCAGAGACTCCGGCAATAACAACACAGGATGAATTACACACGAGGAAAGTCAGATTTTCATGATTTTTTTTCTCCCTTTAACTGCGACAGCACTTCATCCGTAGATCGAGCGACTCCATAAACCTGCTGACATGTTTGAATGACATCCGTAGAAACGCCACAATCCCACCGGGAGCTGTAGGGAATAATGTGCTGTTATGCCTGTCATGCAAACCACATTTTTTTCTAATGGCAATCCCTTCAGGGACGACGATCCCTCCCCTGCTGAACACCACGTCCAACAACCTGTACCTCACCTTCCAGACCGACATGAGCGTCTCCGGAGCCGGCTTCCACCTGGAGTACACAGGTATGGTGTTCACCTCCAGGGACCCTGAGCTCACCGAAGCTGGACCACCATTAATCACATCCAAAATAGCTTGTTTACAAATTTGTACAATTTAGCCACCTTTTAGTCAATTTAGCCACCTTTTACTTACGAATTCGTACGATTTAGCCACCTTTTACTCACGAATTCGTACGATTTAGCCAACTTTTACTCAATTTAGCCACCTGTTACTCACAAATTCGTACAATTTAGCTGCCTTTTACTTACGAATTCGTACGATTTAACCAACTTTTACTCACGAATTCGTACGATTTAGCCAACTTTTACTCAATTTAGCCACCTGTTACTCACGAATTCGTACAATTTAGCCACCTTTTTCTCGCGTATAAAAGGCCACCTTTTACCCCGCCCCTAAACCTACCCATCACGTGGGTTTAGACAAATCGTACGCATTTGTACGATTTAGCCACCTTTTACTAAAAAATTCGTAAAAATTTAGCCACCTTTTACTCACGAATTCGTACGATTTAGCCAACTTTTACTCAATTTAGCCACCTGTTACTCACAAATTCGTACGATTTAGCTGCCTTTTACTTACGAATTCGTACGATTTAACCAACTTTTACTCACGAATTCGTACGATTTAGCCAACTTTTACTCAATTTAGCCACCTGTTACTCACGAATTCGTACAATTTAGCCACCTTTTTCTCGCGTATAAAAGGCCACCTTTTACCCCGCCCCTAAACCTACCCATCACGTGGGTTTAGACAAATCGTACGCATTTGTACGATTTAGCCACCTTTTACTAAAAAATTCGTAAAAATTTAGCCACCTTTTACTCACGAATTCGTACGATTTAGCCAACTTTTACTCAATTTAGCCACCTGTTACTCACAAATTCGTATGATTTAGCTGCCTTTTACTTACGAATTTGTACGATTTAACCAACTTTTACTCAATTTAGCCACCTGTTACTCATGAATCCGTACAATTTGGCCCCCTTTTTCTCGCGTATAAAAGGCCACCTTTTACCCCGCCCCTAAACCTACCCATCACGTGGGTTTAGACAAATCGTACGCATTTGTACGATTTAGCCACCTTTTACTAAAAAATTCGTAAAAATTTAGCCACCTTTTACTCAATTTAGCCACCTTTTACTCACAAATTTGTACTAATTGGTTGAGATAGCGTTGAAAATTTTCGCACATTAAAAAATACATACTCCCTCACATTTACATGTTTAAAAATTTGTACAATTTAGCCACCTTTTAGTCAATTTAGCCACCTTTTACTCACAAATTCGTACAATTTAGCCAACTTTTACTCAATTTAGCCACCTGTTACTCACAAATTCGTACGATTTAGCTGCCTTTTACTTACGAATTTGTACGATTTAACCAACTTTTACTCAATTTAGCCACCTGTTACTCACAAATTCGTACGATTTAGCTGCCTTTTACTTACGAATTTGTACGATTTAACCAACTTTTACTCAATTTAGCCACCTGTTACTCACGAATTCGTACAATTTAGCCACCTTTTTCTCGCGTATAAAAGGCCACCTTTTACCCCGCCCCTAAACCTACCCATCACGTGGGTTTAGACAAATCGTACGCATTTGTACGATTTAGACAACTTTTACTCAAAAATTTCGTAAAAATGTAGCCACCTTTTACTCAATTTAGCCACCTTTTACTCACGAATTTGTATGATTTAACCACCTTTTACTCACAAATTCGTACGATTTAGACAACTTTTACTCACAAATTCGTAAAATTTAGCCACCTTTTACTCAATTTAGCCACCTTTTACTCACGAATTTGTATGATTTAACCACCTTTTACTCACAAATTCGTACGATTTAGACAACTTTTACTCACAAACTCGTACAATTTAGCCACCTTTTACTCAATTTAACCACCTTTTACTCACAAATTCGTACGATTTAGACACCTTTTACTCACAAACTCGTACAATTTAGCCACCTTTTACTCAATTTAGCCAGCTTTTACTCAAAAATTCGTAAAATTAACCACCTTTTACTCAATTTAGCTACCTTTTACTCACGAATTTGTATGATTTAGCCACCTTTTACTTACAAATTCGTACGATTTAGCCAGCTTTTACTAACAAATTCGTAAAATTTAGCCACCTTTTACTCAATTTAGCTACCTTTTACTCACAAATTCGTACGATTTAGCCACCTTTTACTCACAAACTTGTACAATTTAGCCACATTTTACTCAATTTAGCCACCTTTTACTCACAAATTAGTACTAATTGGTTGAGATAGCGTTGAAAATTTTCGCACATTAAAAAATACATACTCCCTCACGTTGTGTCAATCACACTTACTTAGAAACTTTCATCCGTCATAAAAAAAAAAATTCGGATCGGGTTCGATTTTCTGTGTTTTTTCGCATCCGTAGCAAACATTTTGAGAGGTGTTTTGACAATCCACAGCCACCAAAAAAACGCATACGCATATTTCGGACTCAGTTTGCAAAGACCGTAACTTCTCAGGAGGCACTTTACGTCAGATGTGTTCGGCTGGGGAGAACCGACCGTGAGTTATTGAATTGCTTGATTTATACGAGCACCGTAACATCGTGTCGGGTTTCTGTGGCGGGGCTCGTCTGCATCTCGCAGTGTAAGCGCTTGTGTTGGTGAACTTGCGAGTGTCTTCTGTCCTAAGCAATAGGTTTGGACTCGTGCCCGGAGCCGCAGACCCCGAGCAGCGGAGTGAAGGTGGGCGAGCGATACCTCGTGGGGGACGTCGTCTCCTTCCACTGCGAGCAGGGATACACACTGAAGGTGATGATTCATTTCAGAGACATTTGCATTCTGTCTGAAAAGCTTTTTAATGCTCGTTTTGGCTCGTTGCTGCCGTGTTGCTTACATAACGAACATCTTTCAGAAGAGTGGCAGTCAATCAAAAAGGAGTTTGTTTTGTTCAATTATGAGCACTTATTTGTCCCAGGGGTTGATGTTTAAGTAAAGTGTATTTTTTATTTTCCGTTCTCTACTTTTCAAGTGGAGATTCTGTTGTTTTTACTCCAGACTTTTGCTCTTAGAATATGAAGGTGCATCACAAAATATTAACTGAGATTTTTAAAGTTGATAATCTAAAAGAGTGAAATAAGATTAAAAAAAATGTCTCTTAGTTCTCTCAATCAAAACGAGCAACAATTTCCGCCATTTTCATGTTTTTTTTAATCATAATTTTAAAAAAAAGAGCCAAAAGTGTGAAAATATTTGTGTGTATATCATTATGTATTAGCCTTTATTTTTGTATTCTTATATTCATGTACATTTAAACAAAATAAATGTTGTTTTATTATGTGCTTTTAGTCATTTTATTATTTTTTTGATCTTATTTTTAATATTGCTGTTGTGTTGGTTCACTTTATTTTGATTTTAGTTTTTATTTATTTCCAGTGAATAATTTCAGTGCTTCAACTTCAAAAAATTCTTCCAGTTTTAATGCTCATTTTCGTTCAAATGAGCCTACACTGTAAAAAATGATTTTTTGGTGAAGTAAATACTAGTGAAAAAACCCAATGTAATTTACTTGAAAAAGTTAGTTCAGGCAAGAATTTTAAAAAACGAAGTAAATTCCATATCAGTACTTAATTCAAGTGAGTATAAATGAAAGTGTATATATCAACTCAATAAAATTAAGTAAAAATTTCTCAATTTTTCTGATACTGGGGTTCCCATCATGCACTGGACCTTGAATAATTAATGAGGCTCATTTTTCACTGGTTTACAGCTGTATTTAAACTGTTTTATCATTGATTTTTGTTGTCAGTATTAGTAAATTGCCATTTTGTGACATTTCGAGAATTTTTTGCTCAAAATGACACATTCAAACACAAAAACGACCCATCAAATGTTACCGCCATTGTGTATTGTCTACCAACTATTGAGGTGTTTGCATTCACATGAGGCTTAATGTCTGACATGATGTATATATAAATTACTTAGATGATCTAAGTAAAGCACAGACTATAAATGACTAATAAAATTCAAGATTATTGTTTTAGTGAAATGTAATACAAAGGCAAAGGAAATCGATATTAATCAACCTCTTACTAGCAGAGTTAAAATTACTTATTTTTTGTAAAGTTGACTTAATTCCATATTCCAAGTAAATTTAACTTAAAGATTTCTAATTAAAGCTACTGATAAATATGTTTAGGTTTTTACTTGGCAAATCTTTGTAAATTTACTAGCATTTTCTGAGTGAGATCGTTTAGGAAGGTTTTTTCAAGTAAATCCTACTCCAAATTTTTTACAGTGTAATATTTATATTTTATTTAGTTCAGTTAACAGAAATGGTTTTAATGTATTTATGAAACATGATGATTTCTCTCACTGTAATTTTGTAAAATTATGCCAAATGTGTTTAGAATGAAAGCATCGCATCAGCATGTTTAATATAAGATTTCATTTCTCATTTAAACCAAATTTGTAGTCATTTCATTATATATGCTTTTGTCATCGCTTGAGCTTGTTTAAAGTTTTCATTAGTTATTTCAGGAAACAGAACAAACTTTCTTCTGCGATTGCATTTATACTTTGTTAAAAGTGTTTGTTCATAAAAGGAAGTTTATTTCTAAAAGTGCCTGAGATTCATTCACTGCGTCAAGGCTTTCATATTTCCGTGGCACGTTGAATGATTCGTTTCCTACGAGTGATTCATCTTTCTGTGGAATTGGTGAGAGCTTCTTGGAAAAGTCAATATCTTTCTTCATTTCCACCGTTTGCAGGGAAGTGCGTATATAACATGCATGCCGGGACCCGTCAGACGCTGGAACTACCCCACTCCTCTGTGTCTGGGTACGTCACACACACACACACACACACACACACACACACACACACACACACACACACACACACACACACACACACACACACACACACACACAGAGCATTTCCACTGCTTTGCTTCTTGGTAATCTCAATTCTCCAATTCAATTCACATTTATTTGTATAGCGCTTTCCACAATATTTATCATTTTTATATTATTTATCAATTTATCGGTGAATATTACATTTCACTCAGAATATACTGAAGTCGGTTGCAACTTCCAGTGGACTTTAACAATCCAAATGACTGTATAAGTCATCGGAATGAATTAAATCAGGCTTTTTTTAACTTTATAATTCAATTCACATTTATTTGTATAGCGCTTGTCACAACACACATCATTTAAAAGCAGCTTTACAGAAAATGCATGAATCCACATTATAATGTACAGTGAGGAAACGGTGTTTCAGAAATGTACATATGAAGAGTTCAGATGCAAAAGCCTCTAAATGCCATTTGAAATTTTCTTCTTTAATGATGATTTTTATCAAGCTTGTATATTTAAGTTCAGTAATTTCACCTAAATGCCAATGATAATTACCTATTAATTGTTATTTAAGTGAAATTACTGAACTTAAATATACAAGTTTGATAAAAATCATCATTAAAGAAGAAATTTTCAAATGGCATTTAGAGGCTTTTGCATCTGAACTCTTCATATACAGAATCACAGTTAGCTAAAAATGCATTAATTGAAGCAATGTAATAATGCAGAAACTCATTGAAGTAATGAATACGTGTATGACTTTGGTCATCTGAAGTGTGATGAAATCTACAGTAAAGATCCTCCACATGAGTGTGTTCCTGTTATCGAGCCGTTTTTCCCCTGATTATATTCAGTGTGTGTGTGTGTGTGTGTGTGTGTGTGTGTGTTCGTCAGCGCTCTGGAGATCACTTTACTCAAATGCACATGAAAAGCTTTCGATCTTTCAGGTCGTGTTCGGTCTAATCTTCCTTCTTACTGTCTCTCTTTTGTTGAAATCTATTAGCTGCCCTTACACCTCTCGTGTTTTCATCGCTCGCAGGTTTCTCTGCGTCTAATGCAGAGCTTTTAATGCAGTGAAAGACCTCAGGTTAAATACATATTAGCAATCCTCCAATAGTGCAAGTCTACTTCTAATAGATGTACCTTTGGCAAAACTGATTGTGCATATACTTCTACGGTTCAAATATGAAATATTGCTGTGCTGTACTGTAAAATGTCCACCATATAACTTTACAGTAAGTTTCCGTTTGTTAGTTTGTATGCATTAGTTAGCAAGAACTAGCAATCATACACACTTCTACTGTAAATATTGTTGGTTTAAATAAAAAAAATAAGTAACCTGGTTGCCTTAAAATTTTAAGTTCATTGAACTGGAAAAAGTGAGTTAATACAATGAAGGAGAATGATTTAATCATCAGAAACTCAAAATTATAAGTTATCTCAACTAAATCAATTATTTAAGTTGATTTGACAAAAGAAAAAATGTTGTGATTACTACACTGTAAAAAAAATATTGTTGGTTTAACTTAAAAAAGTAAGTAACCTGGGTTGCCTTAAAATGTTAAGTTCATTGAACTGGAAAAAGTGAGTTAATACAATGAAGGAGATTAATTTAACCATCAGAAACTCAAAATTATATGTTATCTGAACTAAATAAATTATATAAGTTGATTTGACAAAAGAAAAAATGTGATTACTAATCATGAAAATATTTGTTTACAGTGTTGATTGCAGCATTTACTAATATATTATTAAAAACAAAAGTCTCGTTAATGCATTAACTAATGTTAACGAAGTGTTACTGATAACTATGGCTCTGAAGATTCTATTTTGAAGATTTTCATGGTGAATTCAAGTGGTTTTTCTATAGAGTTAACATAGAGTTAACCGTAACACGAGTAAAAGCACGTTTTAATTTCACTGTGTTGAAGAGCAATCTGAGAAGTAACAATTGACATTTTCACTGCAAATGTAACGCTGGAATTCTTACATGCTGATCCATAAAATTAAATAAATGAAAATAAAATAAATGAAAATATTAATTGTCAATAGGTGCCATTTCAGACATGATTTATGTCATCTAATGATTTTGAAATATGTTGTGTGTATTATAACATATTCGATTTCATTTCATCCCATTTAAATTGAAATACTGAATTTGGATTTAAAGGTGAAGCTGAAATTAATATAGAACACTGAATTTTTGGTGTTTCATCGTATGAACTGAAAAAAAATTGTTGTTTTATTTGAATATAATTCCATTTTAATTCTACTTTCTTAAATTGAGCAGTTGAATGTGGATTTAAAAGTTAAGCTCAAATTAATTTAGAACTCTGAATTCGTGGCATTTCATTTTATAATCAGAAAAAAATTATTGTTTTATTTGAATTTAATTCCATTTTAATTCTACTTCTTTAAATTCAGCAATTGAATTTAAATGTAAAAGTTAGGCCCTGTTTCCACCAAAGTGTTTTTTTTTTCTCACACTGAAGCGCTGAACGTTTATTACCGTTCGCCGTGAGTTCGCAGCGCTCATCACTGTCACCTGTTACCCAGCCGTCCAATCACAGTGGAGAAGGGGCGGGGCTAATACCACACCGACCAACCGCCACATTCTGCTTCTACAAAGTCAACGGACGACGGCAACAAGCATAATAATCATCTTATGAACTGAAAAATACTTTTTTATTGTTTTTATTTAAATTTAATTCAATTTTAATTCTACTTGCTGAAATTGATGGGTTGTACCCACTGATCTATAGTGGTTGTACCATGACTGTGTTTTAAAGAACGACACTTGAAGTTTAATTGATTGGAACTCCTTCAGGGTAAACAGAAGATTCGATGTTTATTGACATTTCAATTGCTGTTCTAAAGCACTGTAAATGGACAGCGAGTCCAACAAGCCATTCATTACACACTCGCCAATAAGACCAATGCAAACACAAGCAGGGAGACACACACACACACCGCAGTAAAATAAAGGGGATATACTTCAGTCTTCAATCCCAGTGAGTTCTACTGGTAATAATTTGAAAAGTCATTATGGGAAAACATAACACATGTATCATTTTCTCAAAATGAATGCGGCACATTTACTCCATTAGCATTTGAAAGCATTTCTTATTGCACATCATTGCATTGTTATTTATATGAAGACAGAACACGAGGCTCCCTTATATGTGCAAATGAGTTCCTTTTGCATATCACTGGATCCGTAATGGAGTTTGGACTTGATGAATATCTGATCACTTCTTCTCTCTCTCTCGGTATTACATTGGGCTTTACATTGCATGCATGATACTGGAAACTGAAAAATAGTTTATTTGTTGTTTTATTTCAATTTAATTACATTCTACTTCCTTAAATTAAGCAATTGACTTTGAATTTAAAAGTTTAACACAATTTAGTGTGGAACACTATTTTATTTTATGAACTAAAAGATAATTTATGTACTGATTTATTTGTATTTAATTCTATTTTAATGCTACTTCCATAATTTGAGCAATTAAATGTGGATTCAAAAGATAAGCTTTGCGTTTCATCTCACTTGATTTCATTGTTTCATGTGTTTCATCACAACAATATGAAGTGTTCAACAAAATTCATGATTTACATCATCTAATGTCATTTAACATGTATATGAAGAGAGAGCACAAGTGTTATTTTTGTCTGTCACTAGTGTAGACCTGTAGTGAGTGTCTGTTTGATAATCTCTCACTGTCAGCATTGGGTCAGGCTGTACATTGTGTGGATGATCCAGTATTGTGTTCATGTTCATGACCGACTCTCTGTTGCCTCTTGACTCTCCAGCTCAGTGTGGAGGATTCCTGTCCGAAATGAATGGAGTTATCCTGAGTCCCGGTTTTCCTGGGAATTATCCCAGTGGGCTTGACTGCAACTGGACGGTTAAACTTCCCGTCGGCTTTGGTTTGTATCCTGTAACTTTTGTTTGTATCCTGTAACTTTCGATTGTATCCTGTAATTTTGTCCCTGTAACTTTTGTTTGTATAACTTTCGTTTGTATCCTGTAATTTTCATTTGTATCCTGTAACTTTCGTTTGTATTCTGTAACGTTTGTCCCTGTAACTTTCGTTTGTATTCTTTAACTTTTGTCTGTATCCTTTAACTTTCATTTGTATCCTGTAACGTTCGTCCCTGTAACTTTCATCTGTATCCTGTAACTTTCGTCCCTGTAACTTTCATTTGTATTCTGTAACTTTCGGCCCTGTAACTTTCATTTGTATTCTGTAACTTTCGGCCCTGTAACTTTCGTTTGTATCCTGTAACTTTCGTCCCTGTAACTTTCGTTTGTATTCTGTAACTTTCGGCCCTGTAACTTTCATTTGTATTCTGTAACTTTCGGCCCTGTAACTTTCGTTTGTATCCTGTAACTTTCGTCCCTGTAACTTTCATTTGTATTCTGTAACTTTCGTCCCTGTAACTTTCGTTTGTATCCTGTAACGTTCGTCCCTGTAACTTTCGTTTGTATCCTGTAACGTTCGTCCCTGTAACTTTCATCTGTATCCTGTAACTTACGTCCCTGTAACTTTCGTTTGTATTCTGTAACTTTCGGCCCTGTAACTTTCGTTTGTATCCTGTAACTTTCGTCCCTGCAACTTTCGTTTGTATTCTGTAACTTTCGTCCCTGCAACTTTCGTTTGTATCCTGTAACTTTCGTCCCTGTAACTTTCGTTTGTATCCTGTAACTTCCGTCCCTGTAACTTTCATTTGTATCCTGTAACTTTCGTCCCTGTAACTTTCGTTTGTATTCTGTAACTTTCGTCCCTGTAACTTTCGTTTGTATCCTGTAACGTTCGTCCCTGTAACTTTCGTTTGTATCCTGTAACTTTCGTCCCTGTAACTTTCATCTGTATCCTGTAACTTACGTCCCTGTAACTTTCGTTTGTATTCTGTAACTTTCGGCCCTGTAACTTTCGTTTGTATCCTGTAACTTTCGTCCCTGCAACTTTCGTTTGTATTCTGTAACTTTCGTCCCTGTAACTTTCGTTTGTATCCTGTAACTTTCGTCCCTGCAACTTTCGTTTGTATCCTGTAACTTTCGTCCCTGTAACTTTCGTTTGTATTCTGTAACTTTCGGCCCTGTAACTTTCATTTGTATTCTGTAACTTTCGGCCCTGTAACTTTCGTTTGTATCCTGTAACTTTCGTCCCTGTAACTTTCATTTGTATTCTGTAACTTTCGTCCCTGTAACTTTCGTTTGTATCCTGTAACGTTCGTCCCTGTAACTTTCGTTTGTATCCTGTAACGTTCGTCCCTGTAACTTTCATCTGTATCCTGTAACTTACGTCCCTGTAACTTTCGTTTGTATTCTGTAACTTTCGGCCCTGTAACTTTCGTTTGTATCCTGTAACTTTCGTCCCTGCAACTTTCGTTTGTATTCTGTAACTTTCGTCCCTGCAACTTTCGTTTGTATCCTGTAACTTTCGTCCCTGTAACTTTCGTTTGTATCCTGTAACTTCCGTCCCTGTAACTTTCATTTGTATCCTGTAACTTTCGTCCCTGTAACTTTCGTTTGTATCCTGTAACTTTCGTCCCTCTAACTTTCGTTTGTATCCTGTAACGTTCGTTCCTGTAACTTTTGTTTGTATCCTGTAACTTTTGTCCCTGTAACTTTCGTCTGTATCCTGTAACTTACGTCCCTGTAACTTTCGTTTGTATTCTGTAACTTTCGGCCCTGTAACTTTCGTTTGTATCCTGTAACTTTCGTCCCTGCAACTTTCGTTTGTATTCTGTAACTTTCGTCCCTGCAACTTTCGTTTGTATCCTGTAACTTTCGTCCCTGTAACTTTCGTTTGTATCCTGTAACTTCCGTCCCTGCAACTTTCGTTTGTATTCTGTAACTTTCGTCCCTGTAACTTTCATCTGTATCCTGTAACTTACGTCCCTGTAACTTTCGTTTGTATTCTGTAACTTTCGGCCCTGTAACTTTCGTTTGTATCCTGTAACTTTCGTCCCTGCAACTTTCGTTTGTATTCTGTAACTTTCGTCCCTGCAACTTTCGTTTGTATCCTGTAACTTTCGTCCCTGTAACTTTCGTTTGTATCCTGTAACTTCCGTCCCTGTAACTTTCATTTGTATCCTGTAACTTTCGTCCCTGTAACTTTCGTTTGTATTCTGTAACTTCCGTCCCTGTAACTTTCATTTGTATCCTTTAACTTTCGTTTGTATCCTGTAACTTTTGTCCTTGTAACTTTCGTTTGTATCCTATAACTTTCGTCCCTGTAACTTTCATTTGTATCCTGTAACTTTTGTCCCTGTAACTTTCGTTTGTATTCTGTAACTTTCGTCCCTGTAACTTTCGTTTGTATCCTTTAACTTTCATCTGTATCCTATAACTTTCGCCCCTGTAACTTTCGTTTGTATCCTTTAACTTTCGTTTGTATCCTGTAACTTTCGTTTGTATCCTGTAAAGTTCGTCCCTGTAACTTTCGACCCTGTAACTTTCGTCTGTATCCTGTATCCTTCGTCCCTGTAACTTTCGTCCCTGCAACTTTCATTTGTATCCTGTAACTTTCGTCCCTGCAACTTTCGTTTGTATCCTGTAACTTTCGTCCCTGTAACTTTCGTTTGTATTCTGTAACTTCCGTCCCTGTAACTTTCATTTGTATCCTTTAACTTTCGTTTGTATCCTGTAACTTTCGTCCCTGTAACTTTCGTTTGTATCCTATAACTTTCGTCCCTGTAACTTTCATTTGTATCCTTTAACTTTCGTCCCTGTAACTTTCGTCCCTGTAACTTTCGTTTGTATCCTGTAACATTCGTCCCTGTAACTTTCGTCCCTGTAACTTTCGTCTGTATCCTGTATCCTTCGTCCCTGTAACTTTCGTCCCTGTAACTTTCGTCTGTATCCTGTATCTTTCGTCACAGTAACTTTCATTTGTATCCTGTGTAACTTTCGTTTGTGTCCCATAACTTTCATCCCTGTAACTTTCATTTGTATTCTGTAACTTTCATCCCTTTAACTTTCGTTTGTATCCGATAACTTTCGTTCGTATCTTGTAACTTTCATCCCTCTAACTTTCGTTTGTATCCTCCTGTAACTTTCGTCCCTGTAACTTTCGTCCGAACCTCTATTCTCATTTTCCCGTAACACTTTACAATAAGGTCCGTTAGTTAACATTACATATCTACATTACTTAGCATGAACTAATAATGAACTGCATGTATACAGCATTTATTAATCTTTATTAATGTTAATTTCAACATTTCAAATCTTTTTAGTTAATGCACTGTGAACTAACATGAACAAACATAGAGCAGCTGTATTTTTTATTAACTAACATTAACAACGATTAATAAAAACAGTAGCAAATGTATTGCTCATGGTTAGTTCATGTTACACAAAAAAAAATGTAGGGTCGTTTTAACCCAAATTTGGTCAAATATGAACCAAATATAATTTATTTAACTAAAAAATGTGTTGGCTAGAAAAAAATGGCTAGGTTTGTCCATATTTGACCCAAATTTACATTTTCTAGAGTGTAGTTAATACATTAATGTTAAGTAATGAGCCTTATTGTAAAGGAAAATCCATTTTTCATCTGGTTGTTAAAATACTCCTCATCTCTCCTCCTGTTGTTCTCGGACAGGGATTCACCTGCAGTTCCTGAACTTCTCCACGGAGGCTGTTCACGATTACCTGGAGGTGCGTGGCGGGACGCTGGACTCGGGTTCGGTGATCGACAGGTTCAGTGGGCCTGCGGTTCCCGAGTCTTTCTTCAGCACGACCCACGAGACGAGCTTCTTCTTTCACAGCGACTACTCGCAGAACAAGCCCGGCTTCCACATCACCTACGAGGGTAAGCCGGATTAGACATAACTGAACCTGGCCAGGCACTGTAAAACGTTATCGTGATTTTAACGGTAAAAGACTAAAAATAAAAATACTAATGTAAAAATACTACAGTGAAAAAGGAACAGTGGTAACACTTTACAATACGGGTGCACTAATGTGCATTAATTCATCCTTAACTAATGCACAGATAATCATGAGTTAATGTATAACTCATGAAGAACTGAACCATTATTTGATGATTACTGCATCAGCAACTAATAAAGAGTCTATATGATTAATAGATTAAGTAATACATGAATTGCTATTAATTCAATGTGTCATTGTGTATTAATTCCTTAATAACATATTTTCTTAACTAATATTGTTAATTTTATGTGTTAATTACCACAATTAGTCAAAGTTATGCACTTCAACTTCCAGTTGTCTGCTTTAATTAATCATTAGCTAATGATTTGCAAAGGTATCATTATGCTATGACTTTACTTGCTGGGGCACATCATTATTAACTAGTCATTTAGTAATTGTAGTAATTTGCACTAACAATGAAGTAATTAATCATGTATTAATGCATATTAGTGTACCTGTCATTATCTGGAAGTTGAAATACAAGGCTTTGGCTCATTCTGGTAATTAACATATTAATTAATACTATTAGTTAAAAAATGGAATTAATCCACAATTACATATTTAATTAATAACAATTCATCTATGAACTAATAAATTAACCTTAAAGGCTCTTAATTAGTTCCTAATGTGGTAAACATTAATGAATAGCTTAAATAATCATTAGTTACACATTAATTCAGTATTATCTGTACATTAGTTAAGCATGAATTAATGCTTATTAGTGCACAAGTATTGTAAAGTGTTACCTGAACGGTTAATCGGTTAACAAAGTTTCTGTACTCTTTGTTAATTTGAGAATATATAAACCATATGTAAATTTAAGTAAAGTCTGTAAAACCTAAAATGTTGCAACCGTGTTTTTTACGGTAAATTTCACAGATTTTTTTTTTTTTTTAGTAGACACACACCATTACACCCTTTCTCACAGTAACAGGATAGAGAATATAACCAGTTGTTTTCTTTGAGCTCAGTCGACGCACATACACGTGCATATCCTCGTGCTGCTCCAACACATCCAGAAGTGCCGGAACGACGGATCGGTCTTAGCGGGAAAGCCCTGTATAATTAAGTTGCTTGAAGGAATGTGTATTTTCCAGCTGTGGTGCTTTCAATGGGATGAATTTAAAGACGCAGATTTTCTGAGAGGATTTGACCGTGCAAACAACTACAGCACGACATTAAAAACTATCAGCAGTGTCTTTTCAATTAAAAGCACCATTTCAAGCACTGTTATCTAAGGATAGCTTAAAGGCGTCCTATCACAAGAAGTAAAATGAGTCTCTGATGTCCCCAATGTAAAGTTTTAGCTCAAAATACCCCACAGATATTTTTTTAAAGGGATAGTTCACTTTAAAATTCATTTTTGGCATGTTTTAGCTTACCTCAAGGGCATCCGAGATGTAGGTGTATTCGTTTCAAACACCAACATTACACACTAACTAAAGTTATAAAAGTGAGATCATGATCAACCATTCCTTTAACTATTGCTAATACTGTATGATTAGAGATTCAAACAGATCCAAGTGTTAAACTCTTCCAAGTGATTACGGATTCACTCGCAGATAAACAAATAAAGATATAGCTCTAAAAAAACGTTCATTGACAGCCAATCAGAATCCATCCTGCTTTACAGAGCATGTGCATTTAAAGCGACAGACACAGAATTTACTGAGCGATATGTGTGGATTAGAATATAGTTATTGTTATCTTCACTTCACGAAAAACTCTCATTGTCCCGGCCAGAGATTCCCGGCCATTGCACAGACTGTTTCACGTGGAGATTGTTCACACGCACATACACGCTCTGAAAACGCACGCGCATACACCAAATACCTAACTGTATTTTTATTTTATTTTTTTTTCGTTTTGTTTATTGCATTTTTTTGTTGTGGTTGTTGATGAAGTGGAACATGAAAGACAAAGTCACTTGTGATTCAATGACTTTGACTTCTCGTTGAGTAAAAATCTGAATGTGAACTTGAAATTGTTCCATTGGTTTTGTCATGTGGAAAAAAAATAATAATACAAACTCTGTGAAAATTGAATTGTGGGCATCAGTTTATTATTATTATTATTTTATTTTTTTGTATATAACAGTGGTTAGAGCTATCCAGCATAGATGTATATATATAATTTGTTTTTTGTGACAAGTTGATCTTGTCTGGCGCCCGAATAATTTTAAACCAACCAAGGTTAATTGAAACCCATACTGGTTTGGTAAAGCCACCGTTACAAGTTACTGTTTTTGTTGTGAACTTTAGACAGGTTTCATCTGACAACCCTGAAATCCCTAGTAAGATTTACTCAGAAGTGTATTTTTATATTCCACTTCTTGTGTCTTTGTGGTTTAGACAGCAGGAATGTGTCAGTATTCTGACTTTATGCTTCCTGAACAGTGAGATGTGTCTCTTCTCTTGGCGGTTTGAAGTAATAAATAGCTCTTATCCTCAGTGAAACTGCTTTCCTTGACAGAACTTTTCACTATTAGTCACAACATATTTATTGCTTTTGTGTGTGTGTGTGTGTGTGTGTGTGGCCAGTCTGCTAAGTTTAGACTTTTCATTTTCGATGATAATTATGACTCTTTGTGTTCTCTAAATGACTTAGAATTAGAATATTAAATCCAAAGTTATTTTATGCTTTCATTAATAATTATAGTCAAATCATTTTCCACATCATGGACAATAAGTTTATTGAAATAAAACGAAACTAGTTTAGAACTTTGTCTTCTACAATCTGAAGGCATAGGAGAAGTTCCTCATGTTCATTTTCAATAGGTGCCTTTGGTTGGATGCATATGTTTGGTTTTAATCTCAAGTTAATGAAAGTTACAAGATGTTACTTGATAAAAAGGTCATCTGATTCCTTATAATGTGTTACACCCAACACTGCTTTTATCTGAGTTACTTTATCAAATAAGTAACTGACAGCTCTCCTGTCTATATGTTGAGAGGCTTTCTTTAATGAAAACATTGAAGTAATCTGTAAAAAAAGTAATCTGATTACTTATAATTATAATTGACTTTGGTGTTCCTTATGACAGCAGGTTTATTAGGTTACTGTCTCTTTAAGACCGGACACACAGATCAATTATACTGTCACACATGCATTGACCTGTTTACGTTCACTTAAAATACTAATGCTTAAAATGAATATGCTATATCTACTCAATAAAATCGTGGCTTATGTGAAGTAACCCGCTAATGTGAGTAGCTATCGGATTTACTCGCCTCTACTGATGGGTTTAAATGTACAACAATATATCCGAGTTACTTTATCAACTGAGTAAACACTTTAAAGGAAACCGGAAGCAATGAAAACATTGAAGTAATCTGTAAAAAGTAATCAGATTACATTACCCTACATTGCCCTGCTATGTAATTGACATTGGGGTTCAGTATGGCTTCGCACTGGATTAAATAAAGAACATATGCATAGTTCGGCCTCTTTTCCATTTTATTTCTCACTGGATTAAACCATAAGTAACACAGTGTTTGCTTGTGTGTTCAGCTTATGAGCTGCAGAGGTGTCCGGATCCGCGGCCCTTCCGGAACGGACTGGTGATTGGCAGTGATTTCGGCGTGGGAATGACCATCTCGTTCCAGTGCCTGCCGGGATACACACTTCTGGGCGAATCGGCGCTCACGTGTTTGCATGGCATCAGCCGCAACTGGAACCATCCCGTGCCTCGATGCGATGGTACCTCATAAACCTGTCGTCTTCTCGCACTTCTTACAGAAAACACTGAAATATTCCCCCGGTTTCACAGACGAGGCTTAAGATTGTCAGTGTTTTGTCTGCTGTCACTTTAAGGCTTGCACTATACGCTATATCTACTCAAAATTGTGGCAACAGATTAAAAGCAATATTATTAATTAAATGCAACAAGTTGGAATTGAGTAATAATTAATCAAATTAATTCCTTAAAAGTTTACCATTTAAAATGTGTAAAATTTACACACGCACAAAAAATAATAATTTTCAACAAAAATATCTGAATAACAGACAGAGGTCATAGATTAATTAAGAAGTCTTTATTTTATATTGCCAACATTATTAACAAGCAGATTCACTGAAGGAGAAAAACACATTGTTAGTCACCATTATGATGATCAGTGTTTGTTTTAGTTGGGCTTTTCACCCTTAAGACATTGACTTAAAGTTTTGTTTGGCTTTACTTTTACAAAGAATTAGTTGAAATGAACAATAACAAAGATTATGCTGTATAACGTTAACTTATGTAGTTAACTATGTTAACTTACGAACCTTATTGTAAAGTGTTGCTGTAAATGCTATAAAAGCTTCAGTGTTAAATGCACATCAATGCTTTTCTGCACGCATCAAACTGTGAACTTAAGCTGTCGTCACTGCATTATTGCTGCTGTATAGGCATTGTGATTCTCCGTTTTGATTGGCCTTCCTCCAGCTCTATGCGGTGGTAATATCACAGCGCTCAACGGCACCATCTACTCTCCGGGACACCCGGCCGATTACCCCAATCAGAAAGACTGCATCTGGAGCATCCGAGTCCCTCCAGGCAACGGCATCTTTATCAACTTCACCGTGCTCAACACCGAGCCCATCTACGACTACATCACCATCTGGTACGAGTCCTGCCGGCGCTTTAGAGCAGTCCATTATTACGTTTCATAATATGTTAAACATTTAAATAATTAATTAATTAACGTTATGTTTTTAAATGGCCAGTGATGAACAAATTATAAATATCCTTTTTTGGGGCGATGTCAATGCCAAGCATTTTTCTTTTGAGACTAAATGAAAACCTCTGTTTCTTGATGGCGTTATTGGATGCTACTGTTTAAACCATACACTGTAAAATAAGATGGACGACGCCCCTATAAATTATAGTGAGCAGGAAGTAAAGCAGATGAGTAGGAAGTAAAGTGTAGTGAGCAGGAATTAAAATAGTGAGCAGGGTGTAAAGTAGTTGAACAGGAAGTAAAGCTGATGATAAAGTAAAGTATGTTTTTAAATGGCTAGTGATGAACAAATGATAAATATCCTTTTATTGGACGATCTCTGGCGAATTCAATGCCAAGCATTTTTAATTTGAGAATATTAGTTGAACAGGAAGTAAAGTATAGTGAGCAGGAAGTAAAGTATAGTTGAGCAGGAAGTAAAGTAGTTGAACAGGAATTAAAGCTAATGATAAGGTAAAGTATGTTTTTAAATGGCTAGTGATGAACAAATGATAAATATCCTTTTATTGGACGATCTCTGGCGAGTTCAATGCCAAGCATTTTTCATTTGAGACTAGTAGTTGAACAGGAAGTAAAGTATAGTGAGCAGGAAGTAAAGTAGTTCAGCAGGAAGTAAAGCTGATAAGGTAAAGTACATTATGTTTCTAAAAGGCCTGTGATGAACAAATGATAAATATCCTTTTATTGGACAATCTCTCGTGAGTACAATGCCTTGCATTTTTCATTTGAGTAAAGTATAGTGAGCAGGAAGTAAAATATTTGAGCAGGATGTAAAGTAGTTGAGCAGGAAGTAAAGCTGATGATAAAGTGAAGTATGTTTTTAAATGGCCAGTGATGAACAAATGATAAATATCCTTTTATTGGATGATCTCTGGCTAGTTCAATGTCAAGCAATTTTCATTTGAGTAAAGTATAGTGAGCAGGAAGTAAAATATTTGAGCAGGAAGTAAAGTAGTTGAGCAGGAAGTAAAGCTGATGATAAAGTAAAGTATGTTTTCAAATGGCCAGTGATGAACAAATGATAAATATCCTTTTTTGGGCGATCTCTGGCGAGTTCAATGCCAAGCATTTTTCATTTGAGAATAGTAGTTGAACAGGAAGTAAAGTAGTGAGCAGGAAGTAAAGCTAATGATAAGGTAAAGTATGTTTTTAAATGGCTAGTGATGAACAAATGATAAATATCCTTTTATTTGATGATCTCTGGCTAGTTCAATGCCAAGCAATTTTCATTTGAGTAAAGTATAGTGAGCAGGAAGTAAAATATTTGAGCAGGAAGTAAAGTAGTTGAGCAGGAAGTAAAGCTGATGATAAAGTAAAGTATGTTTTCAAATGGCCAGTGATGAACAAATTATAAATATCCTTTTTTTGGGCGATCTCTGGCGAGTTCAATGCCAAGCATTTATCATTTGAGACTAGTAGCTGAACAGGAAGTAAAGTAGTGAGCAGGAAGTAAAGCTAATGATAAGGTAAAGTATGTTTTTAAATGGCTAGTGATGAACAAATTATAAATATCCTTTTATTTGATGATCTCTGGCTAGCTCAATGCCAAGCAATTTTCATTTGAGTAAAGTATAGTGAGCAGGAAGTAAAATATTTGAGCAGGAAGTAAAGTAGTTGAGCAGGAAGTAAAGCTGATGATAAAGTAAAGTATGTTTTCAAATGGCCAGTGATGAACAAATTATAAACATTCTTTTTTTTTTTTTTGGGCGATCTCTGGCGAGTTCAATGCCAAGCATTTTTCATTTGAGAATAGTAGTTGAACAGGAAATAAAGTATTAGTAAGTAAAGTAAACTTTAGATAGTTTAAACCCCTTGAATGAACAGTAAAAAATAAAAGAACCAGTGACCAAGTGTGATTTTAGTTCCAACAAGAACTCCAGCAGAGAGTGTGTCCTTGGCCATGAAGAAACGCTTCTAACGCTGCTGATCTGAGACTTGCGTAACACTTTTAGTCTTTTATCTGTTTTGTTTCACACAACTCTCTCTCTCTTCTGTATATTCTCTCCTTGAGTGAACATTAGTGCTGAGGTGTCAAGTGGCTGTGCGAATGCCAAATGTTGACACTTGTGTTCACATCATGGAAAATAGGATTTTTCTTGCTTTTCCAAAATAAAAGGTTTTGATATACTCTGTATAAAGCCTTCCCCAGGAACGGCGTATTCAGAAATAATTTATCATCGAGTATGACCTCCCAAATTTGCATATCAATGCATATTCAAAGCTTAATGCTGTGGTTACTCAAACTGTTATTTTCTGCACGACACACTAAAGTTGAGTAGTTTAGAAAGCTACATTGCTTTTAGTTTTTTTATTCTACCTTTCTGTAATCTGATGGTTTCAAAATAGTTTCATAAAAGCGACTTCATAATTTAAAACCATTGTGCAATTACAGATTTTGACAGGTTGAGAAGCAAGGTCAGTGTTTTGATCGCTCTGCTTTAAGTGTGTATCTCTCTGTAACGAAGGGTTTTGAATGAGAACGACAGAAAAGAGATGCTGTTCTTTATGTGTGTGTGTGTGTGAGAGAGAGAGAGAGAGAGAGATAGAGAGTCATATCAGCAAACAGAAGTCAAGGATGTTTTAAATGCCCGTCTCTACTGTCTCCTGTAGGGACGGCCCTGACCAAACATCTCCTCAGATCGGTCAGTTCAGCGGGAGCTCGTCTCAGGAGTCCGTTTCCAGCACATCCAATCAGATCCTGCTAAAGTTCCACAGCGACTTCAGCACCAGTGGATTCTTTGTTCTGCGTTTCCATGGTGAGCAGTTTCCCGCTTTAGTGTTGCTCGTTCACCAGGGCTCGGTTTGCTGATGGTCTGTGTGTTGATTGTTGTCATGTTGATGATCCTTATTCCCTCACGCCCACAGAACATGTTCTTTACATACACTGGGAACGCACATTCAGCTCAAACTGTGCCGTGAAATCGCATTATGTACATTCAGGTCTGCATATGCTGTACTATATTACTGTTTTTTGTTTGTTTGTTTGTTTTATTTTGGGGTTTTTTTCAGCACCACCTATAGAGGAGAGCTGAATTAAAGGGATAGATGCACTTTTATGATGGACAGATGCACTTTTATGATGGACAGATGCACTTTTATGATGGATAGATGCGCTTTTATGATGGACAGATGCATTTTCATCATGGATAGATGCACTTTTACGATGGATAGATGCACTTTTATGATGGATAGATGTACTTTTATAATGGATAGATGCACTTTTTATGATGAATAGATGCACTTTTATGATGAACAGATGTACTTTTATGATGGACAGATGCACTTTTATGATGAATAGATGCACTTTTATGATGAACAGATGTACTTTTATGATGGACTGATGCACTTTTATGATGGATAGATGCGCTTTTATGATGGACAGATGCATTTTCATCATGGATAGATGCACTTTTACGATGGATAGATGCACTTTTATGATGGATAGATGTACTTTTATAATGGATAGATGCACTTTTTATGATGAATAGATGCACTTTTATGATGAACAGATGTACTTTTATGATGGACAGATGCACTTTTATGATGGATAGATGCACTTTTACGATGGATAGATGCACTTTTATGATGGATAGATGTACTTTTATAATGGATAGATGCACTTTTTATGATGGACAGATGCACTTTTATGATGAACAGATGCACTTTTATGATGGACAGATGCACTTTCATCATGGATAGATTCACTTTCATCATGGATAGATTCACTTTTATGATGGATAGTTGCACTTTCATCATGGATAGATGCACTTTTATGATGGATAGATGCACTTTTATGATGGATAGATGCACTTTTATGATGGACAGATGCACTTTCATCATGGATAGATTCACTTTTATGATGGATAGATGCACTTTTACGATGGATAGATGCACTTTTATGATGGATAGATGTACTTTTATAATGGATAGATGCACTTTTTATGATGAATAGATGCACTTTTATGATGGATAGATGTACTTTTATAATGGATAGATGCACTTTTTATGATGAATAGATGCACTTTTATGATGGATAGATGTACTTTTATAATGGATAGATGCACTTTTTATGATGAACAGATGTACTTTTATGATGGACAGATGCACTTTTATGATGGATAGATGCGCTTTTATGATGGACAGATGCATTTTCATCATGGATAGATGCACTTTTACGATGGATAGATGCACTTTTATGATGGATAGATGTACTTTTATAATGGATAGATGCACTTTTTATGATGAATAGATGCACTTTTATGATGGATAGATGTACTTTTATAATGGATAGATGCACTTTTTATGATGAATAGATGCACTTTTATGATGAACAGATGTACTTTTATGATGGACAGATGCACTTTTATGATGGATAGATGCACTTTTATGATGGACAGATGCACTTTCATCATGGATAGATTCACTTTCATCATGGATAGATTCACTTTTATGATGGATAGTTGCACTTTCATCATGGATAGATGCACTTTTATGATGGATAGATGCACTTTTATGATGGATAGATGCACTTTTATGATGGACAGATGCACTTTCATCATGGATAGATTCACTTTTATGATGGATAGATGCACTTTTACGATGGATAGATGCACTTTTATGATGGATAGATGTACTTTTATAATGGATAGATGCACTTTTTATGATGAATAGATGCACTTTTATGATGGATAGATGTACTTTTATAATGGATAGATGCACTTTTTATGATGAATAGATGCACTTTTATGATGGATAGATGTACTTTTATAATGGATAGATGCACTTTTTATGATGAACAGATGTACTTTTATGATGGACAGATGCACTTTTATGATGGATAGATGCGCTTTTATGATGGACAGATGCATTTTCATCATGGATAGATGCACTTTTACGATGGATAGATGCACTTTTATGATGGATAGATGTACTTTTATAATGGATAGATGCACTTTTTATGATGAATAGATGCACTTTTATGATGGATAGATGTACTTTTATAATGGATAGATGCACTTTTTATGATGAATAGATGCACTTTTATGATGAACAGATGTACTTTTATGATGGACAGATGCACTTTTATGATGGATAGATGCACTTTTATGATGGACAGATGCACTTTCATCATGGATAGATTCACTTTCATCATGGATAGATTCACTTTTATGATGGATAGTTGCACTTTCATCATGGATAGATGCACTTTTATGATGGATAGATGCACTTTTATGATGGATAGATGCACTTTTATGATGGACAGATGCACTTTCATCATGGATAGATTCACTTTTATGATGGATAGATGCACTTTTATGATGGACAGATGCACTTTCATCATGGATAGATGCACTTTTATGATGGATAGATGCACTTTTATGATGGATAGATGCACTTTTATGATGGATAGATGCACTTTTATGATGGACAGATGCCCTTTTATGATGGACAGATGCCCTTTTATGATGGACAGATGCACTTTTATGATGGACAGATGCACTTTTATGATGGACAGATGCACTTTTATGATGGACAGATGCACTTTTATGATGGACAGATGCACTTTTATGATGGACAGATGCGCTTTTATGATGGACAGATGCACTTTTATGATGGATAGTTGCACTTTCATCATGGATAGATTCACTTTCATCATGGATAGATTCACTTTTATGATGGACAGATGCACTTTTATGATGGACAGATGCACTTTCATCATGGATAGATGCACTTTCATCATGGATAGATGCACTTTTATGATGGATAGATGAACTTTTATGATGGACAGATGCACTTTTATCATGGATAGTTGCACTTTCATCATGGATAGATGCACTTTTATGATGGATAGATGCACTTTTATGATGGACAGATGCACTTTTATGATGGACAGATGCACTTTTATCATGGATAGATGCACTTTTATGATGGACAGATGCACTTTTATGATGGATAGATGTGCTTTTATGATGGACAGATGCACTTTTATCATGGATAGATGCACTTTTATGATGGACAGATGCACTTTTATGATGGACAGATGCACTTTTATGATGGATAGATGTGCTTTTATGATGGACAGATGCACTTTAATGTACTTTTCAAAGCCATTATAAAGCTTGGAAGAGCCAGGACATGTTTAATATAACTCTGATTATATTCATCTGAAATAAGAGTGTCATATACACCTAGGATGACTTCAGGCTGAGTAAATTTTTGGGTGAACTATCCCTTTAAACCTCAAACTGATGCAAAGACTAGACCCATTGAAATGATTCAATTTTGTATTATCTTTCCACCCTATTTTTAACAAAAGAACAGGTGCAGTCATTAAAATTTGAATGTTCAAGCCTTTCAGTGTCACAGCAGATGTGATTTAAAGGCCATGACACGCATTAAAAAGCCTCTTTTCCATGTCAATCAGAATTTTTTTTTTGTCCTAACCAGCAGCAACAATTCTACTTTAGAAACGACTTCTGTTTCTGTAACGTTGTGGCTGGAACAACAACGTATAAAGTATAACTATTATAATCTCAGATGTCGACTATGTGCTTTATTTGATGTTAAAAGCATCTAATGTGAGTTTGACATATATAGATGACTGAAAGCGTTGAGGGATCATCGCTCTTCTGATTGGCTGTGATTTATTATTGATTTGTTTACGAGTGCAGTGTGCTTGCAGAGAGACTCCGCCCACACTCTCTTCTGATTGGCTGTGGTTTGTGATTGATTTGATTGTGAGTACAGTGTGCTTGCAGAGAGACTCCGCCCACACTCTCCTCTGATTGGCTGTGGTTTGTGATTGATTTGATTGTGAGTACAGTGTGCTTGCAGAGAGACTCCGCCCACGCTCTCTTCTGATTGGCTGTGATTTGTGATTTATGTGATTGTGAGTGCAGTGCGCTTGCAGACAGACTCCGCCCACATTATTTTAGCTGTTCATTAATGCATCTTGATGTTGTAACCTGGTATTTGTTTTCATATTATTTTAAGTTGTCATTATACTAATAAACACACTAGATTGTGATGCAAACAGTTTTACCATTTACTTCACTTTAAGCCGGTCACATATCAGACGAGTTAAGGAAAAGCAAGACCATGAACATGCACAAGTTGAAAAAAGGTCTTTTGTTAAAAATAAACAGAGTTTAAAACCCGAATTGTTCAAATTAGGTTAAATATTTAAAGTGGTTTACCAATGGTGATGAGGGTCAGGGGTTGGTTAGGACAAAATTATAGAAAAGCAGAATTAATTAGTAGTTGCTGTAAAATAGTATAAACAGCAAGTACATATAAATCAACGCTATGTTCCCTGAAGTGTTTCACGTTGCTGTTTTCTGCTCTCTTGCTTTTTGCTTTACTGCTCTCCAAAACACCAGCTAGAAATGATATTACTTGTTTCTTTGGAAAATGGCTTCGATTATTGGCGCGGATGGCGCTGTAATGTGTCTGGAAACGTCCATCATCCGTAATAACACCCATTTCTGAACAAGCGGGAGCAGAAACACACGCAGTTGGCTTCTCTGGCAGAATCCTGCTGTTATGAAACCTCATCAGTTACGGTGTGAAATGCACTATATTGTGTGTATCGTACAGACAGATGCATGTGCACATCAACACAGTTTGCACACAGCATGCATAGGTTTTAATTAGAGCGATTAATCGCGATCCAATAATAAATGTGTGTGTACTGTGCATGTATATATTTAAGAAAAAATAGTTATTTTATATTCTATAATATAAGTTGTATAAATATATATACAGTATGCAAATATTTCTCAAACATATACATGCACGTATATTATGTAAACACAAACTTTTATTTTGGATGCGATTAATCGTTGCCCAACACTAGTTTTAATTATAGAATTGACTGAATGATTTTTGGTTTTACGATGAAATATGCATGCAATACTTTGTGTTTGACGTTATTGAACGGAGCGTTCAACAGGGGAAATATGATCTGATCACGACAGGTGACCTTTGACCCCGTCGGATTTCTCTAATCCTCTTTGCCGTTGTGATGGGAAAGCGTTATTCGATAAAGGACAATAATATGTGCGTTAGCATCTTTTCTGCTGATGCTTTTGGGGTTTACCAATAAAGCAATACCGCATAAGGAAGTTAAGACAAGAGCTGCACAGCACAAAGCTCGTTAGAATTTTAAAAGATAATAAAATAAGACGCTTGTGGTCCCAGAGCTGCCGAAATGCCCGTTCTCCAGCTTGAAATTGCGTTTAATGTGTTGGCGGAGTAAGAGCTGAGTTTGTCCTGAGTGTTTCTGTTTTCTCCTGATGATGGATTTTAATCGAGATGTGCTTTTGTTTATCAGTGGCGCCGTCTAACGATATAGAGGTCATTTAACTGTGTGTAAATCTTCATGATGTTAAGATACTGCTGGAGGAAAACTCATTTAAACAAATCTTTAACTGTGTAATAACCTTCGGCAGGATGAACGAGCGCAACTCTTCTTCACTTAGCTTTATTTATTCATCTGCAATGTATTAATTCATTAAGAATTATTTAAAAAAAATACTTACATTTAATAATAAATTATTACATTTATTAGCAAATTAATTAAATAAATGTATTTAATAAATTAATAAATAAATATTTATTTGAAATAAATAAATTAAATAAATTACTACTAATTTAATGTTACGGCAAAACCACATTTGTATTATTTTAATAATAGTTTTTATGGAGGTTGATTAGCATGTAAAATGTATTACTTTATATTTAATTACATCTGTTTGGAAAATCATTGCATTGACATTTTAAATTAATACTTTTAATATGATAGTATCTTTTTATTCAATATTTTATTAATTATCTTTCTTTTTAAATATGTATATATATATATATGATATATATATGTTCATATCGCTAAAGCACATAGTTTGTTTAAAAAAATTTTAAATATGTGAATTATACCTTATATCTTAGTGAGGGAATATGACATCTTACCTCTTCAAAAGATGTTACACCAAAATAGTGATTATTATCATAAGACACACCAGTAATAGAAGGTGCTTAATGTATAAAATCGTGTTTTTAGAAACTCTTGGCAATTAGACAATGTGCATAATGAGTGTTGTCAAGGCAGATGCTGAGACTGTGATTATGATTCATACTCCCGTGTAATTGTGTTGTGCATTCAGAAAAGCTGCAGTGACAGGTGTGATGCTTTAAGATGTAATTGTGTGGGTTGTTTTAAAGCGTTATCGCTTAAACAAGCACTAAACATCACGTATCTCGCCCGTCTCGTCCTCAGCTTACCAACTCCGTGTGTGTCAACCTCCCGCGCCCGTCGCCAACGCAGAGATCCTGGCGGAAGATGATGAATTCCAGATCGGTAAGAACTAGTTTCCACTCTTTTCTTCTTTATGAAGCTTAGCATAAACCGTGAACCATTACCAGCAATACGATATGTGGAAACTGAATACATAAATAAAGACATATAAACGTATGAATACCGGCACATAAACCCGAGAAAAATAAATTAAATGAAATGACTAGATAAAATTGACTTGATAAAATGCATGCAAATTATGCATACGTTTATGCCGTATACACACATACACGTTAGACATTTTACTGTATTTTTACGGTAAGTTCTCCTTTAAAGTAGCGCTGCTGCTTCTGCGTAAACAGACCCATATACAGTAAGTTACTGTAAATCTCATAAGAAATACAGTAGTTAACCGTAAATAATGTAAATGGTATTTTACTGTACTTTTTTGTGGTAAGTAACTGTAAAATTATGGCAAAGTCTAACAGTCTACATAAAGAGAAACTACAAGTACATCTATAATTATACATACAGTATGTTCAATGCGTACACAGGTGAAACTCGAAAAATTTGATTATCATGCAAAAGTTCATTTATTTCAGTATTTCAACTTAAAAGGTGAAACTAATATATTATATGGACTCATTACATGCAAAGTGAGATATTTCAAGCCTTTATATGTTATAATAGTTTACAAATATGAAAACCTTTTCACAATACTCCAATTTTAAATTTGGGGTTTTGCATATCTGTAATCCATAATCATCACAATTATAACAAATAAAGGCTTGAAATATCTCACTTTGCATGCAATGAGTCTATATAATATATTAGTTTCAGCTTTTAAGTCGAATTACTGAAATAAATTAACTTTTGCATACACTGTAAAAAAATATCCATGATTTTAACTGTAAAATACTGTAAAAATGCTACAGTGCAAAACTGTTAATTGGTTAACAGAAGGTTTCTGTACTTTATACGGTAAATAACTGTGATATAATTTTACAGTAAAATACCGTTAAATTTACAGTTTTTGAAAGTGAAAAAGAACAAATCGTTGTATAATTTACAGTGAAAAACCGTAAATTGACATTCCCACAATTCCCTGTGTGACACGTATTTTTGTTGAAATAACTATAGTTCCTCATAGTTTTATTGTTTTTTTCTAATCAGTTATGTACATAAGGGTTATATGTTACATTTAAAGTTGTTAAATTAATGTTTATTCCATTTTTTTAATTTCATGTGTGTTACCATGATGGTGTTTAATGTTTGTGTGAATGACACTGTGCAGCTTCTTTATATAAGTATTACTTTAATAAGTAATCACTCATGATGAGCTGTGATTGCTCAAGTAACTCTCATCACTGCTGTGATGATTGATGGTTGTCAGTGTATTACAATGGGCTAAAACAGACATCAATAAGTTGGTAAATCAACATTTTATCAGAAAATAAAATACGGTTTATTACTGTAAATTTTAAGTTAAGTCTGTAAAACCATTAACGTTCCTATCGTATTTTTAACGGTAAAGTTCTGGCAACCACAGCTGCCGTTTTTTTACCGTAAAAATTTACGGTTTATTTTTTACAGTGTACTAATTTTCCTAGTTTCACCAGTATACGCATACACACACATACCACACATATTCACACACTCCTATGTGCTTACAACCCACTTACATCCATGTTCATAAAAAAAGTTACTCTAAATAAGTAAAGGAAGATATGAATGGAAAGAAAAACTGTAAACGACACTTCTCTTATATGGATAATACTCGTTAACAAGAACTAAAACGAAAGGCAAAGTAATCTTTACTAACCCGATTGTCGGATGTACTGTAGTTTCTTGTTGAAATAACAGACCATATAGTCGAGGCACGCAAGAGCAGCGTTTGATGTGTGTGTGTGTGTGTGTGTGTGTGTGTAGATTTATCACACATGAAACCCTCGTTACAGAGAAGTGCCCACCTTCACAATCCAGCGCTTGTTATTTAATCTGAAAGAAAAAGCCTCTTTCTGTGGGGAAAATGCCACCGACGCTCTGCATTTGTCATCATTACTGTCACGAGTGTGTAAGCAGTCAGGTCTTAATTAGCTAATGTGTTGTTGAGCACTATCTGCAGTTGGAAAGAAAGATGTGTGTGTGTGATTGCTCAACAGGAGACATCATCAGGTACCGGTGCCTGCCGGGCTTCTCGCTGCTCGGGCCCGAGATCTTGACCTGTCGGCTGGGCGAGCGACTCCAGATGGATGGTCCTCCGCCCGTGTGCCAGGGTGAGTTTGGCAGCGCATTCGACACGTGTCTCGTTTGTGTGTGTGTTCGTGCTGATGTCGTGTCTCGAGTCGTTAGCTCTGCCGCTAGTTGTTAGGCTCTTTTGGACGGATTAGGGGAACTGTAGTAGAGGGATGCTGAAAGGCCCACTGACGTTTTTTCGTTGGAAAATCCAGCGTTTAATGTTGTGTATGTGTGTGTGTGTGTGTGGTGTTTTTAATACGCTTAAATCGTGTGTAAGTTTGTAACCAATCAGATCAACGTGCGATCATCAACCTGTGGAGTGAGTGAGTCAGTGGAGGCGGGGCTCATTTGCATATTCCACGTATACTAAATAGGGATGGGCAACGATTAATCGCGATTAATCGCATCCAAAATAAAAGTTTGTTTACATAATATGTTTGTGTATTAATTTGTATATATAAATACCCACATATGCATGTATACATTTAAGTATATATTTTATATATATTTATTCACAATGAATATTATATATAAATATAAATATTTGATATATTAATAACACATTTTTCTTAAATATATACATGCATGTGTGGGTATTTATACATACAAATTAATTATACTCACTACACACACATATATTATGTAAACACAAACTTTTATTTTGGATGCGATTAATCGCGATTAATCGTTGCCCATCCCTAATACTAAACGAGGCAAGGGTGTCGAGTTACATTCAAGCTATTTTAAGGCATGCAATTTTTTTTTAAGAAAAAAAACGTTTAAATATGTCATTTGGTGATCAAAGATGAGTGGATACAATGATTGACTACTGGGGGACTTTAAAGGAGTAGTTCACTTTACAAAAAAACTTTTGCTGATAATTTACTCACCCCCATGTCATCCAAGATGTCCATGTCTTTCTTTCTTCACTCGAAAAGAAATTTTATTTTTTATTTTGATGACATTCCAGGATTTTTCTGTGGATTTTTTGACACTATTATGATTTGAAGTTTATTTAGAAGTATTTTTTTTTCAATCACAAAACAAAACAAATCACATCTCACATCTTTTTTCAACCTCAAAACAATCACAATGTAGAACAAATAAACAGAAAAAAACAACAAAAACAAAACAAAAAAAGACTACAAGACAGGGGTATATAACTAATCAGAAAATAAAATACATATCAAAGGAAAAGATTAAAAGACTTGCATATTTCAACAGTTTTTAAAGCCTTTTTGTTACAAGAGTCAAAGATAGTCCCAAAGTAGTGTTGTATTTCAATAAGTAAAACATTGAAAAGTGGTATCTGACCTGAAAATGTACATTTATTTAGACGTATTTCCTACTAAAGCAAGGCGGTATTTGACTCTGGTCAAGCTTATCCAATAGGATCAGAGTGGGCGTGGCCGGCAACATGCCCAGTGCATTATGGGAATTGAAGTTTTCCTTCCTATGGTATCGTGTTGAGTTGCACTCCACAAAAGTGTTTATTAAACATAAAGTGATGTCACATTTTCACTCTCAGTGAGAACAGACAAATTACTTGTCAGAGGAAACTTGTCACGTCTCGTCATGTTGGCAAAAAGTAAATTATGAGGGCAAGAAACATTTATTTTAGGCTTGACAGCTTGACATTATAAGTGGGGGGGGGGGGATAAAGTGTAAAATAAAATGATGATAAAGTGAAAATGGTTCCTTTTGGGAAACGTATAATCATAAAACATGATGAAGCAATCAGTTTATACTGTAGTGTAGTTGATTGTGTTCAGATGAAGGTTTGAAAAACATGAATCTACATGATTTTTATTTTTTTCCATCTAAAATAAACACCAGCAAACTTATTCTTTTTCACACAAATTAGAATTATGATTAATCAGGAGCTCAAAACTCTTTTACCATAGTGCATGCTTTAACCATAAAACCGTATTTTGGACAAATGTGGGCAAAATAGTTTTGATTTATTTTAAAAAAATACTTCCCTTGATCTGAGCGGTACAAGACTTGGCTACTTTTCCAAACATACACATTTTTTTGACTCAATTCTACAATGTTAAGTGGGTGAAAAAAACTCCTTAATCTTGTTTTTGGGTCAAAAATGGGCACCCATAGAAATGAATATAGGGAAAAACTGTCATTTATAGCATTCTAAAATAACATGACAGCAAAGTCACTTCATCTTTAGGTTTTAGCTCTAATAACTTATTGGAATGATATTTTAATGTAGTTAAAAAAAAGTAAAAATACCCCCAACATAAAAAAAACACCATAAATGAATAGACAAAACTTTATCGAAGACAGTGATATAACATTTATAATAAATAAAAATTAGTGTGCCCACAATTACAGGATTAAAGGCTATAAAGTGAATACGGTTTGAGGGCTACACTAATACTTTTTCACATTTGCATGAAATATCATTCATGTTAGCTCACTCGTCACATGATCAAAGAGCTTAAAGACTCGGAGAAGCAAGCTTGAATGCAGAAAAAGCATTGGCTTGTGTTAACACGATCAGGTTTAGTGTAGATTTTTGCGTGAGTGTTGGTTTGCGCAGCATCTAACTCACGTTGGTTTGTTTCTTGGCAGTGCAATGTCCCGACAGCGAGGTTCTGTTCGACTCGACGGGGGTGATCCTGAGTCCGGGTTACCCCGACAGTTACCCCAACCTTCAGATGTGCTCGTGGATGATCAACGTGGAGAAGGGCTACAACATCACTCTGCACTTCGAACTCTTCCAGACGGAGAAGGAGTTTGATATTCTGGAGATCTTTGACGGTGGGTTTGATAATCCTCATATTCAGGCATCATCTGTGCAAGCGCGTCCCTGAATATTGCACACATTATTCTCCGGCCTGTCGCGACTCTGACACTTTTCTGGAAATTTCCTAATGAAATTTGCAGCCTCGGGAATCTGTTTGAGTCGCTTTTTTAGACCCATGACCATTACGAGAGAAATATTTCCCCTCTAAAAAACTCATTTAGGACCTGCAGATATGCAAAACGCCGGGAAGCTCGGGTATTTCTTGATAGCGAGGCAATGGCAAAGACAATTCGGAATACATTCGGAGTGTTATTAGCGCTAATTACTTAAGTGCTTGCAATCAGCAAATGACCCTATTACTCATCATTGATTGGATGCTCATTAATGCCCATGGCATTTGCAGAGACCCAGAGGAATAGGAATTGAGAAGCAATGGCAATTTCTGTCTCTCAGACCAGCTTTTGTGGGCATGTTTTGCAACGAGGCAGTTTTTGCATCTCCTTCCCCAGTGTCTGAAAGTCCCCCTGTGGTGAAAGGCAAGGTTTAATGTTGTGTATATGCCTATGTGGTGTTTTCTAAGCTAGATTCATAAAGTATTCATAGAGTATTTTCTCCTTAAAACTGCAGTGAACCAAAAACAGTCTCAAAACTGTGGTTTGAAATCACCCGTTTCCTACATCATGTGACCAATCCCGTGACGTGTGGGCGGGGCTTTCCTCTGATGACTTTCTATCCGTGCGTCTCGATGTCCACACTTTCCATCAGAGATATGGGTGTAACAATATATCGTGTTACAATGCAAAAATCAACAATATAGACTAGTTCACCCGAAATGAAAATTACTGTTTTAAAAAATTCACGTTTACAGAGTTTTAGTGTCAGTACTACAGTAAACTACTATATATAATGTTGATTATAATGTATAATAATGCAGTGGGGGAATATGTGTGGGCCCTGATAATGCCAAATGTATGTCTGATGTTACTAGTAAAAGTGGCCTATATTATTTTAAATATATCTAGTCAGTAAAAGAGTGCAAGAATAGTCATCGATATTTTCAGCTTCAGAATCATTAATATTGTTATTCTCGTGTCTCTATTGTTCTTGGGTTACAAGCACCAAGTCTATTAATTTACACACAGAATATACAGGAGAAACTCGAAACATTAGAATATGGTGCAAAAGTTCATTTATTTCAAAAGCTGAAACTAATATATTATATAGACTCATTAAGTGAGATATTTCAAGCCTTTATTTGTTATAATAGTTTACAGAGATGAAAACCTTTAATTTTGAATTTGGGGTTTTCATATCTGTAAGCCATAATCATCATAATTATAGCAAATAAAGGCTTGAAATATCTCACTTTGCATGTAATGAGTCTATATAATATATTAGTTTCACCTTTAAAGTTGAATTACTTGCACGAAATTAAATTTTTTCGAGTTTTGAAAATTGTATTTGTAAGGATTTTCTGAAAAAAAAAATATCCCTTAAAACGAATCGTGCAGCCCAAACCGTACAAAAAAAATGTCCGCTATGTCGCATTTTTGTCGAAAACCTACTTTTGCGAACTAGTCCCTGGTTTTTTGCCTGATCAGAACCAAACCAATCTTGGACATTTCTCTGGACTCCCTTGATCAATAATCGAAAAAAAAGTTGAAATTTTGCATTTGGTTGGCTATAGCAGGGTCATTTAGAAAGTGGTCCGTGGCAAAATACAGTCAAAAGCCAATACATCCTAAAGGAAAAGTCAAACCTTCACAAAAATGAACATATTTGAGCATATGTGTCCTAACATGATTCGGAAGCATGCCAAGTCAGACCATAGGTGGCGCTATAACCATCAAAAAGGTCTCATTGTTATTAGGCGTTCAAGCACGAAACTATGGTAAATCATACTGGAACATGGTAAATAATGAAAATCACATTGAAATGTGGTGTATCATGGTAAATCATACTGGAATTTTGTCGAAAACCTACTTTTGCGAACTAGTCCCTGGTTTCTCGCCCGATCGGAACCAGTCCAGTCTTGAACAATTCTCTGGACTCTCTTAATCATTAATTATCGGGGGGGAAAAAGTTGAAATTTTGCATTTGGTTGGCTATAACAGGGTCATTTAGAAAGTGGTCCGTGGTAAAATACAGTCAAAAGCCAATACATCCTAAATGCACAAAAACTTATGAGCATATGTGTCCTAACATAGTTCGGAAGCATGCAAAGTTTCGTGAAGATAAGACCATAGGTGGCGCTATAACCGTCAAAAAGGTCTCATTGTTCTTAGGCGTTCAAGCACGAAACTATGGTAAATCATACTGGAACATGGTAAATAATAAAAATCACACTGTAATGTGGTGTATCATGGTAAATCATGCTAAAACATGGTCTATTCCATCTATGATCTCAGTGGTTAAATGCTTGCTACATAAAACTTAATGTCTTTTGATGCTTTTGTGCTTAAAGTCCACAAAGGCCTGAACTGCATGAACCCCGTTAAATGTTGCTCGCAGCTTTAATTTTTTCTTTATTTGCTCAATGCATTATTTGTGCATGTGTTTCTTTAGGGCCTAATGTTTACAGTCCGAGTCTTGCGGTGTTGAGCGGAGATGAGCGCGTGCCGTTCACCATCACCACGACGGGTCACCAGCTGTTCCTGCGCTGGTCGTCCGATCACGGCACCAACAAGAAGGGCTTCCGGATCACTTACGTGGGTGAGTATCAAAGTATGTATCCCCGATCGGTAATTCCTTTCAGTTCTGTGTGTGTCTCTCGTTACCTTTTGTCTGTCCGGCCCATGACGTGTGCGTTCAAATCGATGTCCCATCTGTCCGTGTCTCTGTGTCCAAATGTGTGTGTATCTGTATGTAACTTTGTCCGGAAATGAAACTTTGTCATCCAAAATTAGATTTATGGTTTAAATATGACAATATTAAACCATAAATCAAATTGTGGATGATGCATTCCCGCTTTTGCTGCATGTAACATATTGACACCAAAATAATTAGTGTTAATTCCATTTACGTTGCTGAATACTTGCATTAGAGGGAATTTTGATCATATATAAAGATATGCTTATCATATGTTAAATAAATGCAAATATTCAGCGTATATTAAAATATATGTAATTTTTAAATGAATAAAATTGATATAGTATTAAAACAAATCTAAAAAATACAAATAAAGTGTTATTTTTATATTTAAAAATCTAAAGAATAGTATAATCGATCTCATCTCCTATTATTTTTATTTAAAGTAAGTAACACTTTATTTTGATGCTCCTAACAGACTAATAGTACTGCAGGTGTGTGTGTGTGATCAGTGTGTAACGCGCCAGCCTCTCGTCGACAGCGCTGTACTGCAGTACGCCAGACTCTCCTCAGCACGGCTTCGTCCTCAGTCAGACCGGCGGACACGTCAACAGCGTCGTGCGCTGGGCCTGCGACCGCGGATACCGGCTCATCGGGAACAACTCGGCCGTCTGTAGGAGAACAGAGCTCGGGCATCTGGCCTGGGACTCCAGTGTGCCCGCGTGCCAAGGTGTTTACACACACACACACACACACACACACACACACAGTT